>JAPMOQ010037306.1:0-101273 GCA_026543055.1 Argiope trifasciata | reverse complement strand
CACTAAAATGGTGTTTTTCTTGAACCCCATCCCCACAATTAAATAGCGTAGCCACAAGGTCCATTTTTCGCACAAATCGAAAATTCGACGCGAGAAGCAACACTGACATTGCTTTCGAGTGGCTGGGAATTAATAAGTGTTCCTACCGGGAGGGAAATCTGCAGAAGAGGAAAGCAATATCTTGTCCAATATGTGACTCTTCAAAGAAGTAAACAATACAGCAAATGTTAAACAATGTAGGAAATGGAGAAATTCAATTGTAAAAGAAATTTCATTTCAGAACAATGCATAGTTATATTATGTCATCCATCCTAAGAAATTAGATTTAAAACAAGCATTTTCGAATTTTTGGAGTATATCCTAGTCCAAAGGCAGTTAGTTCCAAAATTTGCTGAGCTCGATACAGGCAGAATAAATGAATTTGGCGGCATTCACCGACAAATGAAAAAAAATCCTCAAAAAATGATTAAAAATGGTAAAATTATTAAAAACTAAGGATGAAGAAGATATAACCTATAAATGTGCTGGATTTTAAGTATTTAGAAGCATAATTTATTATTAAAACATGTTACTCTGTACTTTATCCATTATTGAGGAAATTCTAATGTTTTTCACCTGTAACCGAATCTACAACCCCAGGGTCGGCACACACTGCTGCTTGCGAACAACAAATCGTAATTTTAATAATGATTGGTGGCTGTCTTTTCATTGAGCTACTGTAAAAGTTCACATGATTAAGGGTTGGAGGTTGAGTGCTGTCTCCTTGAACCATAGGATTACATTTCGCTACTTACTACTCCTGGAGCTCCACAACCATAGCATTGTAACATTCCCCGTCCCCCTTTAGTGATAAAATATTTCCGCCAACTATGTGCCTTTGTGTGTGCTCGACATCTTTAAGGCCTTATCACACTGTGAAATTTCGTCAGCACTTTTCCGTTCCTACCCTCAAAAACCGGTCAAGCAAGTTTCATAATCAACAACTTTTTCTAACCAGCTAGAAAATGCAGTCGGAAATAGTGTCCGCAAACGAAATTCAACCCATCATTGAAACTTTAAAGTGACGTCAATTTCGTTGTCGTTTGCTGACGGAAAGTGCAAACGATAATTTGCCGTGTGATAAGGCCTAAATATGATCAAAGTTATGTGCTTCCAGTTCGGTTCTCTTGCTATGAGCTGTGCTACACTATCGGAGAGTAGCTCTAGAAGACGAGCAACCCAGTTCTGTTTACCTATTTTTGGATATTTCCTTTTCTTTTCATAAGAATAGATTCAAGAATAGGGTCATGTCCCCATCTTGCGGGAAGCAACTTTTTCAAGTTAAATGCAACTTGTTTGTCTGCAGACAACACCAGAAGTGTGCTCCAACTTCTGAGTTAACGGTCTTGATCTCGGTAGATCAAAGAATACTCAGAATTTTGTTGACCCTTCTTTATTTTTCAGCCCTATATATGTAAAAAGAACCACTCGTTTTTATCTTGATTAAATAATTGCTATTGACCTCACAACAGTCCAAGTTGAAAGGCTTTACGCGAAGAACCGTTCTCCATAATAAAAAAAAATCCACAACACCACTGGCAATTAACGGGTTGGTCAGTCAGTCATCATTTCAGGTGGCGCTCCAAATCTACCGGACTCGTGGGCGTACTCCAGCTGTCTTCCAGATCCCTTCTCTTTCCCCCCAAAAAACTGCGCACTTTATCTCAGCGAAAGTCTCCGCCTCCTCTTCTTCAGTGGCTACTTGTCCTCTCTTTCGGCCAATCATGTCCAGTAAAGGATCATTTCCAAGGACGTTAGTCTGTCGTCGGAAGGTAATGAAGGCGCGACGAAAAGTCTGGAACATGGGGTCCGCTTACAATAGGGAAATTCGGCATCCAGATGTCTGGATGTTCCATTGTCTCTGAAATCGCTATCACTGTCTTCTGGGCGAGGAATTTCCACATGTGTTCTTCAGATGCCTCAGGTCCCGAAAGGAGAACATCTGCAACATCTGGTTATCTCAAGGTGTCTTGCAAATACAAAGGCAACACAGCTGGCGGAAATATTTTATCACTAAAGTGGGACGGGGAATGTTACAACGGAAAGTAGACGGAGTTTCTCAAATTCGCAAACTCTGCCTTGATCTATTCCTTTTTTTTCATCAGCGACACGTTCTCATTCTGACCTTTCGGTCGTAATGTTTTCTAGGGTATATTTCACAAAGTCTAAATCTTCTTTGTAAATCGGCGGTTTCAATATTATTCACGTAATTCATTCACTATAAGATGACCTTCTATCTCTGCTTCAAATTCTGGGATAAATTTTATTAAATCTTGTTTCCTACCTTTAGACATAAATGACATATTGAATGTTTATCTTTACGTGACATCAAATAAACAGTTATTTCTCTCTAGGCACAGTCAGTTGAGAAATGTTTAAACAAAAGTCAATGTTCCTAAAAAGTTCACTTTAAATTCAAAATTTCACAGACGCAGAAACACTACAAAATTCACAAACACTTATTACTTATTAGCCGCCTTTGGCGACCAGCTGGTTCGCCATGAGTAATGCGTTCTAAAATTTTTAATTAAATCACATATTCATTTGCCAAAATTTAAGAAATAGTTAAAAGATTCAGTTATTAGTAGTTAAAGAGTCGGTAACTTTATTCGGAAAAACTTTGACTTTAATGCTCTAACAATTTATCGATTATGCTTCCAAAATATTAAAAATGTTTTTCTCCGTGATGTTGCCAAAATGTTAAATATGTTTTTTAAAGAAAACGAAAAAGGGAAAAAATTATTGAATTAATGATACAGATATTACAAATGATTATAGAAATATGCCATTAAGTCGGGATTTCAATGCATATCCTGTCTAAATTCAACCAGGTTTACTGTAAAGAAAGATATTTTATGGAATTAATGATATATATATTGCAAACGATCATAGAATCCATTGTCTTGCATTTATTTTTTTAGAAAATATCACATTTTATATTTATGTTATTTTACCCAGTGACGTGCTGAAAGTTGTATTTCTTTAGATTTGATTTGCGATGATAGTTGTTGTTTTTTTATTTGAACTTCCGGCATTGTTTTCTTTTATTTTATCCAGTCACGTGATAACAAAAGTTAAAATATTTCTTTAAAAATTCGTTAAAAATAGTTTAAGTTATACATTAAAACACTGATACCATTAGCAAGCTAATTTTTTTATCTTTAATTTGAAGTAAAAATCATGTTTATGCGATAATATTTTCGGAAGTTGTTGCGGAAAAACGTCGAAATTTCGCTTAAATTTTAATTAATTCAAATTATAATTAAAAATTCGAAAAAAGGGCTCAAAGGTGCACATTCCGGACCTCCAAGGTATACATGTACCAAATTTGGTAGCTGTAGGTCAAACGGTATGATCTGTAGAGCGCCAACACACACACACACATTGAGCTTTATTATAAGTATAGACTACACACACACATAGACAATTAATTTAAAGAACATTATGGTTGTTATTCATAAATTTTATTTAATACTAATTAATATTTTTAATTACTTGTGTGATTGAAATGAAAAATTGTGGATTATGTATCTCTAATACAATGCACC
This sequence comes from Argiope trifasciata, assembly GCA_026543055.1. Classification (NCBI taxonomy): domain Eukaryota; kingdom Metazoa; phylum Arthropoda; class Arachnida; order Araneae; family Araneidae; genus Argiope; species Argiope trifasciata. Next base: position 97,686 of record JAPMOQ010037306.1, on the reverse strand, counting down.
ATTAATGTTTCAGTTATAAATAAAATTTTTTTATTTTTATTTTTTTTTATTTTTGTATTTTTTTTGGCAAAATGAAAGTATTCAAATAGGCAAGATTTTCGGGTTCACTTTGAAACAATGTAATTGACTTCATTTTAAGGTTTCGGACAAAAGGAAAAACAAATTTTTCAGCTGCTTTTTTTACTATTGTAAAATATACAGAAATCCAAATTCATTTTAGCATGATAGTATAGCGTCATTTCAGTGACCAAATTCAAGTAAAATTAGTGGAAAGAGACGACGAAAAAGGAAAGGGGGAAGAAGAGAAAGCAATTATTTGCAAAATTGTAAAAAAAAAAAAAAAAACGATTGAGAACTGTAATGTAGCGATGTTTACCGTATTTTCACTCGTTGTATTAAAAAATAAATTTCAACTTGCTACCAATGTGGCCAGATTTAATATCATATATATTAAGAGTATCAATCTGGAAACTCGTAATATTTGTGATATATATATATATATATATGTGTGTGTGTGTGTGTATGTGGTGATATCTTAATAAGACAGATAACATCTACGGGAGATGAGCATGCTTTTGTCCTGTGGTATGTTACTGGCTTACAAACCCAAAGGTCCCAGGTTCTATCCTGAGCCAAATTCTCCTTCCTATATATATATATATATATGAAATCAAAATTACAACAAATAGAAAGAGAATCCGCAGATAAGAAGTATAGTTATAATTTCTTTGCCTGTTGCTGGTATGTTATTTTTTAGCGTAGGTGTTGGCGGAATTGTGCCAATCTGTAGGTTGAATTCCGTCAAGGATCGAACCTCCGATGTTCGGGTTTGAAAGCCAATAACTTATCCACTATACAAAAATGGCCACCAATGTTTACAGGTAGTTACTGGCTTATTAAGATGTCACCACAAAACTCCCCTACCAGTGAGTTCGGTTGAGAGACGAACGATTTTATTGCGCCAAGCGTTATGGCTAGTATATGAGCGTTGCTGCTGCGTCAAGTGAGTCTGACGACTTTGCGTAGGTGCGTCAAGTGAGTCTGATGGCTTTGCGATGGTGCGTCAAGTGAGTCTGACGGCTTTGTGTTACTGCGTCAAGTAGGTCTGACGACTTTGCGTTGCTGCTGCGTCAAGTGAGTTTGACGACTTTGTGTTGCTGATGGAGAGATGGCGCTAAGAGAGCTGTTGAAAATTCATCACGTCCGAGGTCATCAATTTGGCGTATGTGTTGGCGTAATTGTGCCAATACGTAGGTTGAATTCCGCCAAGGTTCGAACCTCCGATGTTCGGGTTTGAAAGCCAGTAACTTATCCACTATACAAAAATGGCCACCAATGTTTAGTGGTAGTTACTGGCTTATTAAGATGTCACCACAATTTCTTTTTGTTTTTTTAATTATTGGGTTGAATATTCTTATGTAGTTTTACTTTACATATTTTTTCTTTATTTGGGTCTTTTTTAATGTTTTGTTTCGTGTCTTTGCTTTTAAATTGGTGTATCTCTTTGGCCTTAATTTTCGTGTCACGAGAGGTCAATACTATTGGACATTGTCTGATTCCCCACAGAAAGAAACCCTCATTTTGAATCCTTGCCTGAGGGTGACACTTGAAAAGTATTCAGGTCGGATTCTTTTTCTATTTGTTGAAATTTTGATTCATTGTATTCCTTTTTACTTGGATTATATTGTTAATTTATTTAGATTCATCTGTATTTTAGTAGTAGCTGTTTTAGCATTCAATAAGTCCAATGATAGTGTTTTTAAAAAAAATTTTAATATTAATATTGTCCGAATCCAAAATAATTTGTAATTTCGACTCCGTATTTAGTTCTGTTTTGTTTCCTAAATTATTTTAATTCGGGTTTGTTTCACAAATACGTTTTATTTCGTTTGACTTTTACTTTTGTTGTTTAATTCCGAATTAAATTTTAATTTCGATTTCGTTTCCAAAATATTTTTTAGTTTCGGTTTTTCGAAATAATTTAATTTTTGATAAATTCAGGAAATTGGTTATAATTATTTAATGCTTTATGGTTGATTACTTATATATATTTATATATATGTATGTATGTCTGTATTTATGTACGTATGTATATTATTAAGGGCACCTGCTTTAAGACTATGTTTCATTTATTCCTCAAAGCTTTTTCAAGGGCTTCTGAGTTGTACTCTTTCATTTGATTGTTTCATACTGCTAAGAATCAATTTTTTTAAAGCATCTATACAATTTGATAAAGCAAAGGATTTTATATTAACAAATTGATAAACTAAAAAATACATACGGGCTTGTTCACGTGAAATGATAACTCATGAATGACTCGACCAACCAAAATAAAGATTTGCATGATGTTCAATGCTTGTCGCTGGTCGTGGTAATCGTCTGCCTTTAAGTTGTTATTTATTTATTTTGATTACGCCAGGAGTGTATTTGTTTTCTGGTGTGTAATCACTCTATTTGATTAAGTTTTTATTAACTTAACATTATTCATTTAACTTATTTCTGCGGTATCTACTTACTGAACAATCAGAGAGTAATCTCATTTTGAATTGTCGTGAACTTTTTGTTTCCTGTAAGTGGAAATAATATTACAGTCATCACAATCGCTAAATAAATAAATATGAAATCATAAGGACTTTTGATTGTGTACTCATCAGTTTTGAACTTATTTCATGTGAAATATAACATTTTCATTCATATTTCGGATACCTACTTTCAAATAAAAATTTTCTTGCGAATGCGGAAATAAAATTTGTTTCGAGAAAAATTTAAAATTCGTGCAGAAAGCAGCTAAAAAAATGGACAAAGAAGTTAATTCTGGCGTGTCTGTGAAAACTCTTAGTGAGCTTCCAAACAAATCAAAGTCAACAAATGATAATAATTGTTCCACAGGTAAATCTTTCTTTTATTATTATTATTTTTTAAATAAAACCTGCTAGTGCAATATGTGTAAAATCAAAGTTTAACCTTTAAAAACAAAATATCATTTTGTAGATTTCTTTTGTATCTGTAAAAAAGACTGAAAGTTCCCCATGTTAGAAAAGATATCTCACTACAGGCACACACACATGACCAAAAGTCTTTTTGTCAGTGAAATTCGCGATTTACATTTTGTTCTTGATATTAAGTGTTGAAATAAAATTGAACAGTAATCATAAGTATCTTCCAAAATTATTTGCACTGTTATGGTTTAGATTCATTTACAAAAACCACAAATTTTAAAAAGAATTAAAAATGATCTCTTTTTTTTTTACTTTACATTTGAGTTCTTGTTAGAATGATTATTTAAATTTTTTTCCTCCAATTTTTGGATATTTTTTTCTTTTTCTCTGACATTTCTAATAATTTGTTCTCTATAAGTTATCAAATTCAATTTGAATTCTGGATGATCATGCTGAAATTTTCATTTTACTGTACCTAGAGTTTTTCTGAAATGATTTTGTTGCTTCACTAATCAATTTCTAATTTAAAAGCCTGTTCTATCAGGTGCCTTAGAAGGTTAAAATTTGTTTTTTGTAAATTATGTCCTAAAATAAATTAGCATATACTTGAAAGGTGCACAGATAAAGAGATAAAATCTACTATTCATAAGCTTTTACACTTATTACATCTTCAAGCTTAAAAATAAAGTAAAATTGAGGTTAAATAAGAATCAAAGGTTAATTTTTTAAAATAAAAGGTAAATGGTTGATTTAAACAATGAAAAAAGTTTGATTTAAGAAACGCCTTGTTGAATGTCACAATTATAAATATTTTTAAAATTTATCAAAATTACAGAAATATTGTATAATATTTAAATTCTTAGATTGTTAATTTTTTGATTTTATGATACAAATCATTTTTTTGCCATAATATCAACAAGAGGGAGTTATTACTAAAAGACCAAAATAATCTTCTTTTTTACTTGTTTAAAATTTTGTAAAAGTTATTTCAAAATGATTTTTCCCCTTTTAAAGCATATTTTTGATAAATTCAGTTATTATTAATGATATGCTGAGCAAGAGCAATTGATTTACACACATTTTTTTATCAATAATAATTTCATATTAAACATTAAACAGACATCTCTGTCATCTAAAGACTTACAGAAAATTTCAAAAAGGAAATTTTATAAAATTTTATTGAACATTTTTAGAAAACTTATTTTATTATAGTCATTTACAATGGACCTATTTTTGGTCCCTTTTAACTGATTAAAGAAATTCTAAGGGTTATGCATATGAATGATTGATTCATTAGAATTTGTTGTTTACTAGAGTTTTTTAATAAAATAAAATAAAAAAATATGAAAGAAATTTATTCTATTGTGTCACAATTAAAAAATACTCAAAATAAAATGTATACAAATCATTTACGATCACACAATTTCCTCCAGTAGGCCTTTAATCCATTTTTTTTTATCCCGCATTTTTTTGCAGTTTATTTTTAGGATTACAGATTTTCATTATATTATGTTATCATGTAACTTATAGCATCAGTTCACTTTCTTTGAAAAATATTTGAACTTGTTTGCAAACTTTGTATTTAATTAGTGATTTTAAAGAATTACGTAGCCAGAAAGCTAATGTCCTGAAGAAGAAAAAAAAAATCACGAACATGAATAAGAAAGCAAATATTATATTTATTTTGTTACTTTATATAACATTAGTAAATGTACTATTTGTTAAACAGAATGGAGTTAACCAGTAACTATATTTAGAAAGATGCTGTATTTCATCTTGTAATTACTTTAAAAACTTTTAAAACACCTTCTTGTTTCCTTGCTAATATCTACATGAGAAGATGTTTCAGATTTTGGCCCTAGTCAGAAACTTTAAAAAGTTATAATGTAGTTAGTTTATTAAATTTATAAATCTTAGCAATAATAATAATACCTTTGTTCTGTATCATCCTTGAAGTTTATGTAAATCTTTTTAGTTCAAATTAATTGTGCTTGCTTTGATATATTCTGTTGTTTTCCTTGTATGGTCATTCTTAAAGTTTTAAGGGCCAAAAGAATATTTAAATTTTGTTAGAATGATTATTAATAAAGCAGGGAAACAATATTTTTTCTATGTATGAAAAAAATATTTATGCATTAGATCATGTTTTTTTTAAAAAATCCTTTAAACTATCAATAAATTTATATTTTAATTGATTACAATAAAATTTCCATACCGCAAAATCGATTCAAAATTGTAAATGGAAACATGATAAAAAATTTATTTGAATTTAATTGAAATTTGAACTTTTTAAACCCTATTCTTTCTTTCAGATATTGTATTTATGAATTGATATAGGTGGTTTTGCCAGTACAATAGTATTACCTGCAAACAAAATAATATTTTTATTTTTGTAATTATTCTGTAATTTTTCTCGAAACTCTTTATGCAATAATCAACCTATGTATTGATACAATTTTGTCGAAATCCAATGTTATTAGTAATTTTTAAATTAGAATCTTCATTTGCTGCAGTCTTGGTATTGAAAAAGCTATTAATCTATTGTCTTTTTGTCTGAAATTTTTGTTGTCTTCCAGCTTATTAGTTATTTTACAAATTTAAGAGTTAAAGTTAGTTAAAAGTTTTGTACTTATATTCAAAATTTGTCGCATAGCTCTAGATTCTGCAAAAATTAAAATAATAATAATAATAATAAGAGTGATAAAAATTAAGAGAAAATAATATAATTATAAAAATTATGCATTTCTTTAGGCTAAAGCTTATGTAAATTGGCTAACGAAAGGGTTTTCAAATCTCATATTCATAAAAATTTGCAGATATCCAAGGAAGATTCTTCAGTAAAATTAAAATTTGCCTTTGTGTGTAAATGGAAGGAAAATTTAGTACATTATTTATGAATACACTCAATTTCAAATTATTATTGTAAAGCTCTTTCCTTGAAATTATAAGAATAACAATCATATTGATTTTACTGAGAGAAACTAACAAATAAATAAGAGCTGCAATTTTAGATTAAGAAAATTAGTCTATTATATTATGACGTAACATTTTAAATAAAATACATATGTAAATATACATTTTGTGAGTGCAATGATTAAACATTGCTAATCTTATAATGTAAATGTTGAATTTTATTAACTAAATACCCAGAAGTTTAAATGTTACCACAAATCGCAACACACTTTGAGTCAAATCTAACTGTGACATTAATATTTATGTATGCTATTATAGTTAACGAGAAATTAATTCATTTCTAGAAATAGAGTCAATTGTTATTTTTTAAATTGTTCCCAGAGTTTGTTATATACAGATGTCAGTTGTTTATATACATATCTTATGGATGAGGGGCTGTTGAATGTCTGTCTATTGTTTCATGAGTCGATAATACACATAATTGAGTTTAAGGAAGAAGGGTTAATAGAGGCTGACAATATCTTCCGATTATCTTTATTTTGTTTTTTTGATAAAAATGTGCTTATCATCTTTGCTTCCCATTCATGTCTTAATTTTCAAACACATCCAAGTTTATTTAAATTGCTTATTTCATTTAAAATTTTTTTTTTATTTCAAAAATACTATTGTTTTCTTTTTGTTGGTATCTTATATCTGCGTTGATTTATTGTGGAATGAAGGATTTTAACTTTCTTTCATATTTATTTCTAATTATTTTGCTTTTCCCTTATGAACTTTTTAGCTTAATAACCGTTCTCTGGAAGTCTTGTTCAGATTAGATCAGTCTTAATCTTACTATTTTTTTTTTAACTCTATTATTCAAAACCGTGATTCTAATATTTGTATTTTATTTTTGATAGTCTTGCATGATCTAATAAATTATCAGTTACTTCGAAGGAAGTTAATTATGTATAATTAATTAGCACAAAGCAAGATTGCAAATAAATATACGTGCAAATTTCAGATTCTGAATTGAATTAGTGCTAAGATATAATTTACTTATAAGTAATAATTCTTAATTTGTTGCATCACAAGATTAGAAAACAAAATTCAATTGTATATTGTCTTGAATCTTGCATTTGGCAATTTGAAAATCTTATCTTAGTTATTCTGTAATTGTGTTATTAAAGAATAATTTTAAACAAAATATATTATAGTATTACATATATTGTTACTATTATAGTATTGCATATGAAATTTGCCTTGTTGCTTAAATACTTGGATTTACTTGCATTTATTCTATACTAGCCGCCTTTGGCGACCAGCTGGTTCGCCATGAGTAAAGCGTTCTAAAATTTTCAATTAAATCACATATTCATTAGCCTTGAAGTAATTCCGGGCATTGATTGACCTGAAATTAATATTTTCTTTAAGATGATGGACGGAAAGTTCTAAAAGTATACCTTTTCCTAATAATATTCTTTAATTTTATAAATCAGTTAGTTTTAACCATCGATTATGCTTCCAAAATATTAAAAAAAAAATCGGTGATGTTACCAAAATATTAAATATGTTTTTTTAAAGAAAGCGAGAAAGGGAAAAAAAGTATTAAATTAATGATACAGATATTGCAAACGATTACATAAATATGCCATTGAGTCGGGACTTCAATGCATATCCTGTCTAAATTCAATCAGGTTTACCGTAAATAAAGAAGATTTATTGAATTAATCATTTAGATATTGCAAACGATTGTAGAAACCTTTGCTTTGCATTTATTTTTCAAAGAAAATATCACATTTTATATTTATATTATTTTATCCAGTCACGTGCTTAAAAGTTGCATTTCTGTAGATTTATTTTGCGATGATAATTTTTTTATTTGAACTTCCGGCATTCTTTTATTTTATCCAGTCACGTGATAAAAACATGGTTAAAATATTTCTTTAAAAATTCGTTAAAAATAGAAGCTTACATTATAAATTAAAAAAATTGATACCATTAGAAAGCTAATTTTTTAATCTTTAAATTGATGTAAAAATCATGTTTATGCGACCATATTTACGGAAGTTATAGCGGAAAAACGTCAAAATTTCGCTTAATTCTAATTCTAATTAAAAATTCGAAAAAGGGGCTCCGAGGTGCACATTCCGGACCTCCAAGGTATACATGTACCAAATTTGGTAGCTGTAGGTCCAACGGTCTGGCCTGTAGAGCGCCAACACACACACACGCACACACATTGAGCTTTATTATAAGTATAGATAAATAGCCAAATTTTAGGAATGTTCTATGTCTTTAGTAGTTTTGTCAAGTAATTTTTAAGCTTTGAAAAATTAACATCTTAAGTAAATAAATTAATCTTTTTTCCATTTTTTCAATACCTATGATTTCAAAATATTTTCTTCATAGAAATTTGCAATAATATGCATATCTCTGTTTTTGAAATGATCATAAAAAGCAGCGAAAAAATGGTTTGTTTCTTAAAATGTTAAAAGTATTATTTTATAGTGGAAAAAGAAACAGTTATATCGAATATCATCATCATATTCTGTTATATTACCTTTGCCAATAAGTAATTTTTAAGGCTATTAATTCAGTATCTTCAAATTTACTCATATTTTTGGCTTTCTTTGTTTTAGTACATCAGTATTTTATCCTTAAAATTTTTGTATATAGTTTAAGATTTCTAGTAAATTTCTTTATTTGTTTTTTCTATGTTAGAGTGATTTTATTTCCTTTTACACATTTACCCTCTTATCTGATTATAAAAATGTTTAAAATTTCCTCAATTTCTATTGTTACAAAACATTTTCCTCTTTACTTGTTATTAGTGTAATTTGAATTGCATTTGCCTTGTCTTGCTAAATTCAAAGCAATTTCTGGGCACTCTGCAGAATTTTTTATGGGCAATATTTTGTTTTGCCTTTATAGTGGTTGAATGATGGATGGAGGAAGCTTAGGTAAAAGATATCAGTTTCACCTTAGTTAATAGGAAAAACATACATAAAGAAGAATTTGACTTTTTATTTTAAAATTACAATGCATTAGATGTTTAAAGACAATGAAAAAATAACATGCCCGATTTTAAGATGAAGTATCACTAATCCAATGTTGCATGAATGTCGTAATTTATTTATGTATGATCTTATACATTTTATCTATACTTATAATAAAGCTCAATGTGTGTGTGTGTGCGTGTGTGTGTGTGTGTTGGCGCTCTACAGGCCAGACCGTTTGACCTACAGCTACCAAATTTGGTACATGTATACCTTGGAGGTCCGGAATGTGCACCTCGGGGCCCGTTTTTCGAATTTTTAATTAGAATTTGAATTAATTAAAATTTAAGGGAAATTTCGACGTTTTGCCGCCATAACTTCCGAAAATATTATTGCACAAGCATGATTTTTATATCAATTTAAAGATAAAAAAATTAGCTTTCTAACGGTATCAGTGTTTTTAATGTATAACTGAAGCTACTATTTTTAACGAATTTTTAAAGAAATATTTTAACTTTTGTTATCACGTGACTGGATAAAATAAAAGAAAACAATGCCGGAAGTTCAAATAAAAAAAACCTATCATCGCAAAATAAATCTACAGAAATGCAACTGTCAGCACGTGACTGGATAAAATAAAATAAATATAAAATGTGATATTTTCTTTAAAAAATAAATGCAAAGCAAAGCAATATCTATATCATTAAGTCAATAAATCTTTATTTACGGTAAACCTGATTGAATTTAGACAGGATATGCATTGAAATCCCGACTTAATGGCATATTTATGTAATCGTTTGCAATATCTGTATCAATTTAATACTTTTTTCCCTTTCTCGCTTTCTTTAAAAAAACATATTTAATATTTTGGCAACATCATCGAATTTTTTTTTTTTAATATTTTGGAAGCATACCCGATAGTTCAAACTGACTGATTTATAAAATTAAAGAATATTATTAGGAAAAGGTGTACTTTTAGAACTTTCCATCCATCATCTTAAATAAAATATTAATTTCAGGCCAATACATGCCCGGAATTATTTCAATGCTAATGAATATGTGATTTAATTGAAAATTTTAGAACGAATTACTCATGGCGAACCAGCTGGTCGCCAAAGGCGGCTAGTTTCCAATAAAGAAAGAGTAGGCAGATAGATGAGAAGGGAGGTTTACTCATAACTTCTGTTATAATTGTTTTTATTTGAATACTAATTTTTTTAAAAATAAATGCTTGAAAGAAGTCTTTGTTTATTCATATTCATTTAAAATGTGCATTTAAACTTATATAGAAGTTCTACTTTAAGCTGAATTGGATTCAAAGCTATATATATATATATAATATATAAATTTTAATTGAATCGATTTCCTAATTTTTAGCTCGATTTAGCCCATATTAACTTCATTCTAGAATATTCTCTTATTATCTGATCCCTGTCCGCTTTGTCTATTCAATTAATTCAACAGAAGCTTTCTAAAATGGTTGAATAGTGTAAAATTCTTACTTTCCCACACTCTGAGTCAAGAGACAAAATACCACTGGCTTAAAAAAAATTCTTTTTTAAAAAGGATCTCTGTTTCCCTTTCCTGGTTCGCGTGGAAATCTCCGTCTAAATATCATTAGTATTTATTGTAAGCAAATATTTTCCCTATCTGTACCATGTTATATAAGACCAAGGATAAAATGTTCAAGAGCTTTTCCTCATTCCTCTCTCTGTTGTTCTCTTTTATGTGTGTGCTCGTCACTTCTGCTTGTACATAAACGTGCCTTACCTCTTTGTGATGAAATGAAACGACGTAAAAGAAATGAGTCTTTACGGTTTTCGAAACAGCCATTTTGCTTTTTAAAATTTAAATCCTGATATATATATATATATATATATACCTGATAAAATTTGTGGAATGCAGAAATGTAATTATTCATTTCAAGCAATGCTTTTCAACCTTGCAGGGGAAAATGGCTGTCTGTGGGTATATACAGTCCCCAGCTTCCTTTGAGATTTCTAGATTACGCCGAGATTGTCATGATCTATTTTTTTATCTCACGTTTGCTTGGCGATAATAGCTGGGGCGCCAAAGAAAGAGAAATTCCAGGGTGCGTCCATTATTCGCCCACGTTTTTAAAAATCCTAAAGAACTGTGGTAAAAGTTTACAATTGGATGCCTCTTTATTTATTTATTCTTTTGACGCCAAGATCGGGGCCAGTTTTTTTTTTTTTTTTTTTTCCCATTTTCCGCTCAGTAACCAAACAGTAACATTAGTGAAAACGAAATTATGGGAACTAGAAGTAGTGCTTTATCGTTGAAATTTGTCGCCAATTGAAGGGGCGCCAAATCTATACTAGAAACAAAACTTTAATTTTTATGGTTTTTATATGAAAGATTTTTTTTGTAGAAATTGTTTTTCATCATATCAGTGCCATACTATTCCAGATGTTCCCGATTATATGACCGCATATTGTTATTTATTATTATGCTTTGTTTGATTTTTTTATCGCTAAAAGTGTTTCAATGAGAGGGTTTTGTTTCGATTTAGATAAACACTGATAATAAGGGGAAAAAAAAAAAAATGTATTTCTATCATTTATTTTCTTGAACTTTTCTTTCTTCTCCTTTCGCTTGTTTAAATAGAGAGAAAATCATTTCATTTTAAGGAAAACTTATGTATTCTTGTAAAACAACAGGCGTTAAGTTTTAAAGTGTTTTCAACAAGTCATTGTATACTTTTCTAAATTAGTTTTTTTTAGTGTTTTTATTAGTTATTTCAGAATTATTTATTAAATTACTCATTGTAATTTATTTTAATACTTTTATTGCAAATAATTTTAACCCATAAAAAGTTTTAAAACTTTTTAATAGTGTGTAAGGAAATTGTAGATTTAATTGTCTATGGACTTTTAGCAGTGCACGCAATGAATTGTTTAATGCTTTCAAAAATAAAAGAGGGACGTAGCATCATAAACAATGCATAGTTTTGAAAATAAAATAAAAGAAGATGAAGGAGAAAAAAACTTTTTAGCACCTTAAAAGGGCTTAATTTTCTCGAGATGTGTAAAAAAAGCTTCTTGTTTTTTTCTTCACCTGTTGAATGTGAAAATTTAAAAGTACTGTTGTGACGCCTGGCCACTTTCCTGAAATGGCGCTGCGATCGCCAGGGGAAGGAGAGACGAGAACGCCATAAGCGTTGAGAGAGTGTGTGAATAAATATGGAAATACAGTCCAAGAGTATGTGTGTGATTTAATTGAGTAATTTTATTTAGTAAGTTTATTTTAATTGAGTAATTTTAAACCAATGAGCTATCGAGAGCCAAAACATGGTCCTATAAGCCGGAGATTGGATAAGCATTGTGCTAAGGTATTGTGCAAAACGAGATAATTGTCTTGAAGATGAGAAGTGGTGTGCTACTATGCAAACATGAGGATTTATTAAATAGTGCTTCCTGGTCTCTAAAGGCAAAAGTCCCGGCAAAGAGGCAGGAACAATAATTTTTATGAGCGTATAACTAATTAATTTCCAGAGTTGAAGTTAATTTTGTTTACATTGAGTTTAAAGTAAAATTGTGCTTTGTGATAATATTGTTCTTTGAGTTAGTGTAATTACTTTTTGCAATTTAAAAATGTGGGGTGTAGCAAAATTAAAGAAAGATGAGTTAAAATCTGTTGCCGAGAAAATCGGTTGTCACCGAGGGTATGAAAAAGAGTGACACGAAACGCTTAATTGAGCAGAGTGACGTATTTAAAAATGACAACGAAGTTGTTAAAAATGCCGTCGAAGTAGTTTCAGAGAACCAAAAATCCGACCAGGATGGTCAAATCGAAATAGAGCGTTTAAAAATCGAGATAATTAAATTAGAATTAGCGCAATTGAGGGCTAATGTAATTAATACCCAGACTTCTGTTAATCAGGGGTGTAAAAACGAACCAGAAGAGTCGCTGGATAGACCTTGTCCATTAAACCTCCAAATAAGTCTCAAGATTGGGGTTTCTTGTTTACTTCGTTAGAGAGGGCATATAGTACTAAAAAAGTACCCGAGAAATTTAAAGCAGAAATTTTATTGAATTTGTTAGGAGAAAGAGCTTCTAATATTCTAACTTATATAAACGAGAAAGATTTAAACAATTATGACGAAGTAAAATCAATCGTGTTGAGAGAATTCGAACCAATAGCGCAAGCGGTATTAGAGAATTTTCGAAATGCTTCCAGAGAAAACGAAACTCATGTGCAATTCGCTTCGCGCTTAACTACAAGTTTCGAATACTATTTAAAATTGAGAGAAGTAACGGACTTCGAAACCTTAAACCAATTAATGGTATCTGACAAATTGTTTCAAACGTTAGATAGAGATATAGCCACGCATATTAACATAAGGCAGAATCAAAAATGGTTTACACCTCTTGAGTTAGGCAGAGTGCGATTTGTATGTTGCATCAAAAGGTAAGCCCATAAATGAGCCGAGAAAGGAGCAAAAGATTTATAACAATAAATTTAAAACTGCTTCTAAAGTATTTTTCAATGAGGCGAAAAATAAGAGTTGTGCTTTGTGTTTAAAGAATGAAAATCATCCTATTTATTCTTGCCCGCAATTTAAGAGAATTCCTATTCATGAACGAGTAGAGGTAGTAATAACGAGTAGAGGTAAAGAATAAAAAACTTTGCTTTAAATGTTTATCGCCGAACTGTAGCTTTAAAAATTGTTCGTATAGGAATTGTTTTTGTGGCAAAGCTCACAATAAATTAATCCATTTTCCAAAAGAAGCAAAAAATGTATTGTCTACGATTGCCGAAAACCAGGAAGTCGTGGATGATTCGCAGTCGGGGGAAAAATACTGAGCTAAGTTGTGTCTCCCCCAATGAGTGGAGTACGCCTTTCGTTGGAACTAGTTTAATTGAAATTAAAAATGTAATCTTGTCTACTGTAAAATGTTTTATAAAAGACAGATGTGCTCAGTGGCAGGAAGTGAGATGCCTTCTAGACGTTGGATCGCAGATTTGTGTAATGAGTCAGTAATATTTGCAGCGATTACAACTAAAAAGTGAAAGGATAAATCTATCTGTTTATTGCATAAATAATACTTCGTTAGCAGTTAATCGCAGAGTTCGGCAACTGTGGCGAATAAAAATAAAAGTTTTGAAAGAGATATTTCGATGTTGGTGGTGCCAAAAATAACAGATTTAATTCCAAATCATAAGTTTGATACGCGTGTGCAGATTCCAGAATATATTGACCTTGCGGATTCTAATTTTAATATTCCGGGAAAAATAGATATTTTAATTGGCGCGGAATACTTTCATGACATAATAAAGCCAGGAAAATTAAAGGCCAAAAATGCGAATCTGGTGTTACAGGATTCTGTATTTGGGTACATTGTAGGAGGTAGTATTCCGAGTTCAGATAAAATTAACTCTAGTTATTGTGGTTTAATATGCGGGAAAGAAGATTTAAATTCAAACTTGAGAAATTTTGGGAGATTGAGGAAATAGCAAATGAATTACCTAAAAGTAAAGAAAATGCTATATGTGAGGAACATTACGCTCGGACACATAAGAGAGATGAGACGGGCAAATATATTGTGGCAATGCCATTTAAGGAACATTGGTCATGTCTAGGAAATTCAAGGGATATTGCTCTAAAGCGACTTGAATCATTATGGACTCGCTTGTCTAGAGACCAGAAGTACCCAAAATTGTATTCTGATTTTTTAAAGGAATATGAAGAGTTAGGACACATGACTAAAATGAGGGAGAATGTTGAGCCCGATGTAACTTATTATATGCCTCATCATGGCATCTATAGGCCTCAAAAAAGTACAACAAAACTGAGAAATGTGTTTAATGCTTCCACCTTGACTACTAGTGGGAAATCGTTGAACTGTATTCAATATAACGGTGGGGTCATTCAAGATGATTTGTTTGCATTGTTAGTGAGATTCCGTAAGCACATCTTTGCATTTACGGCTGATATTCGTCAGATGTACCTCATGATTAATATAGATGAGAGTCAAAGGGACCTTCAAAGAATTTTGTGGAAGGAGAGTGTCAATGAGCCAGTTAAGACTTACCAACTAAATACCGTAACATACGGAACGGTTAGTGCTCCGTTTCTAGCAGTGCGAACTTTGAAGCAGATTTCCATGGACGAGGGAAAAAAACTTTCCAATTGCTTCATCAGTGCTGTGTAATAACTTTTATATGGATGACGTTTTAACGGGAGCAAATTCCTTAGAGGAGGCAAAAACTCTGCAACATCAACTTATTGACGTTCTGAAAACCGCTCAGATGTCATTGCATAAATGGTGTGGGAATTCCTCAGAGCTTACCCCAACCACGGAGAAGGAGTATGAATTTTCATCTGTGGATGAAATTAAAACTTTAGGAATTGCCTGGAAGGCTAGAACTGACTGCTTTACCTTTAAGGTAGAAGTGGAGCAAAATGCTCATCCAACTAAAAGGTCGGTCTTATTCATCATCGCTAGACTCTTCGATCCACTGGGATTGCTTGGTCCAGTAATCACTAAAGCCAAAATTTTCATCCAACAATTGTGGTTACTGAAAATTGATTGGAGTGACAGGCTTCCTGACAAAGAAGCTTGTGAATGGCAAGAGTTTGTGAAATCTTTAATTAGCTTAAACGGCATCAATATTGAGAGATGCACTGTAATTTAACATGCTGAAGTTACTGAGCTCCACGGATTTTGTGATTCATCCGAAAAGACGTTTGGGGCTTCTATATATTGCAAGACAGTTAATTCAGCTGGTGAAGTGAAAGTGAAGCTTGTTGCGTGTAAATCTCGTGTGACGCCGATTAAACAAGTAACTATACCACGTTTAGAACTATGTGCTGCTGTGCTTCTTGCAAAGTTAATTACTAAAGTGATTTCTGCGTTGAAGTTGGATGTAACCAATACATATTTATGGTCCGATTCAATGATAGTGCTATGTTGGCTGCAAAAGGAACCGTGCTGCTTAAAGACTTTCGTCGCCAACAGAGTTGCGGAAATACAGAAACTGACAGATGTTAGACAATGGAAACACGTATCTTCATCTGATAACCCTGCGGACTTGATTTCAAGGGGTATGAATCCTGAGAGACTGTACGCAAGTACCCTTTGGTGGAATGGTCCCGAGTTTCTAAAGAATGAGAACTATCCTGGCAGAAACATTCCGTCAACTGTGATACAAAGCGACTTTCATAATGAACTAAAGAACTCCATCAACAATGACTCTAAGTGCTTTTCAGGGTTTCATGATGGTGTTAACAGTTTTATTCCAGGTTTAATTAATCTAAGTAATAACTATTGTAAAATAATTCGTATTCTCAGTTATATTTACAGGTTCATTTATAATTGCAAAGAGAAAAGTAAACGCAAAACAGGTCCTTTAGAAGCAAGTGAGTTACAGAAATCTGAAAGGTTTGTACTAAAACAGGTGCAACACGATTATTTTGCTAAAGATATGAGTTTTCTTGAAAAGAAAGGGGAGGTAAGTACAAATAGTCAATTGAGAAATCTTCACCCTTTCCTTGATGCCAATGGTCTCTTACGAGTGGGTGGTAGACTTGGTAATAGCGAGTTGAGTACAGATAGAAAATACCCCATTCTATTACCATCTAAATGCAGACTAACTCATTTGATATTAGAGTATTACCATAGAATTAATTTGCATGTTGGACCTCAATCATTATTGTTTCATGTACGCCAAAAATATTGGATTTTAAAAGGTAGATCACTTTATAGACAAATTGTACATAAATGTGTTACCTGCTTTAAGGCAAAACCAGTAGTTTGTGAGCAATTAATGGGAGCTCTTCCAAAGGAAAGAGTTTCGGCTGATTTTCCCTTTAATTGTACAGGAGTTGATTTTACTGGTCCCTTCTTGATTAAATACAAAAATCAGCGTAAAGGTGTTTTTCAAAAAATATATGTAGCTTTTTTTATCTGTTTTGTAACCAAATGTATTCATTTAGAACTGGTCACTGAATTAACATTTGAAGCTTTTGTTGCAACCTTAAAGAGATTTTTCTCTAGGAGAGGTAAATGTGCTAAATTGTTCTCAGATAATGCCACCAATTTTGTCGGAAGTAACCAGGAATTGAGAAAGTTACATGGCATAGTGAAAAACCCAGACGGAGTCTTGTCTGGTTATTTGTCTAGTGAAAACATTAATTAGAGATTCCTTCCCCCAAGGGCCCCAAATTTTGGTGGTCTTTGGGAGGCTGGGGTAAAATCGTTCAAATACCATTTAAAAAGAGTTGTAGGTAATTCAAAATTAACCTTTGAGCAATTTCTGACTGTGACAACTCAAATAGAAGGAATTTTAAATTCCCGACCTCTTGTTCCTTTGACTACGGACATAGAGAATCTGAATGTCTTGACTCCAGCCCATTTCCTTATAGGAAGGCCAATTAATACAATCGTAGAACCCAATTTAATTGAACTTCCAGAGTGTCGATTAAAAATCTGGCAATGGTTAATTAAAATGACCCAAATAATCTGGAAAAAATGGTCAAATGATTATCTTTGTAATTTGCAACAATGTAGTAAGTGGTGTTTTGATAAAAATAATGTTAAAATTGGAGATCTTGTTATAATCAAGGAAGATAATATGGCTGTTCGTAATTGGCCATTAGGAAGAGTTGTAGAGTTATTTCCAGGGAAGGATAATAAAATTAGAGTTATAAGTATCAAAACACAAAAAGGTATTTTCAAAAGACCTATCTCAAAAATATGTTTACTTCCAGTGAATGAATAGATTTAATTTGTTTTTGTAAAATTGTGTATTATAAGACTGTAATGTAATTTGTGATTTAAGGTAAAGTGTATTGTAATTTTGTATTATATATTTAATTGTTCGAATGCTTTTTATGTTTAATGTCATTGGTAATCAGAATATTGTGAATTAATAATTTCATATTGTTTTATTGTGTGTTGAAAATTTGATAAATTTGTCAAGGCGGGCGGTATGTTGTGACGCCTGGCCACTTTCCTAAAATGGCGCTGCGATCGCCAGGGGGAAGGAGAGACGAGAACGCCATAAGCGTTGAGAGAGTGTGTGAATAAATATGGAGATACAGTCCAAGAGTATGTGTGTGATTTAATTGAGTAATTTTATTTAGTAAGTTTATTTTAATTGAGTAATTTTAAACCAATGACCTATCGAGGGCCAAAACAAGTACGATCTTAAAGACTTATTTACTAGAGAGAGGAAAGACTGTACTGTATTGAGAAAGGAAAGAAAGAGTCCAGGGTGAAATAGATCCAAGGGTTCCAACAAATATTTAACTCGTAATGTCTTTTTTCTTCAATAATGTTTATTGACGTATGTTGAAAAAACTGGACTTCTCGTGTGCAGCCGGAGGCCACGGTGCATCCGACCACTCGACGAGGAAGTTAACTGCAAAGGGCAATACTGACTTACCTTCACGAAAAAAACCCTTGTAACCCTAAAAGTAGTGGTCAGTTGGCTTGGAAGCGAGATGTTCTATTACATTTTGGGGGTGAAGGAAAGGTCTTTGGCGATGGTGTTGGCTGAATTCCGCAAGGATCGGGCTTGTGATGTTTGGATTCGTGAAGTCGTGTAACTTATCCATTCGACAAAAGCAATCACTAGTGTCTAATGGCTGTTTCTGACTTATTAAGATGTCAACACAGGGCTGTATTTTATTTGGTGTAAAAAAAAAAACGGTTAAGGACCAGATGTCTGCATTTAAGCACGAGCGAAAGGATTTTCTCGCCTAATGAAGCATATTCAGTTAGCCAAATGCTGTGGTCTACCCACTTAATGCCTACGTCCCTCCTTACTTAGACTCGTCTACAGATGGCAAAAATGTTCAGGGTTTTTCTCGTGACGGTAGGTCAGTACGAAATACGTTGTGGTTATGGCGGTTATTGCAGCACGTAGATCAGCTGTAGGGACCTCCAGCCACATTCAGGGAACAATTATAATTTGTGATGCGTGAAATTCCGTGGAGTGAAGTACAGAAGTTAAAAAGAAATAAAGAAGAATGATAATTAGTATTGTAGCATACTTCGTTGTCGAATGTTCGAACTTTAGTATTTTAGATATTGAATAATTTAAGTTCTGGCTGGTAAGTACTGTCCTACCATCACAAGAAGAACCCTGAGCATAGTTGCCATCAGTAGACGAGTCTAAGTGAGGAGGGAAGTAGGCATTTAGGCAGTCCTCAACATTTGGCTAAGCGCGCTTCATTAGGCGAGACATTCTTTTCTCTTGTCTTAATACAGATGTATTCATATGACAAATAAAATTAAATTGTAGATAGAAGTTCCTTGTTATTTGAGCTTTAAAATAATTCCTTGCATAAGAAAGTCTTTAACTATATTTCTTCAACTGCTTTTGTATTGATTTTTTTAATACCTGAGACTGCCGCTAAATAAATAAAAACAATTGGACAATAACAAAATAGTTTTATATTTTCTTGAAGATTTATGTGTCTTTAAGAGTGGAAAGTTTACGTTTTAAAACTAAATCTCCTTTCCTTCCTTTTACACTAGAATTTGTGAGTTTTGAATAAGGTGAAAACGATAGTTTCAAATAATATGAGAAAAAAAAATTAGTTAATTTGAAACTGTTTAATTCATAATAAATCTGTTTCTGTTTGATATAAATAATAACATGTAATTCAGCAAAAAATTAGAATAAAATAAGGCAAAAGTAAAGATATTTATTCCTTTCATATTCTTTTAAAAACGAACGAAACAGGCAATAGAATTGATGAGAAAAATCACAAAATAAGAATGTAAGTCAATTTTATGTAGTGTGTAACTTAAAATTGATTTTTGTACCTTATTAAAAATATTTGGAACGTCAGGTTCTGTGCATCTTTGTGAGGGGTCACTTCAATTGGCAAGGTGAATTATGAGTTAATTTCCTCTGTCATTTATCTTAGATCGAAAATTCATTTTCATTTATTGATGTTTCTCCCTTCCATTAGTACATAAGTTCAACAATCATATCTTAAGGCTTTGCATAAATTTGTACATTAAATATATCTGCATTTACCCGTAAAGTTATCAATTTGAATGTTCTCTTTAAAATAATCCTCCGCATTTATCAAATTCACTTAAGGTAGAATTCATTGGTAACCATCTTGACGTTTAGTTTATCAAACGCTGGTTTACAAAGCATTGTCGCTTGACTTCTACTATTGATAAGTGAACTAACGCTTAAATTATTAGTCACTGATTTATTTTTAAGTATTGGATTGAACTTATCCAAAGCGGCTTGTAACGATTCAGGTTCTTCAAGGCCTGACCATGGTGTTTTTTTTTTCATACGCTCCATAGCCGACATTTACAGACTGGTCTCCTCAATGGCTACGTTTTATGGCGGTGCAATTGCTTACAGGTGGAGAAACCTCCTTCTAAGAACGGACATCTAGCCCTTTAGAGGGAGTCCAGATAAAGGACCACCCGTGCACTAATCGTGTCTGCGACACACATATGCAGCCTGCTTTGTTTCCCGTTGTGAACATTCCACGAACATTCCTGCGGTCAATGGTAGACCAGTGTTTGCTGAACGACGATTGGAGAATCGGCAGCCCAAATGCTCCAATGTGGATGAGAGGCGAAGTCGAAGGAAGAGAGAAAAGGCGAGAGTTTTGGAGAGAGAGAGAAAAGACGAGTTTTTTTTGGTGAAGAGGTCTTGAGGAGATCGGTGAAAGCCGAGCGTTAGAGAGAAGATTCCACCCGAAGGTGGTCCCCGGTACCAGCTCGAGACTTTGACGGCTGGTTAGCTGTTCTCGTGAGTTTTTCCGAAATATTTCGAGGAACTTTACATTTAACCTAGATGTTAAATAGCATTTTTTTCTGTAAATAAAGTAATTGGATTAAAACGCCACCCTTTATATGATCGGACCAGATCGAGACGTTACAGGCTACTACTTGTTTCAAATTTGTTTTTAGCTATTCTGAAGCTTTGTGGCCTCCGCTTTCAAACATTTAAATCTCTTGTCCTTATGCACATAAAACCGTAAGATGTATTGGAGTAAAAACAGTAAACCACAGTGAAAACAAATTTTATTCTTAAGACTTACAAAATCACTCTATTTTATACTTCCAGAACAACCACCAATTCTACCTTTAATCCCACTTTCGTTTTTAGAGTTAAATCTATTATGTTGAAATTTTATTTTTACTTTGTAAAAAGTACTAGCTGGTACCCGGCGCGTTGCTGCTGCCGAAAAGAATATTCAGTAATTTAGCTATGTTTTATCGAAGTAGGATGAACGGTACGACAGAATATAAAATAAGAACAAACAAATATTCATTTTTATATATTAGATTCGTGTGTTCTTTTAGAATTGTAAAGCTTGGTGTTCTTTCAGAATGGTAAGGAAACCTACTGTTTATTGCATCTCGTGATTCGTTCAGAATTCTCAAGTTTAATGCTAAAAAATGTGGTTAAAATATTTTCTTTTAAAATGGACTCAACATAGAAAATATATTTTTACCATAAAATCCTTAATACAGTTGAAAAGATAATTTTTGAAAGTGAAGATGGCGCAGAATTATTTGTTCTACGATATTTTTGGTATTTACGTTGAAAAACGGTAAAATTTAAAAAAAACCCCAGAGTTGGTCTCCCCCAAACTTTCTCGCATCATCTGTCATAAAGTTGTTAGCTCTTAGAATGACTAGCATGTCCTTTGCGTGCTAGAGCTACAAAATAGGAACCTTTAACTTGGATTTAGCATTATCCGCCACTCTGTTCGCATGGAAATTTCGATGAATATGTACGAAACAAATAAATCAAATAATGACAAATAAAAAAATTAAAAATACCTAACAACGATACATTTAAAAGTATAAGCATATACGAAAAATAGATAAAACAAGTACAATTTAATAACAAAAACACACATCTAATGTAAAAATAATTTATTTACATTGTATACTGAAAATAAAACAAAACAACAAATCGAGTCCGGTCAAATCCATTTTATTTATGAATTGAGATGGAGAGAGCTGCAACAGTATGATACACATCATTTTTAAACTTTTAGTTTAAATGAAAACAAGTTGTCAACAATTACGTGCGAATTTTCAATGCCAGTGGGCGTAACGCACATGTCTGACTTGCCTACGCCAGTGGGAGTAATGCAATGCAGATGAGAAATTTTTATTTCTTTTTTTCTGTTTTCTTTTCATTGGAAAGTACTGCCAAATGAATCGGAAAGACCGATTCATTAATAGCGTTTGATTTTAAATACATCATAAACAAAGAAAATAAACAGAATCGTTTGAAATAATCGGTCGAAATGCTGCTAAACCGAAACCTCAACTCTGCTGGGGAAAAAAAAATATGGATACTTACTCATCTTTGGCGGGATTTGGCCTCAGCTTTTCGGCTCGAAAGTTAGAATAAACATTAAACCGGACTAAAAAGTAGCCCATGTTCTATTCCTGACTCTGTGCTAAATTTCATCGCATTTCGTTGTGCCGTGATTGAGTGACAAACATCCATCCATCCTAATTTTCACATTTATAATAGTACAGCTACGCTTTCACATTGTAAGCAATGGTCTTATTTTTTTTTTTTTCGCCTTCTTTGTTTGTTTCTTCCAAAATTATTCATTATTCTTATTCGTCGAATTTTATTGCTCGCTTTTTTGACTCAGACGTAACGCCTCCTCCAGAATTTTCGACTCGCTTCTCAAGGTCGCATAATAAGAACAGAATCGTATTTGCTATTTCGGCTTCGCATTGTCAAATGTTATTAGAATATTACATAGAAAAATAAATTCATCAAACCGAAATGAATCATTCAGATTTTGTAATTTTTTTAAAAAATCCATCGCTTCCGATTAGAAAACTTCAGTTAGGATAGTTTCGCTTTCAGCGTTCTCTTTCACTGGAAGGAAGGATGTATCCGTCGTGTGCACCTGAACGAGTTCTTAGCTTGTGCCAGGTGAACAAAATCAAAATTCGAATGTCACATTTTTTTTTAAATCTACCGGAATCGATTAAAAACGCCGAAATAGCTTTCACTTTAAGACAACCTTTAACAAACAACTTTTTGAACTGAGCAATCACAAATCCTATCAAAAGACAGTGGAATACAACCCAGTTTTGCACGGAGAGAATCTCTTGCTTTCACATGAGAGGACGAAATGTTCACAAGTTTCTGGGTAGTTTACGTTTCATGAACCTCGGTAATTATAATTAATTTGTTAATATAAAGTTTACATTTTAATAACTACTTGCTGCCGCGAAAAGAATAATTTTGGAAATGTCATTTGGAATTTAAAATATCTGTCTTCTTTAATTAGTAATTATAGAAAGAATAGCAGTTATTTTCGTATCGGAAATGAATACATTCAGCGATAATTGAATGATATACAGTGGGTAAAAAAAGTCTCCGTACGCAGATACGAATGCAAATCAAAGTTTAATTTGTCACACAAAATTCATAATGATAAAAATGAAAACTTAAAAATGAGTTAAAACTAATATTATTTAATATTTATTCATATTAAAAGGATGATAATACTGACAAAATTAAATAATATATCTTAAAAACTCAAAAAATGCCGTAAACATGGAACGAAAAAGTCTCCGTACGGTGCCGTAGCACACGAAAAAAGTTTACAAAAATGCAAAATTCACGTAACAAAAATACATTTAATGATCAGTTCCTTTGGCTTTTATCATTTGTCTTAAACGTTTTACCATTACCCCTACAAGTTTTTTTTTGTTGTTGTTTCTGGAGAAATATTTCACCAAATGCTACTAATGGCACTTTTGAGTTCAACTTTGTTTTTTATGTCAAATGTTTTAAGTTGTCGGCCAATTTCTTCCCAAAAATGCTCAATGGGGTTTAAATCGGGTGACTAGGGAGGGCTATGAAGTTGTTGTTTAGCATAGTAAAGGCACCACTCTTGGCAAATCTTAGAGGTGTGTTAAGGATCGTTGTCCTGCTGAAAAGTAAATCCAGTTCCAAGAGATAGTTTCTCTGCGCTGGATAACACATTTTGTTTAAGAATATCCAGATATCCATATTGATCCTTATTTCCCTCCATGAATTGCAAATTTCATACTCCAGAAGCACCCCCACACCATAACACCGCCACCACCGTGCTTTACAGTTTCGCACAATTCTTAGTTAGCATTTGTTCGTTTGGTTTTCTCTACACCATAACTCGGCCATCTGACCCATGAATGTTAAATTTTGATTCATCGCTAAAAAGAATGGATTTCCAAAAAAATAATGTCTTGCTTACATGCTTCTTTGCAAACTCGAGGCGCTTTTTCCCGTTGCACAAACTTATAAAGGGTTTCTTCCGGATCGCACGTCCATGATAACCACTTTTTTTACTGACATTTCTCGCGGTTTGAGTTGAGACTTTAATGTTGCAACGAAACATTAAATCATCTGCCAACTACGGTGCCTTAATTTGTGGATTTTCTTGAACTTGACGTATGGTGCTTCTTTTATGCACGCGATTTAGTTTTGACGGCCTCCCGGATTGATTTCTATCCTCAGGTGAATGAAGTTTACAATATCTTTCAATGATGTATTGCACAGTAGACTTCGATTTTTTAGTCATTTCACTAATCCTTTTCATGGATAAACCATCTTTTCGCAATTTAATCACTAATTCCCGAATAGCTCTGGGAACTTCTATCATGAGACGACCAAGAACAAACTTGAATTCAATAACTGTCGATATGTTGTTTTCTTTTCAGTGATAAACTTTCTAACCCCAAAGATTTACTGTGGGCCTGTTTTCAATACGAGAGAAAAAATTTGCATAACGCGTACGGAAACTTTTTTTGCACTACAATTTTCAATTTACCTTAGATATTGCAAATAATATGCTTTTCTCATAGTGCAAAAATGAAAAATTTTAAAAATCTCTTTCTATAGACTTATACTAAATACATATCGACAGTATTTAAAGAAAAAATGCAATACTTTACAAATTATGGTCATTTATCCTTAAATTTAGTGACCGTACGGAAACTTTTTTTACCCACTGTATAAAGGAGAAGTGTAAGTGGTATTTATTCTATTCTTTCATAATTTGTTATCTAAAGTTTTAGGTTATGTAGTATTTTTTTTGTTTGTTTGTTTTACCCTCTTCAGCAGAAACAAATTTCTTGACTGTCCGACTTCTTAGCATCCAGCATACATCTGGTTATGTGAAAAACATGAATTTTTTTTAAGATTCAGTCCGCACGTGTAAAGTGCAAGTAATAATAGTTAAAGCACGATAGCGCATAAGAGACATACAGACAAACATTCACTTTTATTTGTATGGATTATTTGCATTTAAAAGTTTGAAATATTTATGAAATGTTCTTGAGATAAATTATAATTACTGTATGCCTATGGCGAATGATAATTTGATTATTTATGGTATTGAGTTGCATCTAATTGATAATCTGAATGAGATTGATTATTATGTAATTGAATTTATTTACTCTATATAAGATTTATTTTATAAATTTCGTATGGCTAGTGAAATATACTTAAATTAAATTTTTACTACTATTTGAGCTTATTTGTAGAAAATAATTCATGATTAATATAAAGTGAAGTTGGTTAAGACATATATTTAACTTCATTTACTTTGAAATCTTAAATAATTGAAAGAAATGGATGATATGTTTTGGGATAAATTATGATTCTTACTCAATACTATTGTTGTCAATATGTTTAATTGTGAGTAATTGAGTAGGATCATGACAATGTTATTAATTTGAATTTCGTTTTATTGATTTGTGTATGGCAAATTAATTACCAAATCTGTCATTCTATAAACAAGTACTGAAAATTTATTGAAGTCAAAAGGTTAATTTTTCAGGTGCTAACAATTGAAACGTTTGTTTAATTGAAAAATTAATTTGCAAAATTTGAAATGTATAATAAGGATTTCTTACAAATATATTTTAAGGACATTGGCGAACGACTGTCACTTTGTGAACTGAATTGCCATTAGGCTTAGGATTTCAGCAACACGTGAAGACCTGATCTCATTGGCTACAGAGTTGGGCGAGACTCTGGGCAGCAAGGAAACTTAAGGCCTTGCCTTAAAGCAAAATATCGTTCGCACTTTCTGTCAGCAAATGACAACGAAAGTGACGTCACTTTAAAGTTTCACATGTTGGGTTGAATTTCGTTTGCGGACCATATTTCCGACGGCATTTTCTAGCCGGTTAGAAAAAGCTGTCGATTATGAAACTTGCTTGACCTGTTTTTGAGGAAAAGTGCTGACGAAATTTCACCGTGTGATAAGGACTTAAAGGCCTTATCATACGGCGAAATATCGTCGGCACTTTCCGTCAGCAACGACAACGAAAGTGGCGTTATTTGTGTGACGTCACCTCAATGTTTAATATGATTGGTTGAATTTCAATTGCAGGCAATATTTCCTCCGCTATCACTGGCATTTTCTAGCTGGTTAGTAAAGTTATCGATTACTGAAAACTTGCTTGACTGGTTTTTGAGGGTAGAAACGGAAAATTGCTCACGATATTTCACCGTGTGATTAGGCCTTAAGGTTACCTTAAAGGATGTCATTTTGAAATCCGCTAACTATGAGGAAGAATATGTTAAAGAACTTCTCACCTTCGTAGAGGAACTAAAGGCAGTGGCCGGAACAGAAGAAAGGGAGAGATCGAAAAGACTCGAGTTGGAATTAGAGGAAAGGAAACGCAAGGATGAAAAGGAGTTCGAATCGCTAAAATTAATATTGCAGCACAATACAAATCTATCACAGACGAGTTCTGGGTCAAGCTCAGAAGGTTAGTTTCAAGACCCAAGTGGTATCTGTTGTTGTTGTCGTCTAATGCCACTTGGGCATGCCAAGCCCGAATGAGCAGAGCTCTTTCGAATGAAGGCACAGGCGCGCGCCTTTCGTTGTGAACGAGCACCGTTCAGGTGAAAGGACGACTTTGTTCGAACACACAACCCTTTTTAGGGGGATTCCTTCATCCATCCGCAAGTCAGAATTTAGATCCGAATCAGAGACTGACTCAGTACTCCCAGAGGTATCGTTTTGTGATGGGAACTCGGAGGACTTTGCAGTCACGACCTATTGAACGTGCCCCCATTGCCATGAGTCAGCACGGCGGTCTTTGGACAAGACGAGGACAGAACCCGCGACCTTTCGGTTTCGAGACTGGTGCTGTACCAACCAGGCGGTATCTACAGACTCTGATCCATCGATTCGATCCTAGCAACAACGACATTAGTCTATATCTTATTCTCTTCGAGTAACAAGCTCAACGTGCAGAAGTACCGAAGGAGTTTTGGGCATCCCACTTCATCGGTTTGTCACCAAGTGGCATTGCGCAATTGTTGGCTCAGGAAACCGAAGAAGTTGCTCATGACTTCGACCACATAAAAAGGGCTTTTGCTTATTAAGCGGTATAAGATGACACCAGAGAAGTTTCGTCAACTTTTCACCAAACACACATAACGCTTCTCGATGTCCCTGCGACTGTAATCTAAGCATGATTATTTAAACAGTTGATTGGATATGGAGCACCAAACACACAAAAGGACTGGAAAGCTCCTGGTTGGACTTCACTTGTGAAGTAAGGAATTGTTTTCATGGCTGGATCACCGGCCTAGAAATAAAGACGTTCGAAGGTTTGATAGACTTGAGGGTCACCAATCAATTGAAACTTAAGAGCACCTCCAGAGATACGGGAACTCTTCCTGAACGAATGGACGCACCTTACATCGTTCAAAGAATTAGCTTAGAAACTGAACTACTTCGAAATGTTCCATCAAAACCTAAGAAAGGAACCGTCGACTACTGCCAAGAAGTAGCCTAGCTGCAAAAACAAGATAATTTCCCAAAACTAGAAAACAAGACATAAGGAGAAAGCTGGAAATCCAGATTCGAGACCTCTAATCTACTGCTACGGATGTTCCCGACCTAGGTACATGAAAACTTAATGTCCCACTTGTTCTCCATCAGAACAAAGAGACAATTGGCTCCCAACTTTTTGCCTCTCCAAGCAACAAGGTCTTCATTAGCTTTACTAGAAGTGAACATTGCATGATTAAATGTTAGATCCTGTGCTGACACCGGTGCTTCAAAAACAGTTGCTGGAGAACATCTGCATTCCTGTTTATTAAAGCAAGGTATGACCTTCCTAACTGCCACAATTGAACCAATTCTTGATCGAATACCTGGATACCTTTAATCCAGGAGTAGAACCAACGCCGTGCATTAGACATTGAATCGATACATGCATCTCCTGTTGTAACAACACCTTATCGAATGTCACTGCCCAAGAGACACTTAAAAAGGAACTCAAATATTTCCTTTACACTGGAATTATAGAAGAATGTGACTCCCCATGTGCTTCATCAGTGGTGTTAATTCCTAAGTCAAATGCAGAATTCAGGTTATGCGTGGACTGTAGAAAATTAAATGCAACCACAAAATCTGAGCCTTATCCATTGCCAAGAATGGATTGTCTGTTGCATAAAACTTCAGAGACCAAATATATGTCCGCGTTTGATTTGAAGGCAGGATATCATCAAGTTAAGATGTATGCCCCTGATAGGAACAAAATGGCTTTCGTCTGTCCATTTAGAGTTTTATAGACTCAATTGCATGTCTTTTGGCTTGAAAACGGCTCTAGTAACCTTTCAAAGATTAATTGACCTTTTCCGAAATGGTTTAAAGGTAAATACATTTGCTTGTCTTGATAACATTATCTTTATGTCCCCCACCTCTGAACCAGTACCTCTAGTGAACTGGGCTAGCCTGGTTGGTTAAGAGTTAAATTCGCATCACACCGGCTGAAGACTCCCCTTGCGTGGTGGTGACCTAGGCGCACGTATAAATATGTCCTGGTTGCAAAGTCCTCCATGTCGAGCGTAATATTAAAATAAATAGTTTATGATTTCTTTCTAAAATTTAAAGCT
The DNA here is from genome assembly GCA_026543055.1 of Argiope trifasciata. Lineage (NCBI taxonomy): Eukaryota > Metazoa > Arthropoda > Arachnida > Araneae > Araneidae > Argiope > Argiope trifasciata. Next base: position 68,950 of record JAPMOQ010037306.1, on the reverse strand, counting down.
TTCTGGACTGAGTTCAGTCAAAGCCTTCAGTTTTGTATTTGGAATGTTTGAGATTTGAAATCAAAGCTCAACTCAAGAGTCCTGCTCTATATTCTTGATGAATTTTAATTCTGATATAGTGCAGAAAACTTTACTTTGCTGATGTGGCAAGGATTTGGAGAGGGGAAGTTGCTTTGGTATCTTGTAACTGTAGCTAAAAATTAGGAGATCTATCTCAAAATAGCCGCCCTGGTGTTGTTTTTAAACAGGCATAAAAAATGGTAATATTTTATCTTCGATTATTATCTTGATGATTTTATTACTAATCAATGATATAAGAACAGTAAATCCCATGTTGTCCTACTATCTCTTCAATTGTTCCGCTTCACCTTTTGGATCATGTAATAACTAAATCTGCTTTGATATGAGTTGTTAAAAACTATAAAAAATTAAAAAAAAACTTATTTTTTAATTGCCTTCATTTTGATGCATCTTTATTAATGGAGACTTTTAAATCTAAGATTCTTTATAATCAGAAAATGGTATATTACTATTACCTTTTAATTAATTGATTATAGCAAAAATACTATTTTGTCGTTAGCTGAATGCAACTGTTTAATTTCTCTATGTTTTAAATATTCATTTTTATAATAAAATTTATTTGTGTTGGTTTGAGCTATCACCTTCTAAGTTTGTTTTATCTTTTCTCAAACACTGTATACGCAATTTTGTAATTGATTAAAGAAATACTTCTGTAGATTTAAGTTCATTTTTTTTCCTTAGATGCACAATCTGAAAAGAAAGCAAGGCCACCACCAATAGATGTAAGTAATCTTTTACTCTATATTAAGTAAGGTATTATTTGTTCTTCAAATGTTCTAATGTAAAAGGCATATCTTTTATTGCTTAATAATAATATTAATTTGTCATGCATGTATAAAAAAAATTTAACTGTATGATTGTTTTGAAAATGAAATGGAAATTCAATGTTCCCAATAAAATCTATTAATAAACCATTTCTGATTTTTTAAAAATATACCATATTCTTTGTTTAAAAAAAGGCAACATTTTTTCACAATGTCATAAAATAGTCATAAATTTTTTAAATTGTACAGAAATGCTGTCTTTGATGTCCTTTAGTATCTAAATTATGTAGCTGAGACTACATTAAAAGATTATTAACACTTTTAGGATGTGTATTTATTGATTTACAAACAGAGGCACTATAATCATGCTATATAAAATATGATTTCCATAGATTTATCACCTTTTATTTAATTTTTCACCCAGAGTCTTGGATTTATATTAGGAAAACAGTTTTTATGTATTGAATAAAATTTTTATATTTTAAATAAAAAATGTCAAAAAATGCTCTTCGATTTTATTCATAAGAAGGAATTTATACTTCTGAAATAAAGAGGAGAAACCAATGAAGTATTCTCTCAGATCCAGCCATTGATTTAATTTAACCATTTTTTTTTTCCTCCATATGGCTTCTATGAACCCTCCTCTTTGGCTTTTTATGATTTCTAGATGTGTTGTCACTGCTTGTCCTCTATCACCCCCCTTTTCCGAGATAAACTTTGAAAGCACTAAATACAGAGTATTGTTTTCTCTATGGAAGTGTGGAAGGTGACGTTGACTCAGAATAGAACGCGGGACCTTTGGGTCCTAAAGCCAATAACATAACCACAGGGCAAAAGAATGCTCATGTCCCTTAGATGTTATCTCACGCTCATTATGCTCATGCCTTATTAAGATATCACCACAGACTTACCCTCCAGTGAGTGGACGAACGATATGCGTTGTTGTTGAGTGGTGATGAATTGGTTTTTGTTGTGTGAGAGGCTGCTGTGTGTAGCCGCATTCGCCGTACCCATCTTTGTTTTGGCGAGCGAAGAACTTTTTTTTTAGTCACGCCAAGCGTTATGGCGAGCATGCGTGAATGGTTGCGACAAGTGAGTCTGACGACTTTGGTGGCGGGTAGATGGCGCCACATCAGTTGCGTGAAGGTTGAAGGTTCATTGTTTGAGGTCACCATTGTAGGAGGTGAAGTCTTCTTGGGACCTTTGGATCTGAAGGCCAGTAACATAACCACAGGGCAAAAGCATGCTCGTGTTCCATAGATGTTATCTGGCGTATTAAGATATCATCACAGAAGGAAACAGTGACAAAGCTTCTCTGCCACAACCATTGTGCTGATTTTGAACATTTTTATTTCATAAGAAAGCTTTTGAATCCTAGTTATGTCATGAATGGTTATTTGTCTCAAATTATCTTAAACCTTTGATATATACTGCAAAATAAAATTTCATTACAGCTCTCAGCCTTAACTACTGGTTCATTTTTGCCAACTGATATATTGAAAATAATTGATTAATTTATATATTTGAAAATAACTGCCAAAGAATTAATCTCTTAGCTTCAACCATAAGTCTCTATTTAACAATTTGTAGTTATCATGATGTGCATCCTTCTAAATATGCCATTAATGGTTGCCACCACCATCAGCTGTTTTCTAGAGATTTCTTAAAAATAAAGTCTTAAAACAGTTCTAAACCTTAATAGTTGGAATAGTTGTTTTTCCCCCTTTTCATGTATCACTCGCCAATTGGTATTTTATATGTTAACTTTGTTTTTTGAATCTTATTATTTCTTATGAGAAATTAAATTAAAAATGAAAGAAAATTTCGACTTCGTAAAAGATGTGAAAATTAATTTGAAACTGTGTTTTCATTTGGTGTGATAAGATGCTGATAATCAATGTTGATTGAAACGATTGAAAGTCGTTAATATTTTAATAGAAAAGAGGGTCACCAAATTGTGCAAATTCAATAAAGGAATATATATACAAAAGAATTGGCATAATGTAAATTACATAAAATATGAAGTGGTAGACTGAAATGTTTTTGAAAAAGCAGAAACAACATGCTTCAGAGTCATATGTTGTTTGCAGCTTCTATTCTCATTCTAACCTTGAAGAAAGAGATTTACTTTAAACTTATTTAAGTTTTCCATTTCTTATAAAACAATTAAATAGAATTGGAAGACAGATTCAACTTAGTAAAAGTTGTGGAAAATGGAATAAAGAAATGAAAAGCTCCAAAAAATATGAGATTTTGTCAAATGTTGGGATTGAAAGCATTTGTGAAAATCGGAAATATAATATTAGTTAACAGTAAGCAACATTGCAAATCATATGCATATTTATACATTTTAATTATGGATTGTGTTAGTTTAATTTTTACATATCTTCTTTAACTCTGAAAATAAATTATTCATAGTTATATTTAATTTAAAAAAATCAATAAAAAATTGAAACATCTATTTTTGTATATATTGAAATTTTTACAAATTGAGTTTCCAGGAATATTCAATATTCCCTCTCCTCCAATCTATATACGTATCTATCTATATATGTAATATGAAATTTGTGAAATTTGCATTTCCAATTCAGGTTACAGCAGCTCAGGAACTTCAACAACAAGCTATGGCTGGTCCTAAAACACCTACTAGTGCTTCTCCTGTGACACCAGGTGTGGTAGATCATCGAAAAGCTAAGAAAAGAAAAATTGGGCATCGAAGAGTTAATGAAGAAGGACGAATCACATATAAAAAAGTAATACATTTTTAAGTACCTTAGAGCTTATTTACTATTATTTTTTTTAACTCATGTTCTACAGTGCACTTATAGTGGAAATACAAAAGCAGTTTCTTACTGTCATGTGAAAGAGTCTGTAAAATTCATTGTGTTTTAATATTACATTCTAAGACATAAATATTACTATGTAACATAAAGTACTGATTCTTTTAAATAATGAAATCTTTTGCTTAATTTTTTTGTCTAAATGTTGGTTAATATTTTAAAAACTAGGTTATTGTATAAATTAGTAAAAGATAATCTGTAAATATGATTCCTTTTATTGTATTGTAAATATTTTTTTAAACTTTTTTTAAAAAGCAGCTTTTTATCATTTTGAAAAATGAAAGCAATAAATATGCATTAAGCAATAAAACATTGGGCATTGTAATGTAAGTTGCATCGAATTTCAACAATACTTATAAGAAAATAGAATTACTGAAACAAAATTCCATTTAGAACAATTCTTATTAAAATATTCTTTTCAATTTGTATTAATAATCAGAAGAAGAAAGAAATGCTTAAATAAGAACATTGTTTATAATGCACTTGGGAGATGGGATTGCTGATATAAATTTCAGTTATACTAAAAAGCACATTTATCTCTCATAATTCTTGAAATTTATAGTAAATTTTACACTGAAGCAAGATGTGCTTTTATTTCTATTAATATGGTCTGTCTGGAGAAAATAAAACAAATTACATTTTTTTTCTCCTTCTTTAAATCTAACTCCATGCTATAAGCCTGATTTGAAGAAGAAAGAATCCTAATTTACTTAATATGGATTTATCATGAATGTAATCATTGTAGACTTTATGGAGTTATATTAGTAGATGTTCCTTTCTATTTATTTTGTTGCCAGTATGTTATCTTAATTTATTAGAAGACAGATCAATAATCAGTTAGAAATACATGCCTTATATTTATAGTTTATGTCTATTATAAAGAAAAGAAATTCCTTAGTTATTAGAGATTAACTAATAATTTTTTATTGAAAGTGTCTTTTTATTATTTTAATTAAATTGCATTTTTAGACATTAATTTTTGAATTATATAATTTAAAAATATTACACAAATATTCAAATTTCTATAGATGTGCTTTCAAATCCTTAATACATAAATAATAAACTTATCATGTCTAATTTTTTACTTCTTTTATTTCTGTTTTAGAAAAGCCTGATCTTGAATTGAGTAAATAAATAGCTTGTAATTTTAAAAAATGTTTGTATTTAACAATTTATGATCATTTGACTTTTGTTATGTTATCTCTTAATTATTTTTGGTGTAAATAATTTTTTTAACAAGCATTCAAATTCAACTTACGAAAATGTATCATTTTTAAAAAATTTTTTTTTTTAGATTGAAACGTCTCAAATTATGGGTTCTATTCAATTAGGAATTTCTATAGCTATCAGTTCATTAGCATCAAAACCAGAGAGAGATTTATTAATTCAAGATTTTACTATTGTTGAAACAATCACTTTTCCAAAGTGAGTAAGCATATATAAGTTTTTAAACATTATATTTTATTTGCTCATAGTTTTTACCTATAACTTTTAAACTATTTATATATATTTTTGATTCTTACAGGAATGGAAGTACTATTACGCCAGCACATCGATTTAATGAATTTACTTTTAAAACATATTCTCCTGTTGCTTTCCGCTATTTCAGGCATCTTTTTGGAATACAAACAGCAGACTTCTTAGTATGTCTTTATATTTCTTGAATGCATTAATTTTTGAAATGTATGTGTGTTGTCCAACCATATTTTAATTGTTTTCTTAAGGTATCCAACTACGTTAAAAACTGGTTATCGACCACATTGGCGATTTTTTAAAAATTATTTCTTGTAATTTAGACTTTCCTCTTTCCTAAACAGTTTATGTTTTCTAGGAAAAGGAAGACCTGACCTATCATCCAAGATCACATATTTTCCAGCTAAAATTTGTCTTCAGCTTCAATTTAGTCAAAACTTTCATCTTCATAACAATTCTCCACCGTTCACATGATATCCCCAAAGCTGATAGAGGTATTCGCAGAAACATTTCAGCATGGATTTTAAATAAGATGGGCAATGAAATGAATTAGAAGTTTTATTATTGGTGAAATCCTTTTTCATTTATAGGCATTTTCAGAAAAATTAAGTTGTATATTTTTGATAAAAATGCATATATGCGTATATTTTTACCCGTCACTTCTTTGCATCTCAAGATGTTTCTTAGATTTTGGTTTCGTTCATCATTCTATTCTGTAACTTGTGTGCTAAGAAAAATAGGATTACTCCATTACCATTTTGTGTAGAGTGTTAACCATTTTGGTTAAATTTCATTAAAATTTACCATACATTTTTGTATTTCTCAAAATATATTATGTTTTCAAATATTTTTTCTGTATTTATAATGTTTATATTTGACAATACATCTAAAAACAATAAATAATTTCTAAAAGAATCCAATTTTTTGATTTTTTTTCTTTGAACTTAGTTGGATACCATAAGAAACCTGTAATCAGTTCAAGGTGCAATTTAAATGGATTATAAATACTTTCATTTAACAAATTACATATTGCTCACAAGCTTTCTTGAAATAGGACACCATCTGTTAAAGGTTGTTCATGGGTTTTCTTGTTTTCACATTCTTAATTTCTTTTCCTAAAGTAATTTATGATCTTAATTATAACTATCCGCTTTGGCGATCAGTTGGTTTGCCAATCTTACTGCTTTTCAAAACTATCAGTTAAATACTTTATGTAACTTGTCTTTTAACAGCTTTTTCATCAAAATATTTTTAAGGTTCAAATTTTATGTCATATAATTCACTCATACTATTATAAAGGCCTTAAGCCCGTACTGTACTAAATGTCTCTAGAATTATCTGTCAGCTCCTGCAAAATTTCAACTTTAAATTAAAGTGGAAATGATTAAATTGCAAAAATATATATTACTGATATCAAACATTTTTTTAAAATGTGTTGGAAAGAGAATCATTATGTATACTACAGAATAATTCTAATAATTTATATAATATTTTAAGAATCATTCAACAAAAATTTCTTAAATTCATCATAAAATTCATTTTTTTTTTCTTTTACTTTCAAAAGGATTTAAATGATATAAATAACAACATTTTTTTTTTCAATCTATAAACAGAATTCAAAAAATTGTCTACATTTTATACATGTTTTAAGAAATGATACTCTACAAAATATTCTTGACACTTCAATTTTCAAATAAATAAATGAAGGTTTCTATCTTCTGCTATCAAATTAGATCGACTTATGAAATTTTGAATAGAATAGTTTAGAACAATCAACATTTTTATTCTAAGGCCAGGCAGTCTTGAGAAACCCTGGATGCTAATCATCTTTGGAATGGTTGATAAAGTGGTTTAAAATTACCCTTTTATATTGAATAGGGATATTCAAATATTCATAAATCAGTCAGTTTTAGGCTGAATTAATTGAATTTTATCTCTTTTTATTTAAAATATTAGTGTCTGAAAAATATTTTGTTAATTTTGATTCACTAAGGAGAGGATCTAGATAAAACATTTAAAGACTCATGTTATGAATTATTTATTTCATTTAGACCACCTTTATAAATGTATTTATATTATTAAATTTTTATAAATTAGCAGTTGGACCTTGAATTGAAAAGATATATATTAAACCATATTTATCATAAATAAAGCTAGTTTATTTTATTTAATTTATAATCTATAAATATCATAAACACTTTTTATTACATTTTCTTTTTTTTCTCGGTTGAGCAAAATTGCACATTTATTTTATTTCATATAGTCATGTGCTGAAAATTACATTCTTTTATGTTTAATTTGTAATAATAGTTTATTTATTTTTTAATATCAGTTTTTATCAATCGGATAGCAACATATTGATGAATGAAAATTATTTTCCCTTTCATTCGTGACACATGTATGCAGTTTGAATTTTATTTTTATTGCTAAAAAATATGATTAAATTATTTTTTAAAAAATTCATTAAAAATAGGAATTTAATTTGTTGATTAAATTTTTAGTATCACTAAAAAGATAACTTTGTAATCTGTAATATGATGTAAAAATCAATTTTATGCTATAACATTTTCAAAAGTTATGTCAGAAAAACGTCAAACGTTAATTTTTAATGAATCCAAATTCTAATTAAAAAAAATTTCAAAAATCTCTCCAAGGTGCTCACTTTTGACCCTCAAAGTATACATGTGCCAAATTTAGTAGGTCCAATGATCTACCCTGTAGAATGCCAAGCACACCCACACACACATTGAGCTTTATTATAAGTATAGATGATTTAAACAATGGACAAATTGTCTAAAAACTAGCAATCAGTGGCAAATGTTTTAGAGATTACTATGCAGTATGCAATGCCTAAAGAGTTTTGTTATCATTGTCAACTCAAGTTAATCTAATTTGACTTATAATTATATTAAGTTCTGACTGACTGATCATTAATTGGATTTGTTTTTCTTCAAATGTGTTATAAAAATTATAAATAAAACATAAAAAGTTGATTTATGTATGTCTATTTATTACAGATAGTGTGAAAAATTTTAGTGTTCTTTATTTTACATTCTGAAATGTCATTTTATTTTTAAATTTGGTGTGAGCTTGGAGGGTCATAGTTTAAGACATTGATTGATTACAAAAAGTTACAGTTGCTCAAATTATTGATATTTTGCATGTCATCTTCTTCTATGATTCATTTCTGATTTTATCATGACATGATTAAAAATCACTTCATGAGTCATTTACTTTTATTGGCATTGTATTTTGATCATTAGAGTAATTAATGTTTTAAGTAGATTGTGTATTTCAAAAATGAATAACATATGTTTTCTTAAGAATAATATTATATTCTTAAATGTTTATTGTAGCTTTCTCTGTGTCATTATCCTCTAATAGAGCTAACGAATCCTGGTGCTAGTGGTAGCATTTTTTATCTTTCCGAAGATGATGAATTCATCATCAAAACCGTTCAGCACAAAGAAGCTGAATTCTTAACAAAGTTATTGCCTGGATACTATATGGTAAGTAAAGGCATTTCTGAAATTACTTTAATGTCTTGATATTGAATATTAAAATTAATTTTAAAAGGCATTTTATTATTCACTAAAATTATCAATATATATATATAATATTATGCCTTATTGTTAGTTTGTAGTATTAGACCCCAATACATTGAATACATAAATATGTTACATTTAAGTTTTCAACAATTATTTTGGATTTCCAATAAACAATAATTTTCCATTAATCCTTTTTAATACTCTTGCAATGTTGAAATATTCATTTAACTTTAATATCTTGTGATTTTTATATTTTTTATGACTTTCATTAACTAGTATACCATAATTATATTTATCTATCCACCTATACCATCCATGGCTCTAGGTAATTTTGTAATTAAAAATCCTCCACTATTATTTACAATCTGAATGTCACAGTTAAGCTAATTACATAGGGCATTTTTTTTTAAATTCAAAATTGCTAAATAATTTAAAGAATAGAGGGTTAGGGAGCGAGGGAGATATGTGTCCCTTAGATTATATTTAAAATTATGGCATTTAAAAAAGTGTCCTACCTTTTTTTAATATCTCGGTATCATTCTATAATTTTATGTTGTGATTTTCCTATAGTACACTTGAAAATTGTAATCTCTGTAGTTTATAATAGGATTTTAAATTGTTTTGAGAAATTCATCATTCAATCAGAATTAAAATTCTGATTGAATGATGAATTTGATGATTGTATGAAAGGATAATTAAATTTAATTTAAAAATATCATCTTATATGGAGTGCAGTATTTCTCTTTTCTTGTAGTCCATGCATATTATGCTGGCCAGTAAGAATTTATGAATTACTAAACACAAAGAAGTTATGTGGTCTTATTGAAGGAATTAAATTTATATGAGATAATAGTAATGACCCCCAAGAGACTGGTAATAGTTAGTATTAATTTTTTTAAATCAACATTTGTACATAATGTATACAGGTTCTGAAACATTTTGTTTTACCTGTGGGTTATATGTAAATTGAAGACATAATAATAAACAATGAATTTTTAAAGATATTTTATAATTCTCTTTTTAGAATTTAAATCAAAATCCTCGCACTCTTCTTCCAAAGTTCTACGGCTTGTTCTGCTATCAGGTAAGATTTATTCATCATCAACAAAGCAAAATATTAAAACATTTCTGTATAATCGAGTTTTAAATTGATTTATTTTTTAATTATCTATTTCTTTTTTTAGTTTATTATCAGGAAACAATTGCCTTTTATATATTTTTTAATGGAAAGTGAATAATCTTTTTTAATACAACAGTAGTGAATATTTAGAATTTTTAATACTTTTGTTTAACGATTGAAATTTTCATGAGTGGAGGAAAATAGATACTTTATTTGTCATCTTGTCATGCATGGTATTTCCTAAAAGTTTCAACTTGAGTAGGAAAAGTTTACAAATTTGAAACCTGTTATGTATCTGTGCCTGGTGCTCATTAAATCTTGTATTTGAAGTTAAATATTCTTATTTGATAGTTTGTATTAGTTTATGTTTTTATCACAGCTCAAAGTTATGAGTCATGTCCTAAGATAGTTTTGTAATCATATAAAAAAGTACATACTCCTTGCAATTGACACACATGCCACAATATTCTTTGTTAAGAATTAACTATCTTCACACATATGTTTGTTATTGAAATTATTTTCCAAAATTTATGCTATACAGGAGAGAAATAAGAAGCTACGTTCATGGAAAAAAGGAATATAATTTGCTTAATGAATCATGAATAGTTTGTGATTCTTAACATTCTGCAACTCCCATTCCCAAAGACCATGTTATCCAATATGATATAAACAATAATAGAAATTGATAAAATAATAATATATAAAAAAATAAAAATTATGGATTTTCAATAATTTTTACACTAAAGTCACAAATTTTCTAACCATATCAATATAACATTTATATGCTAATAAATTTTTTTCACCAAAGCAAATAAAATAATTAATATAAAAAATTATAAAAATGCATTAATATAAACAATTTATACAAAAAGAACTTAATAGGATGTATTGAAATTGTTAATAAAGATTAAAAAAAAAATACCAAAAATTAGTAACATTCATAATACAACTTACAACAATTCAGAATAATAGGAAACTGTAACTGTAAATTAAAAGTATTTGAAAGAAAATTCACTTTCTAATTTCAGAAACTTTTAATAGTACATTGAATTTTTTGGAATTAAAGTTGATAATAGATGTTCTGTGCATCTTAAATATACATTTTCAGTATTTAAAAGAAAAGAAAAAGAAAGAAAGAAAAATTGAAGGAATTGATAATTCAAATAAATTTAAAAAAACAGTTAATGTAAATTATTTTTATGAATAGAAATTAATTAATAACATCAATTTTAATCAATCTAAATAGCCTTGGGAAATTCTTGTTTATTAAAATTATCAGTGCTCAGTCAATTCAATACTTTCTGAACGGTCCTGCATTATAACTTGACATTACTGTCTTTGGACGATGTTAAATTTTCACTACTTTTGACAGATAAGATGAAAACATTATCTCAGTAGCAGACTTAAATAGCCTTATTGTAAGGTAACTGACAGATTAGTCAGTTATTACTACCATTACTTATTATTATCATTAGCGCATGGATTAAGTTCACTAATCTATAATTTAAATGTAAAATGTTACTTACTTTATACTTAAAACATGTCAGTTGTAAAAACACTAGAAAATGTGGTTATGTGGGTAAGACATTGTCCTGTTAACAATATCGCAGGTTTGATTACCGTAGATTAAAGGAGAAAGTTATAAAAAATCTTATATATGTTAGCAAATAGTTTTGAATGTATAATATATAGTATTATTAAAAATAAATTATTCTTCCTGGAATTCTTTAAAATGAAAAACTTCATGAACTCTTGGATCAAAAGTATTTATTGAAAATGGATCAAAATGAATATTAATTCACTAACAGAAAAAAAAAAAAAAAAAAATGCTGAATTTTTTGAAATGCAATGTTGAAATTTTTTTTAAAGTAAATAAGTCTTGAAAGAAAATATTAGCAATTTAACTGATCTGTAAGGGGAGAATATGATAATTCAGCATAAATTTAAAACAATAAAAATAGTCATCTCAGTAACTTCAGCTTGCTTAGTATAATATAATAACATGTAAATAAAACTTGCATTTTAAGAGCCTATGACAATTTTTGCTTTCTTATAGACTAAATATAGAGATAGTATCAAAATTGTCAAAAAATGTGAACTCCGTATTTTGACTAATCTCAATCTCGTTCCCACATTTCAAACAGCCTTGAATCAGAAAAACATTTTTTTGGAGTTATACTCAAAATAACTATAGAAAAAATTTGAACTAGTTGAATGAAATTTAAGATATGGTTTTTATCCCAAATTTATAGATTTCTATCAAATTTTGAATGGAACCCATCCATATCTCTCTAGATATCCAAATATAAATTATATGGTAGCTGCAAAACAAAGATAACTAGGTAAACAAAATTTGATTTCAACATTTCAGGTCTATATAACTATCAAATTTGAAATTGAATCTGTCAAGAATTTTACTATATGTATTCTTTCTCAATCTTGTAAATATAATAACTCAAAAACACAATGATTTAAATATATGAAATTTGATATATAATTTTGTAACTACGATTGTTGCTTTATTTCAGATTTCATTTTCAATTAGTTTAAATAAACCAGATTTGATTTTTGGATTTTATGCCAAGCATTAATTGCCAAAAAAGTCTCCATGGTTTATACAAAAATAATAATAATGCCAAAGATAAAATTTTAAAAGTATTGTTCTCTCTCTGACATCCAATATATTTGTGACTTTATCCTGGGTCCACAATTTTATATGTGGAGGAAGGGGAAAATGCATTTATTGCAGAATATGTAACTGAGTTTTGAGAAGGCTACATTTACTATTTTTTCATGCTTAGCTGTATTATTAAGCCAATTAAGAAGTTATTTTAAAATATTTAAAAAACATTTTCTAAGTTGCTTATTGGTAAAACAGAACTTGCAATTCGTCCCTCTGGTAATGTCACAAATATAAAAGGCCAATGTACTTTAAAACTCCCTTTAACATTATTGATGGTGGTGGGTGATTATTAAAAATTACATTTCTATTTAATATTTTTCTTTTTTTAGAAAAGACATTTGCTAATCCTTTAAAATAAAAAAATAAATTTGAATACCGAAAAATATGTTTGATTTATTCTCTAGTTAAGAAAGCTGCTTGTTTAACTCTTATTTACTTTCCTTTATTTCAGTGTATTGGAAAGAATGTACGGATTGTAGTCATGAACAATCTCTTGCCAAGTGATATAACCATGCACGAGAAATATGACTTAAAAGGAAGCACATATAAGCGAAAAGCAAGTAAAAGTGAAAGAGAAAAGTCCTCTCCAACGTATAAAGACTTGGATTTTATGGAACGACATCCTGAGGGAATTTTTTTGGAAATAGAAAAATATAATGCCTTGATTAAAACTATAACTAGAGATTGCCGTGTTCTCGAATCATTTAAAATCATGGATTATAGCCTGCTTGTGGGTATCCACAATCTTGATTTAGCCAAGAAAGAAAAAAAGGTATTATTGTTAACACTTTTATAACACATTTTTTTAGCTGTTGTAGAAAAGTTTAGATTTCTGCTGATGAAGTTTCCTCATATATTTTAAAGGCGAGAAAATTGTCATGTTTGCATTTTCATTTTAAATAAATTTATTAAATAAAAGACTTAGAGTTAAATGAAAAAAGAAACTTGAAGTTAAGAATAGATCTTAAAAATTCTTAAGATAATTATTTGTTTATATTTGTTTCTAATGAAAATGGTTTAAAAAAATATTTTAATGGAATAAAAACATTTGTAAACAATACTATGTATTCATATTAAAAGTTTTTGTTTAACTCTTATGAATGCAGTTACTTTTAACTAAAACTAAAGCTTATAAAGAGCATATTATGCATAATGTTTCTCAAAACTAAAAAATATTGACAGGAATAAATTTCGTTTTTTTAAAAATCATTTAATATTACTTTGAACAAACTGCTTTTTAATGCAATTAGTATTTGCATGCTGATTCTTTAAACAAAATACTGAACTTAATGGGAAAATTCTTGAATCATATCTCTTATTTAGTCACATATCTTTTTTTAAAAATATATGATATAGGATTCCTTTTTAAAAATTGCAAATATCATATAATGATATGAGATGGAGAGTAGGTAAATATTTTTTTTTAGCTTTTTACTTAAGCTTATATAGGTACCCCAAAATTGTGAGAGCTGATCCATTTTTATCTCAAATGGAAGCATATTTATATATGTAATGATCTTTTAAAATCTAATTTAAATCCTAATTGATTTCCAAAGTTTTGTCTTAAATTAGCTTCTATTACTACTTTATAAAATGTTTTCCTTTTTCCTAATTAATGTAATGGAAAACAACTTTGCAAAAATGCTTAAGTTGGAATTTTCCACACTCCAAGTGAATGGAAATCTGCCAACCTAAACAAATTCTTCTAAAAGATAACTGAATTCTCCCTGCCTAAATCAATACATGTATAAAAATACCTACTAGAATCACACAGTATATAAGAACCAGGGATAAATAATTCTGCCCTTTATTGCTCTTTTCTCTTTTATGCTCTTCAATGCTTGTATTGCTTTCTTGTGTTATTCGCTTTTCTTGTAAATAAATTATGCTCCTGGGATGTAATAAAGTGAATTCAAAGTGTCTAAGAGAAGGAAAGAATTAGTTGTTGGTTAAATTCCTGTTCCTGCAGAAATTTTTAATTTGTTAATGTAAGAAGGGATTTGAAACTATCTAACCTTTACGAGTTAATTTTCAGTTATAAATTGTATAGCAAATGAAGTTAAATGGTGTTCATTAAAAAAAAACAAAGAAATAAGTACCTGAATTGCTTTTGTCATAAATCTACATTTTACTGATTTTGTATTATTCAGTGAACATTGTGAGGTCACTTTTTGTAAAGTATATTTTTGAATAGTTAGAAAGTAATAAAATTTACATGTCCTCTAAACATTTCTTTTTAATGGCTACATTGTTACCAGGTTTGGTTGATTATTTTAAATTTCAGGAACAGCGGCAACAGAAAAGGGAAGAAGATTATAAAATCTCTGATGAATCTGATTCAGGTATTAGTGCCTATTTTTCAAATTAATAACTTTATTATATGTTATAATATGAAAAAAGATAGCAAATTAAATATTGTTCTAAAAATTTTGTTTCATATTATAAATATTTCTATTCCCTTGATATTAAACACCTTTGGCAACCAGCTGTTTTACCTAAATTAATGGTGGCTAAAATTTTTAGTCAAATATTTTATGTAATTTGGTATTAATGATTTTTGTAGCTAAAAATTTTTAAGCTTCAAGTTTTCTTAGTCATATAACATCACCATCTTAAACCATGCCTCCTTAAATCCTACTGAATTATATTGCAGTTATTTTAAAAATCATGGAAATATTACTCAACTGTTTTTATTTTCTGATTATTTCATCATATGTGATATCTATATAATATTAATTATTCCTTGGGCAATCTTGTCCCAATGGATAAGATATAATTATTTCAAAAACTACCGAATTTGTTAATCCTCTGTATAAGTAAAATTATTGTAAAAAAATCATTCACTATTATCTTAACACTTCAATTTCTTTAGCTTCACCGACCCATGCTTCATCAGGAAAATCTGATTCTGGCTTGGTTCGAAGTAAATCGATTAATAAAACCAGGTTAGCAGCATTTTCTACAGCTATGGAATCAATACAGGCAGAAGTTGATGTCCCTGAAGATGATGATGATGTTCCGTAAGAGTATTTTATTGAAAACATATATATTTATTTAAGTTATTTTATTTTGCATCCTTATAATCTGACATTCATTTTGCATGCGCATTTCTTTAAAATCCTAAATGATATATAATCAGGAATGATACTATATAACCAATTGTGTATAGTATTTCATAAAAATAAATGTTGATTTATTCTCTTTTCCATCTAAATATAAACCATTATTAAGTTTGTTGAATTGTGTTCAAAAAATGTATCTTTCCATGAAAGAAATATTTGTTTGCTTTATTTATTAAATTAACACTATGCACTACAGAAAGTGTGACAGTAAATAATTTTAGTTTACCATTCAGAATTGTAATAGACAGACATAGCTTGTTATATTACACTTCATACTAGGTTGTATATACTTAGATTTTCCTGCCATTTCTTTTTTTTCTTTAACTTGCCTCCTTTCCTGTCCTCATACGAGGGTGCTGCCCATTTAGAGAAATCTCTTAAGAATATCTTTTTAAATAATTGCATAAATTCCTTATGAAAACAGCAGTAATTATAAATACTTTTAGTCTAAAGACACTTTTATTCATGATCTGTTTAAATTGAAAACTTTTAAGAATTAAATATACAGAATGTAATATATGTGCTACAAAAATTCTAAACTGAATCCTATAAATATAAATAAAATATGTAATATGTAATAGAAAATAAGTAGTATGTTATATAAGTATATGTATTATAATTTAATAAAAATTTTAATAAAAAATTATTATTTTATTCAATAAAGAATAGAAATAATTTAAAATGCTAAAAATAAATGTTTTGCTATTAAATTTTATTAATTAATAAAGTAAAAATATCAAATAAACAGAATTAAAAATCATGCATTATTTGACATGGAATTTCTCTGAGCATGTGGGAATATCTTTTTGTGTAGCACATAATGGGAAATTATTGTTTTAGGCAATTTATTTTTATACTGCATGCCAAATATTTCAAGGGTGACTCTATGGGCATATGTTGAAGAAAAAGTGAAAATTTATCACAAATTTTTCTTATTATGTTAAAATAAAAAATTAATTATTAATGTTAACAAAAGAAATCAATAATTATGTTTTCAGCTACCCAGCCAGTAATGACTTTTGAGCACAATATTTTTTTTTTTTTTTTTTTTTTTTTTTTTTTTTTTTGCCAAATCTTATCTAGGAATAAACATTTGTTCATTTAAAAATAAATAGAAATGCTATGAATTTCAGCTTTAAAATTTTAATTTTAATTTTTTCAGTAGCTTTATATGAAGTGGAATGCTAAAAGGAAGTTAATGAAAGTTTTATTTACTCATGCTATTCAATATTTTTTTTTAAAAAAGAATACTTTTGAAGGACATTTTGAAACTTTAGTGTTGAATAAGTAGAGAGACTGACCTTTATGTACAATTTTCGTTGATGAATTTCATTACTTTGTGAAAAGTCTTTCACACATTAAAAAGGGGGGGGGGAGATAGTTTTACATCCTCACTTCTGCCCCACCCCCAAACCATTTATCTGCCCTGGTACCTAATTTTATTTGAATTTTTTTTTTTTTTTTTTTTTTTTTCAAATGAAAATGCTGTGTTTCTAGGTTTGATATTTCATAATTTTTATAGAAATGTTTTATTCAAATAGTAAATATGAAATTTTTATTGAAGGCATTTTGTTTTGTTTATTAAAATTATTTTTTTAACAGGCCAGGTGGTATACCTGCAAAAAATGCTAAAGGAGAAAATCTCTTAATGTTTTTAGGAATCATTGATATTTTGCAAAGTTATCACTTGAAGAAAAAGCTAGAACATACTTTTAAATCAATGTTGCATGATGGAGTAAGTATTGTAGTTTATAAATCTTTATTAATGTTGTGCATTTAAATCTCACTGGCTCATGATAAATGTTTATCTTTCAACCATAGACATGTTTCAAATCTGATTTATATAATAATTGTACTTGGAAGATTGGTTAAGAACAGTATATTTGTTAATTTTACTAACATGCATTATGAAAACAGTAAAATTAAATAAGTTATTGAAAACATTAGTTTTATTAGAATTAATAGGTTTAGTATAAAGGTTTTTGTAGTGTTTATTTTATTTTAAATTAAGCATTGTGTTGTTTACAGCATTTCTGTTGTATTTTAAAGAGATACTGTACTGTAAAAGGCAACGTTAACAGAAGATATTTAAAATGACTGTTGATATATTCATTTTTTTCTGATTAATAGTTGAATTTTGAAAAAACAGAAGTGCAAATATTCAGATGTTTTTAGATAAGGTATAGATTCTAATACATCAAAAGATTTTTTTAAATTTAATCGAAAACCCAAATAATATGTTCAATTATTATCAATCCAAATAGTATAATAATTAATTTATTTGAATATATTTAAAATACTGACTATAATTGTTAAATTCTTGCTGACAGACAAAATACTCTGGTATTTGCATAAAAATTTTAATGTTTTTTTTATAAAGAATTTTAAACATTGAAGTTAACCCGTTAAAGTTTTATTTTTATAATATTTGTTATTATTGATGCTACTTTATGTTATAACAATGAAATCATGATCTTTGATGCAGTATTTCATTATTTTTGTCTGATCGAAAGGAATTTCCAAACATTAACTTAGATTATATCAACCTCTACCTTCTCGCTAACTGAGAAGAATTTTTAAAATATATTCAGAAAGATTCTATATAAGTTCACCTTGTGTTGAGAGCAAAAATACTTAGCAAAATCTGTTGCGAATTACTTTTGGGTAATTTCTTATAAATGGTATTTAATAAAAATATTTAATTCAAGGTGAAAACAGTTGCTTTTAGTGAAAGATGAGTTGCAATTTTAATAATTTAAGTTATAGAATATTGTTCTTACTTTTGCAATTAATTCATATTATTTTGTATATAATATTAATTAGAGGAATGTGTATTGTAATATTAGATTTAAGAATATTAGTTTTTTTGCAGTGAAATTAACTTTTATGTTTCCTTGACAAATGCATATTGTAAAATTCAAATAATATTTGAATTGTTTTTAAATTCATCAATCTTTGTTGCTTTAATTTTCTGAATGTGCATTGGTGAGAATTCTTTGAATATATCTTTAAAATTTTTCTGTTTTCATTGAAGAATTCATGTGTTATTTTACTTTTTTGAATCTTGGTATTAAAATCTATTTTCTAGTACATTGAATTTGCCCCTTATTTATTAATCTGAATAAGAAATTGAATAGTTTGTTTATTTTTTAGTTAATTTCTTACTTTGAAAATGTGACATTCCTAGGCAATGTCCAAACTGCAAAATTAATTACATTAGATTTTAGATATCAAAATGATTATTTTACATTCCTAGCATTAAAGATTATCAATACTGAAAACCATAAAGCTTTCCAATATTGCAAAAAATGTATTTTCTATGCATAAGTAAAGGCATAAAAAAATCTGCTGTAGTCCTTGCATATAAAATGTTGATCATTTAAAGTTTTTTTAAATATTTATTCTATTTATATTTATTGTTTTGATTAAATTTTACTTTTTTAGGATACTGTATCTGTACACCGACCTAGTTTCTATGCTCAAAGATTTTTACATTTTATGTCAAATACAGTTTTCAAAAAAATGCCATCAAGTGAGTGTTTTCTATCATGCTTTTTTTGTGTGTGCGACTCTTTGTAATATTTGATAAGTTTTTGGCAATACTGATTTGCTCTATTTAATGTAATTTGTAATATGTTTTGTACTTTACTTTTTTTATGTGCAATACAGTTATTGATCTCTATTGTTATTGTTATTATTTTACTTTCATTATATGTTCTTTATTGAAATTGAAATACAAAAAATACATAAAAAAATAAACCTTTGCACTCTTGCCGAAAAAAAACAAGCATTAGAAAGCATGCAAAGTAAATTAAATGAAGTGATTCTTGTTTTCTTTTTAATATTTTAAAAGAAATGGATAGATCACCCACTAAAGATTATCACACTCTATAAATTCTCAACTTCTTTGATCTAGAAAAAACAATTCCATGATGTTTCCCATGTTGTATAACTTATAGCATTCAATTTATTAAGGAAAAAAAGTTTACATATTCATTATCATAAAGAGTAAATTTTTGTAATGGCCCCAAACATATTGGATAAATGTCATTTTACACAATTTACGCTGCAACAGTCAAAACTTCACCTATCAGTTCTATCACTTAAACTTGGCGACATTGAAATTTTAAGATATACCGACCATTTAAAATTTTCATTTTTGACAATTCATACTTAAAATAGGTTTAATAGGTTAACTTTCTATAGAGAAATCATGTTCTAAACACAACATAACTAAAGACTCATCATAGGGAAGGCTACATTGACACCAAATAAAGCCAATATATACATATTTAAATATTAGTTATGACATGAAATTTATCATAACTAGTTGATGTAAGAATTCAGCATGATGGGTGCTAATACTCTTTATATGCATTTGTAAAATAAGCACTCATAGTGGTTTTATTAAATGGCTGTTGAGTACTAACTTAGTTTTTTGGGCTAATGTTAAAGACCCATCTTTTTTGTGTGTGTGTCCAAAATCTGCAATTTTATGGTGTTTGAATTTTCTTAAAATTTGAAAAACCCTTATTATGTTTTTTCCTTTTCAGTATGAGTGAGAAGCCTGTTTATGTATTCCTTGATAACATCCCCTTTTGTTTCTGTCATAAGTTATTAATCACCTTTTGAGAGTGAATTATTATTTTTATTCTGTAATTACTAGTTACATGCAATAATTTATCAAAGTGGGCGTATCCTCTACGATTATGGGTGATATTTTGTGAATTTCACAACTGCATTACAATTGTTTATTTATAGCTCTAGTATTTATTTGAAAATAGTCATAGACATTACATAACTGTAGTAAAATCATTGCATTATTTATAATTTGGACATTTTTTATAATTACACAGTGTCAAAACCTATACTACTTCATAACTGATTAATGTCTTATACTTATAAAAATGTTTAAAATTGAAATGCAAGAAATGCTATTCAATCAAAGATGAAGTGTATGGACAATGGGAATCAATGATGTTGATTGTAACAATTAATAAAGAAATAAAATAATGTTCTTTTTTTTTGAACATCATATTCAAAATTTTCTCATCATTTTTATCTCATACATTTGATTATTTAATATAATCTTTAAAATATGAATAGCATCTGGAAAAAATTATTAGAATATATCAAAATCAGTTTCGGTTTTAAATGTTAAATTATCTTGTGCAAGTTAAATTGTTTTATTTACTATGTTAATATAATTATATTAGTAGAAACTTGTAGTATGATTTGATGCTGTTAATATATTGCAAAATAAAATACAAACACTGCATTTTAGTTTATTTCAGTTCAATTTATTCAAATTGGATTAACCTCTAGCTTACAGCTGGTACAACAGTTGTAACAGAATCTTTTTTGTATCTTTCCTTACAGCTCAGTACAACTGCTGTATTAGCAACAAGTTTGGATTTCATTTCCCCATATCAACTTTCCAGCTGAATTCTAACTGCCCCATAAAATTCCCTCCCTATTGTGTCATACTCTTAAGGGTCGGGAAATTTCGTTCTTCACCTGTTGTAATCACTGTTAGCAGTAGTGAATTTTATGACCTGTGTTTTGGCAACATTTCTTTTTAAAATTTCTAGGGGATATAAAATGAGTTAGCATAATATCACTTGTGAGTAGTACTCGATTGAAAATGTGGAAACAAAATGGGCCTGGAAAGACTCAACAGTTATATGTACAATTTGCAATGTAGTTCTTTGTATTGATAAAGATTGCACCATGAAGTGTCATACTTTATTAAATGGAACTAAATCTTGAAACCAAGAAGGATTTTATGAAAACAAATATAACTGTTTTCTTAAAAATTTCAAAGTGAAGCTCAAATATTTCAGCAAGGCAAAAATTTGTGTATCTGAATTAAAATTAATTGGAAAAATTTAAGAACAACGTAAGAAAAAAAAATCTCTTAAGTGGGAAATAACTAAATTTCATTTGCAATAAAAGTTACTATTGTAGCAAAACTAACTAAATAAAAAATAGCTGTTTTTAGAATTAAAAAAAAAATGAAATAAAACTCCACTCAGATAAACAACTCTTTTTAGAGCCAAAAAATCAAAGCCATTTCTGAGTGAGAGAAAGAAACTGGGTATTTGTTTGGTTAAAATTCAAACCAACAATTTTTTTAGAGATAAACACTGCTCTTATCAAAGTAAATTGAAGTTTCTTTGACACCAAAACAAATTAAAGCTTAAAAGCTTTTTTCAGAACAGGCTTTCTTCAGAATAAAAAAGAAAGAAAGGAATCAGACTCTCCTTTGAGAAAAATATTAAAAATTAAATAAATTCTGATAGAAAATAAACAAAAAATTATTTTCATCCTCAAAATTAAACAAATGATTAACTCAATGATAGCAAAAATTATTTTTTTAGAAAATAAAATGATTCATTCTTTGAACCAATAAAAATAAAATATTTGCTTTCAGAACAAGAATTTGTTAGAAAGGCTTCTTTGGTAGCTAAACAAAAACAATTCTTAACAACTAAAAATATCTTGAAA
The DNA here is from genome assembly GCA_026543055.1 of Argiope trifasciata. Classification (NCBI taxonomy): domain Eukaryota; kingdom Metazoa; phylum Arthropoda; class Arachnida; order Araneae; family Araneidae; genus Argiope; species Argiope trifasciata. The sequence goes on along the minus strand of JAPMOQ010037306.1, from coordinate 46,812 downwards.
AAAATTTGACAACTTCATATTAATATATGCTTATGTTTGAGTTATCTAAATGAATGATAAATATTTGAACCAAGAATTATTTGACGTTTTTATCATGTGGTGATGTAATGAAGGTATTCAGTGCCCATGACAAAATGTTACTTCCTACATTTTTTTTTTTTCCAGTTTTAAATTTTTATACTTGAACTTGATATACTCCCACTAAAATACACTTTGGTTTTGATGTTTAAGTAAACTCTCGGTTTCATCATTATTTGTAATTATTTATGAAAACGATTAATTTAATATTATATAATTAATCATTCAGTAAAAGTTAGTCATATAATTTTAAAATATTGAACAAGATTCATAAAATCTATCAAAATAATAATTAGTTAGTTTTTCGGTGATTCAAATGACAGAAGAGAAGTATTAAAATGCTGATACCTTTACTTCAATCCACTGAAAAATGGCTGGACACTCAAATTATTCAGAAAATATTTGCATTGAAATAAAACAAAGCTTCTTAAAGAAAATCGTGAATTCTAGATTTAATTTTAAGCATTTCTCAAAAATAATCTGATTAATTTTCTTTTATAGATGCTAGTATTTAATAACTAGATAATCAAGAATGTAATACAGAAAAAAGATCTTCAAAAATAAAGTTAACAACTTTTTAACGTAATATTTTCAGAATCAAATCTTACGCATCGCATTCTAAGTAAATCATATCTAGTTTGGCTTGATGTATTAATTGTTTTAAATCTGATTATTTACTCATCCGTAAATTTTTGTGCAGAAAAAAAATGTTTTTATAATTCAGTTACTGGATGTCTACAAAACTAAGCATATTTATCAAAAATACTACTCTGCAATGAGAAATTGAAATTCTCAGGGGAAAAAATTTCAATTTAAATGTTAAGTATCAGCAATACAATGAGAAAACGCTACTAGTAATTTATATTACAAATGGTTCAAACTATATTAGGAATAAAAATTATATTCAATTTCTATGGGATCAATATATTATTATAAGGATGTTTTTAATTTACAAAATTGTGGAGAAAATTTGTGGCACCATTTGAAAACTCTTATACATATGAAACATTCATCAAATTAAAGGGAATTAACTGAAGTTATGATTGGTTCCTGGCATCGTGCAATAATCGAAGAAAAACTTAATATTCTCATCAGCTCAATGAAACATCAATGTGAAACTGTAATTAAAAAACATATAAAAGACTATGTCACTAAGTACTAATAACTCACTGCAATCATTAGCATCGAATATATCATAATTATTATTGCCATTCATTTTTTTTTGTATTACAAATTTTTGAATTTTGCTTTTTTAATTGAAATTAGCATTAAACTCTCACTAAAATGATGTGTAAGAGTTTGCATTTTGTGAAATGGTGCATTTTCTATAAGCATACAAAGTTAGAAAACATTAAGAATTTTCAGAAGTGTCCACCGTTTTAGCCACTACTGTATTAAACTACATACAACATCAAAAACGTTTGCATGATAAAATTGAATTTGGAGGTATATTTTGCATAGCAAAATTTTGTATTTAATTATTCCTAAAATAATTTTTTTTATTCTTCTCTTTCATTTTAAAATCTTACCTGAAGAGTTAAATTTTAAAAAAAAATTGTTTTGCACATTCTCATACTTTCTATTAATTTTCTTAAATATTTTTAAATTCCTATGAAGTGTTCTTTTATTTATAATCTCACTATGCTTATCATTTGTGCTATTGCATATGCAGGATTATATTGTAATTTGTGCTTTTTTTCACCTGTTTTACCTGTCTTTATGGAATGAATCTCCAAAGCTGGAAAAAGTCGTAAATTTAAGGCTGTGGTTACTAATGTTCTTGGTATGGTTACTTTACTGAATAATTTGAAAGTATATTGACAATATTATTTCTAGGAAAAGTGCAAATCAGTAATTTTAATTTTTGATTGAATTGTAATGCTTTTAGATAAAATTTGATTAATTTTATCTTCATTTCTTAATTAGTTATAATTTGGTTGATTTTGGATTTTTTCTTTAAATTCACTATTCTTGTATATTGTATTTTATTTTATTTTGGGAAAAGGAAAATAACTTTTATTTGTTATGGATTATATATTGTATGCCTTATGGATTATATATTGTATATATGTAAGATTTGTGAAAAATGTGGTTAGTTTAAAATTGTGTTTTTGTTCTTTTTATTTTTATTATTATCAAGACAATTTTTTTTAATTATGCATTATTTTTATTAATTGACTTGACTAAAAGAAAAGTAATGAAAATCGAAAATATAAATATATGAAACTCATTCATACATGTATTCCTGATTGTGCATCATGTGCATTTGTTAAAGAGAGTTTTTATTCTATCATAGACTTTAAAAGATTAGATCAATAAATTTGATTACAATAGTTATTATTTTGATAAATTTCAATTTAAATAATGATTAGCAAATTCATATCAGACTTTTAATGAGAAGAATATCTGTATTTATAAGCTTTTTTTAGTGAAATAATAAGTGCTGTGTTTCTAAATATACAATATCCTTCTCGGAAAAATGGAAGTACTATTCAGTTTTTATTCAGTATTATATTTTGAAAATATGGTGGTTGATGCTTATTTTAACTATAAGAAATAAATTTCCAATAATGCATTGCAGATAGATTTAGCATTACAAATTTATGCCTTTTAAAAAAATGTAATATTAAATTTGTCCTTTAATTAGATCAGTATATTGTTATTTCACTGAAAGTTAAAATTAGATTAGTTTTGCTTGCTCTTTAATTGTCCACGAATATTGCTTCTAGTGATGTCATTACATACATCCCAAAAATTATTTGTTGAAAAATACCTATAATTTTTGATGATATAAACTCTGAAATGTTACAAAAAAGCTCTCAGTCAACTTTTATGAATTAAATATTGTCTTGACACTTAAAACAATTGTAGTATAAACATGGTGAAAATAAAATGAAAATTTGTTTTCATCGTAGCTTTGAAGCATGTGCCTTCAAAACGAAAAGCAGCATCCATCAAAAAAGTTTCGACTTCTGAAAATCCAGATGCTTCCAAAATTTCTTGTACAACAGAACAATCTCAAGGAGAAGGTAAATTTGTTTCCTTCTATAGCATTAAAATTGCTCTTTATGTATTTAATATATAAAAGGACTATATTAGCAATTCAGATTAGTTAAAATATCTTGTTATTATTAGTGTAATATTTATTTTGTTGGATTTTGCCAATTTATGACTAGTGTAATTATATTTCTCTATGAAATCTTTTGAAATTTTGTAAAATTTCTGCTGGCATTGTGCAAAATTTGAATTCTTTTCCATTATTATATTTTAAACTTGCTTATTCTAATGCTTACTAAAAATAACATGAATCATTCTAAAATTATGAATAATAGTTTTGCATATATTTTCAAAAAGCTTTGAGTTTCAGAAAAATTAGATGGGGTTCAGAAAAATATAGATTTTGTGTATTTTGTTCATTTGGTAGCATTTCTTTTTATTTATTTATAGCATTTCAAGACAATGATTTCACTTGTGTTTTACTTGTTTGTTTCACTTGTGATTTCACTTGTGTTTTGTGTTTAGCTTGTTTAAATTGTTACATACTTGATTATTTCTCGTTATTTATATGGATTTGTAAATAAAAAAGGTTTTAATAATTGTTGATTAAATAATGCCATTGCTTATTATCATGACTGTATTTTATCATAAGCAGTCATAATTCTTTAGAGGAAAGAAGGTTGATCATGTATGAGTTATTAACACATCATCACATAATTTTTTTTTCAGAATTTTTTTTATGATTTAATTCCATATTTTAATTTATTAGAATTTAGGATGAAGCATTAAGAGTTTTTTCCCCCTTAAATACATTATTTTTATTATTTTTGGCATTTATTGAAAATACATGCATTTGAAATTCATTAAAAATATATAGCATTATTTGTAAAAAATATACAATAATATATTTCATGATTATATATATATTGGTACTCATATTTAATACGTAAATTATAGATATTGGTTGATAAATTTGGAACCATTTATCAACTCCAGTCATTCTGTATTTCAGAAGCTTGTATAAATGTATCGACTAAAAAATGTAGTGACTTAAATATATGAATTTCTTTCGTGATTTTGTTGCTACAACTGCACTTTTGCATCAGATTTTTTGTTCACCTGGTCAGAAAAAAGATGCTCTAAATACAGCTTTGATGTTATGTTACTTGTGCAATAATTGCTTATGCAATTAGTATAATAATTGCATTCCACTAATTAATCGCCATAGATTACATGTTAGTAGACTCTGGTAATTAATGTTCACTGTTGGCAAGCAGTTTTTAATGCACAAGTTCATTTATTAGTGAGTAAAAGTAAAATTTCGGGTAGTGAATTAGTGAGTAAAGTTTTGGTGAAATCATTCTTGGTGGTTTTAAATAAAAAATTAAGTATGCCTTACTTCTCCTCCTCATCCCATTAAGACTTTCATATTAAATATGTGATTTAAAAAAAAAATAGATTGGACCCAACATGAACAGAAAATTATTCGTATTTTCAAAAAATAGCGGAGTTTCAGACAGATTTATTCATTGTAGCCACAAAAGAAAATTGTTATTTTTAAAAATAATAATTTTTCATAAGTAAAAGTCCAAAGAGTTTTTTAAAAGGCTAGATCAGTGAAGTTTATTCTAAATTATAGATCAAATTTTATCCAAAATTGCCAATAATTGACCACCTGTTAGCTGTTTACCCATATTGATCTTTATATTGATCAATATGGATGAATGTAATTATTCAGGAATGAAATATAGCTGTTAAAAAACCTAACAAAAATTCATTACTTCGAATAATCTACACGGAGCATAAAACTCAACAACTTTATTCTTCGAAATCAAATCTTACACTACTGATTTATCCTTTTTCCAAAAAAAAATAAAAAATAAAAACCATCTGATCACATGACACGCTCAACTGCCGTTACATTTCCGGCTTATTGGCACGTGTGTAAAAAGAAAATAAAGATAAACATTTTCAGTACTTCGTTTTTAACATCCTCCCACTTTTTGATTATGAAGCATAATCAAAACTATTTTTAGTTTGTAAATACAATCTACAAGTTTAGTCTCTCTGGAACCTTCAGTGTTCTTCCATACTTTCTAAATTTCGGTGTGGGTTCGAGGATGGTGGTGTCCTTGAACTGCTTATATTGTTCGGAATGATCCATTGACTCTAGGCTCTTCAAATATTGAGGACCATCTGAAGTAGCGATCTCCAATGGGTGTATCCGTTGTATAGGGCGAAGCAGCTCATTAGTCGATGTCTGTACTCTGACAAGACGAACTTCTCCATCTCTCCCAGGAATCAGCTGTGAAATGCGTCCCAATGGCCAGTCTAGACGTTTTTTGTTATCGGCTCCCACCAAAACTATGTCCCCGATTGCAACTTTAATTTTTGACTGTCTTTTCTGTACTCGCTGTATAAGAGTACCTAAATACTCTGATCTAAACCTCTCCCTTAGATGTTTAATTAAGTTCTGTTGGTATTTTATTCTTTTCATAAGGGATTTGCTATCCACTGCATCAATATCTAGTAATTTGTGTTCTTGAATGTCTTGCAAGAACATAGACGGTGATATTGGTTTTACAGCTTCACTTTCAGTAACGTAAGTAAGCGGTCTTGCATTTATGACGCTTTCACAATCAGCTAAGACAGTTAACATTTCTTCATAACTCAAGCTAGCTCTTCCTAGAACTCTTCTTAGTAGATCTTTCAAAATTCTTATGAGGCGCTCCCACCAACCACCCCACCATGCAGCAGTTGGCGGGTTGAACTTCCATTCGATAGCGCTTACAGCTCCTTGTTTTTTAATCTGCTTCCAATCCAATTGACTTAGGGCGTTGGCTGCTCCTCCAAAATTTGTATCGTTATCACAATAGACAGTTGAACATCTTCCTCTACGCGAAACAAATCTTCGAAACGCCATTAAGAATGCCTCTGTGGTAGCGGCAGTAACAAGCTCAAAATGTACTGCTCGATATACGGCGCAAGTAAATATTAGCACCCAGCTCTTCTTGTTTTCTTTGAGAAAGAGTGGACCAGCCATATCGATCCCGGTAATCTGAAAAACCGCTGCATCTTTTACTCGGTCTTCTGGAAGTGGAGGGGCAATCGATTCCAGATTTCTAGAGCTAAACCTCTTACAGGTAATGCAATTTGCCAAGACATGTTTCACAGTTCTTCTTCCATGTAAAATCCAATACTTTTCTCTTAAAATATTTAAAAGTATCTGCACCCCTGCATGACAATTTTTTATATGCGTGTAAACTATTAATCTTTTAATCACTTCATGGTTTGAAGGTAATATAGCAGGTTTCAAAAATGTATCATTATCTTTCCTGTAGGCAATTTTGGTCTTTAATCGTAAGATGCCTTTTTCATCTCTAAACGTTTGCAGAGTTTTAAGTCGATCATCATTCTCAGAAGAAAAATACTCATTTTGAATCAATCTTATTAGCTTCTCTTCAGCTTCCTGGTATTCTGATGCACCCAATTCTCCGTATCTTTTTTCCTTTGGTCTCGCACAGTTGTGTTTAAATCGGAGAACCCATGCTATAAGTCTAACAATGCTTTCATATCTGCTAAATTTATGGTAGTACCAATCATTATTTTGGCAGATTTCACTATTTGTTAATGTGTATGAGGTTTTCGACTTCTCCTTTTCAATAACATCTTCATCGTAAGAATTATTAACTAAATCTGTAAGATGTTTGTATTCAATTCGATCTTTCATCCATTTAGGACCTTCCCACCATCTTGACGATAGGAATTGTTTTGCTTTAGCACCACGTGATGGCAAATCTGCCTTATTCTTTTCACCAGGCACATGTCTCCAAGACGTGGGATCACTTAGCTTTCTGATCTCGTTTACTCGGTTGCGTACAAATACCGACCAGTTATCGTCTCTCTGTATCCACGCCAACACAGTAGTCGAATCACTCCAATAATATCTCTTGAGATTTTCCCATTGTAGAGCTTTTATGACAGAATTTGACAAACGGGTTCCAATAACAGCAGCTAAAAGTTCCATTCTTGGAATCGTGGTTCCTTTCAATGAAGAAACTCTAGATTTAGACGTCAGAAAAAACACTTCGGTTCGATCCTCTTCTTCAACTCTCAGAAATACCACAGCTGCATACGCATCTTGACTACCATCAACGAAAGTATGCAAGGTACAATTACTGACATTTTCTTTAGTTATTTGAACATATCTTGGCACTTCAAGATCTTTCAAGCATGTTAGCTCGTGAAACCATCCTAAAAACTCCTCTCGTAACTCGCATTTAATGTCTTCATCCCAGCTTATTCCCTTTTTCCACGCTTTCTGTAGCATTAATTTCGGACAGAGCATCACTTAGGAGATGAAACCAAATGGATCAAACATTCTGTGAACAATAGATAACATGTTACATTTAGTAACCTTTTCAGTTTCTACATCATTCATCCGACTCAAATCAATTTTTAAAGTGTCCGAGTCTTTATTCCATAATAAAGCCAGAACGTGTGTTTCTACTTTCTCCTTAATTTGACACTGACCAGAATACTCCCATTCTCGAAGTTCAAATCTTCCTTTGGACATAAGAGTTGTTGATTCTTGTATAAATTTTTTCAGTTCTTCTTTGTTATCAACACTGGTAACAACATTATCAACGTAAAAACTTCGAGCCAACTTTTCCCTGAATTTAACGTCATATTCATCACTTCTTCTAATGTGATAGTCAATCACTGAGGCTAGCAGGAAAGGGCTACATGTTAAACCAAAAACTACTCTGGTATGTCGAAAATACTTCAATTTATTTTCTTTTTCGTTCTCCCACCATAAAAAACGAAGAAAATCCCCGTCTTTTTCATGAATGCTTATTTGGCAGAAAGCTCTTCTAACGTCTCCAATAACACCAAATTTTCCCTCTCTAAAACGTAACAGAAGGTCAGGCAACAATTCAATCAAATTAGGTCCACATTCCAAAAATTGGTTAAGAGACGGGTGGTTAGGGAGTCGTGATGACCCGTCATATACTGGTCGGATTGGAGTAGTAGCACTACTCGGTTTCAGCACAGGTCGATGAGGCAGATAATTCCCGTAACCATTTATTTCAGTTAGTGGAACTTCTTCTATGATACCCTCTGTGAGCCAACTTGCAAAAATTTCTTCGTATTTAAGATACAAATTCCTGTTCTTAAGTTTCGAGGTAGTGTATTCCAGTCGTCTCTGAGCTAAGTGAAAATTATCAGGTAAAGGTGATTTGTCATCAGCCCAAGGTAAACAAACTTCATAACGCCCGTCGCAATTAATTTTCACTGTCTCTAAAAAATGTTCTTTTGTTTGAAGATCAATTTCTTGCTTGGACTTCTTTTCAATCGGATCATCGATTCCAATCAAGTCTAATCGCCATAAATTAGATAAATCAAGCTCATTCACAAACATGGACGTTACAGTCATCGCCAAATCTGAGCTTTCTTTTGGGGTTTCTTCTTCGGGTACTTTTCCCATTAATGTCCATCCTAAATGGGTTTCAACTGCTACAAGACCAGATTTCAACATTCTTCTTTTCCCAGTTAACATTTTCCCCATGATATCGGCTCCGATAAGTATATCAATAGCAGCAGTGCTATCATTTACGTCAGATAAAATAATATTATGTTCTTCCAGTTCTCTTATCCAAGATCCGTTACAAACTGGCTGAACATCTTCACAAATTTTGTCTTGATCCAATGCATCGAAATTACAAGAGAATTTTTCATCCAAATCCCTTAACCATATTTTGTAGCAGTCATGTGTAATCTGTTTGCTGGAAACACCTCCAAAAAGGGAATGTACTAATTTTTCTTGTTGAAGAGAAGGATAGCCCATTTCTCGTACAACCTTTTTTAAAACGTAAGATCTATGTGATGCGGAATCCAAAAGTAATCTGACGCTTTTCTTTTTATCTCCAGAAACCAGCACGGCCTTTAAAGTCTGTAGAAATACTCTAGTACTACGTTTATTTAAGTTGGACATGCTGACGTTATTTTCAACTTGTGATTTTACTTCATTTTCCTCGGAAGACTTTTGTGTATCCATCTTATCGCACATCAATATCACATGCTTTTTAGAACAAACAAAACATCTTAAAGCAGCTCGACAATTTTTGACTGCGTGTGAGCTACCCAGACAAGCAAAACAGCAGCGTTTTTCTTTAACAATATTTTTCCTTTCTTCTAAACTCATTTTTTGAGCTAAAAAACATTCAGAGCTCTTATGTTTACCATCACAAAATATACATTTCAAATACAGCTATAGTTGATGCTGTCGTCAACAAATTTGCAGCAGTAGGAATGCTGTTATAAAATAACGGATTTTTCTGCCCTTGCTTCTTTTTAAAACCTTGTGTACACTTAGGTTCGTTTAATCCAAAACCCGACATCGCCAAGTTTATTCGCATTCGCCTTCAACTTCCGCTTTTATGAATTGCATTAGATTGTTTAGCCTTTCCTTGGCATCAACAGAAGCAGAAGATGTAGGATGACGATTCCAAGCTTTTAGGAAATCTTCGCTAAAGCAGGATTCTACCATTGGGTATAATATAGAAGCACATTTATCACTTGTGACTCCTAAAGTCTCTAAAGCTCTCAAATGTGATTCCAGTTTATCATATAAAGATGTCATAGAAAACTTCTCATTTTTATGAACCGAAATTACTAGTTTCAGAAGTTCCCTGACGTACACTTCTACTAATAAATCATTTCTACCGAAGCGAGCTTTTAAGCTTTCCACTGCTTTGGCATAATTGGCACTCGTTGGCGGAAAACTTTCCACAATCTCCCGAGCACGAGATCCAGCAACAGTGGCTTGAATTAAATACTGAAATTTGTTTTCGGAAGCTATGTCGCCATCTTTATGAATGTGCTCAAACTGGCTCCAAAATGGCAACCAGTCTTTAATACTTCCAGAAAATTTTCGAAACTCTAACTTTGGTAGATGAAATTTGCTCTTAGCGTTATTTTCAGATAGAGGTAAACTTTCACTTACCTCTACTGCGTTAGACTGAGCCTGGATTCTTGCCATCTCCAGTTCATACTGTCTCTGTCTTTCCTTTTCTTCCAGCTCATACTGTCTTTCCTTTTCTTTCAGCTGATACTGTCTTACTTTTTCTTCCTCTCTCTGTTTTCGATCACCAACAGCCGTATTCAAAACAGACGCTACGAAGTCCGGATCCTTTTTGTACTCATCGCTGTTGAGAATTAAATTCTTTAAAGCTGAAATAGTAACTTTCTCTGGTATTACTTCACCAAGTTCTTCAGCAACCAGTAAGAGATCTTCTTTTTTGAAACCTTTAACTGTAGCAAACATTGTAATTAAATAAAATATCCTGTCGCGGACGCCAAAAAATGTTAAAAAACCTAACAAAAATTCATTACTTCGAATAATCTACACGGAGCATAAAACTCAACAACTTTATTCGAAATCAAATCTTACACTACTGATTTATCCTTTTTCCAAAAAAAAAAAATAAAAACCATCTGATCACATGACACGCTCAACTGCCTTTACATTTCCGGCTTATTGGCACGTGTGTAAAAAGAAAATAAAGATAAACATTTTCAGTACTTCGTTTTTAACAATAGCCTTGTCTTCAAAAACGTAGATAACTTTTTTGGCTCTATCTGCGTCATGAAAGAGAAACAATATGCTTTCTCAGTTTTCTTATACAGTAAAAGCTCTTTATTCCATAAATATGCTGTGAATACAGAATGGTCATTTATATGGGATACGTTCCTAGGTGATAAAATAAAAAAACAAATATATAAAAAAAATCAATTTAATTTAAAAATTAAAAATCAATCAAGTTTTTGAACATTTTGATTAATTATCTTAGGCAATGGTTTGAAGAATTTTGTCATTTTCTCTTGCTTGGCAGTTTTCGAAAGCTCCTTCCATTCAGACTGATACACAGCAGTCGCATGAGCAATTTGCCTCTTAAATATAAGACTTCTTTCCATAAACGCTCATAAAGAAATCGCAAAGCTCATTTGCCATTCTTAAACCTTCAGTAAGATTTTTCTAATTAAATATCACGTTTCCAGTGCTTGTCGAAGTCTCTTCTCTGTGAATTGAACATTTCCTCCAAATCGGTTTCAAATCTTCATCTTGCGATTCCTGAATGTCACTTGATTCTATCTGTTCGAACCCATCTCGTCCTATTCCATTCGCGATTTCGGCTATGTTTGCAGTTTGCATTTAACAACATACTTTAGGCAAAGTTGTAATAAGATCTATTTTACTCTTTTTATTAGTCCATTTGACGGCATTTACAAAGGATACTGGGTTGGATAGCTATTGGAATCCTTTTATTATTATGCATGTACTTATTAGATCCGCGAATAAAGGAATGTTTAGCCGCGAATTTAGGAATTGGGACGCATTTTTTGAATCCGCGAATAGTGAAAATGCGAATAAGGAGCTTTTACTGTATTATTTACTGTATTAAGTAGTTCTTTTTTTTATCCGTATGAGACGCTTTGTGTCTAATTTTGAAGATTACATTTCAGATTCTCCGCCTGTCCCTGTGCCCTCAACACTACCTGAAGGAGACGTCGCAACTCTTAGTGCGGAGGTAAAAAATGGTCTGTCATGGAGTCCTTTGACAGCAAAAAAACAATCTAATGTTATCAGTACGGATGCAGTTCCACCAAGGGTGCTTTCCCTGAGGTCTTCGGCAAGCAACGGTTATAAAGCGTCTGCTGTAGGCGATAGAATGGAATATGTTAGGTAGTAAAACATTCTTTTTCTTTTTCGAAAATTTATAATTTTGACATAGTTGCAAAGGCATCGGTAAAATAAGAGAAATTTAAAACCATCTAAAAAACAGGAAAAAAAACTGAGATAAATAGAAAATTTCCATAAAACTTGGAAAAATACTGCACATATTAAAGGCCTTATCACACGGTGAAGTTTCGTCAGCACTTTTCCGTTTCTACCCTCAAAAACCGGTCAAGCAAGTTTCATAATCGACCACTTTTTCCAACCAGCTGGAAAATGCCGTCGGAAATATGGTCCGCAAACGAAATTCAACCCATAATGTGAAATTTTGAACTGATGTCACACAAGTAACGTCATTTTCGTTGTCGTTTGCTGACGGAAAGTGCTGATGATATTTTGCCGTGTGATAAGGCCTTAAGTTTATGACTTTTTTCATATCTAAAATGGTCAATCTCTGAGCATTGCTAGAATAAAAGATCCTAGCCACATCACCAAAACTGAAACAGTTGTGTCATTGCGGAAATGGTGCATGTGTGGATGCTACTGATTTCAATTTCAAAGACAGTTGTTTTCCTTTCGTAGGGCTGCAGTGGCCTGGTGGTAAGGTCTCGGCTTCAAAAATATGTATATATAAATTTAATTGAAGTTTTCGAACATTTTGATTCATTATCTCAAGGCTTGGGTAATGGTTTGAAGAATTTTGTCATTTTCTCTTGCTTGGCAGTTTTCAAAAGCTTCTTTCATGCAGACTGATACGCAGCAGTCGAATTAGCCATTTGCCTCTAAAAAATAAGACCGTTCCATAGACGTTCATAAAGAAATCACAAAGCTCATTTGCCATTCTTAAACCTCCACTAAGATTTTTCAACTGAAATGTCCCTTTCCAGCGCTTGCTAAAGCCCCTTCTTCAATGGGCTGTGAATTGAACATTTCTTCTAAGTCGGTCTCAGTCCTCGGCGATATCATTTAACAACATATTTTAGGCAAAATTGTAATAAGATCTATTTTACTTTTTTTATTTGTCCATTGGATGGCATTTACAAAGGATATTGGATTTGATACCTATTGGAATCCTTTTATTATTATGTATGCACTTATTAGATCCGCGAATAAAGAAATGTTTAGCCGCGCATATAGAAATGGGGTCGCAATTTTTGAATCCGCGAATTGTGAAAACGCGAATGAAGGAAGCTCGAATAATTAGTTTTTACTGTATTTTAAAGGATCTTCATTATTAATGCTGTTGTGAATGACTTCACATGCTGCATCTATAAATAAGTTTGTAAGGCTCTGAATTATTTCCTGATCAGCTATTTCAATCAATAAATTACTTTCTAATTCATATCAACATTATTACAAAAAGTATTTCATAATATAGAATTTCTTTAAATTTATTTCGTAGAATACCATTGTTGACATAAGTCTCATTGGAATGTGGCTTACATTTTTAAATGAGTGAAAAATTATTGACAAATAATAATGATAATTTTTATAGTCCTTCGATTTCTATAAAACTTCTTAAAATTAATTGTGATTAGTTTGTTTTTTTTTGTTGTTGTTTTGAATGATGAGTTTTTGTTCTGATTTTTCATCCTCCCCCCACACTCTTTTTTAAACAAAATCAATTTGATTTATTAAATGACCAATTTAATTTGAAAGTGATATTTTAACATATTTCAAATATTTTACTGCATTTTTTTTTTAATATGCAGTAAAATCTTTGAAATCTGATAGATCAAAAAAGAGTACTAGGAAAAATGTCCAAATAAACTATCGGCTTTTGGGATTGAAGAAAAAATAAAGTCTGTGTAACATTTTAATAAGCCAGTAATTGCCACTAAACATCAGTGGTCACTTTTGTATAGTGGATGAGTTACTGGACTTCAAACCCAAACATCGCAGGTTCGATCCTTGGCGGAATTCAACCTACGTATTGGTACAATTCCGCCAACACTTAACGCCAAAATTCTTTTGGAAGGTAAAAGGAAAAATTTAATTATATGTATTGAAATGCAGAGCATGCTAATGTTTGAAATTTCATGCAGGTCTAGCTTATCCCAAATGACTGTTCAAATGGAATCAACATCAGAAGTGATATCTGAAGCTACCTCGGGGCTTGGATCTGCGGCGCCACCCGTTGTGTACACTCCTCCTCATAGTTTTGAAGGTTCGACTCCCACTCACACAGAAGGAACCCCATCCTATACAGAATCCAGTGCAAGTGGAGATGCAGGTACGATTCACTGACACATAGTTTCTTATAAAAAAAGTTTAAAATGTTGCCTTATTTAATATGAGCAATATGTGTGTGTATATATGTGTGTGTGTGTGTGTGTATATATATATATATATATATATATATATATATATATAAATTTTTAGCTGGTTTTCCTTTATTTAGGTTTCCTCTGTTATAAAATATATTTTAAATTCTGCAGCGTAATTTTGAATCTGTAAAAAAGGAAATATCAAAATGGATGCTATCCCTCAAAACTTGTGTAAAGAGCCTTGAATCAAAAATAATATTATCTAGATATAATGGTTTTTTATTTATTTATTTGAATATAAATAATGTCTTTGTAATTTCTGCTCTTTATACTCTATGTATCTGTTTGAAGAAAGAGTTAAAAATATCTTAAGGTTTTTAAAAAGCAATTGAATAATATTAATAAATAATAATATATATATTATTTATTAATAATATAATATTATCATAGAAATAAATAATTTAATTAAGTGTTTTCCCCAATATAATATTAATAAATAATTTAAATATAATAAAAATGATTAAATATTTTCCTTTTGAAAACTTTATCTTCGCTCCATAATAAATGGTTAAATGAATAAGTTTTTCTTTGATAAGCAAAATTGTTATTGAGCATATTTTTATGAAATATTATAATTAAAAGTGTTTTTTTTTTTATTGACAAATTTAGAAAAAATAACAGAAAAGGATTTTCTGATGTCTTTACGGGGTAATTCAAGATTCATAGTATTGACTTGAAGGAGAACAAAAATATTAATAATAATCACTTAGAAAATCTAGGTTGCATTTCATTTTTTAAAATAAATAGAGGATGTCACAATTCAACTGAAACAAGATTTTTTAACAGGAATGAAATTTGACATTTTAATGAAATCTTCAGCAATATTACACTGATTTAAAACATTCATTTCTTGTACAGGAACATATGGGTGCAAGTGACCCAAATAAGATGAAAAGAAAGGCATTTAAGGGTGGTGCTATTGACATGCACAGTATTCACAAGAATCGTTCGAAATTGCTGTGTTGGTGCGGTGATTGACGTAAATTGCCGGAGATCTCAGGTATTTCACGCACACATGCAGAAGCTACTGATATTCAAGCAACAGGATCCCTAGCTGATTCAATGAAGTCTCATAAACAGGCTTTCCAAATGTTCCCAGAAAAAGTAGCGGATGCCCAATATATTGAGAGATTGAGTCCGCCTTGTTGAAAGTTTTATTAAAATGTCATTCATTAGTATAGAAATTAGAAACTAAACATCTTGTTTCATTTGAATTGAGACACCCTATATTTATGAAAGAAGTAGATCATGACATGAGTTTCTTATTTGAATATTATTTGAAGGATATCATAAATTTGGAATCATATATTTATATCCACGGAGTTGGTCAAAACAGATTTGAATTTTTTGAAAGGAAAATTCAGATATTCTTGTTCGAAGGTATGCACTCAAGATTATGATGATTTAAAGCAATAGTTTTCCCAGTTTTGGCTACAATAAAAGTTTTTAAAATGTAAAATTTATCTTACCCCCTGTTTCTCTAATTTTCACCGATGACCATCATATGTGCATTGTTCCATCGCCATTTATGATTTTTCAAAGCACTACTCAATTTGCACTTGGAAGAAAATGAGCATTGTCTTTCAAAAATGTATTAATTTTTCATTGTGATCATAATCAAGGAAACAATAATATTTTATAACCTCACAATTTCAAGCATATTATAATGTTGTAATCTTTTTTTTGTGTGTGTGTGATGAATTCCAAACTGAGTCGCTATTTTTTTTAGTTGGTTAGTGACTAAGGTAAATGCCATTGATAATAAAATAGCTGGGTACCAATTGTGTGGAGGCAGTCGGATGAAATGATCTATATATTTTAAATTGTGAAAGAATGTTGGCTTGTGAAGACTTCAAAATTATGTGATTCATCTTAGATCTTACTCACCAAGGGCTGTATCTTGTAACATCTCTTCTGTTACAGTAATTCGATGGTGTATGTTTCTGCCAGTATCTTCAATAAACCAAAGCATTTACTAGAATTAGATTTTTGCTAACGCAATGCTATATGCCTATCTTCAAATAATAATATATGAAATCTAGTTTTGATTGGTTGAGCGAATAGTTATTAGGGTTTCATATATCAGTGAAAAAATTTTACTGTAACTTTTGTTTGAAATATATTATCTAAAAGTTTTTTTTTTTTTTTAAATCTGTGAACAGTTTTCTTATTTTAATGACAGAAAAAAAAAAATACTTGTGTAAAGTAAACTTCATATGCTATTTCGAAAAGAGGAATTAATATTATTTTCTAATCCAAACTGTTTGTAATCCATTTCTATAGCATAGATTACCTATGAGTTTGATGGGCAATTGATATTTTAAAATGTTTGAATCAATATTTCTGCCATTGCATGCATTTTTAAACCTTAATTGAAGGAATGCCCATCTAAATCACTAAATTAAAAGTACACTTTTATTTTAAATTTTGAGAATTAGCTAATTACTGCTTTTTTTTTACTAAATTTTAAAAAAAATGTGATAATTAATAAAGCCTTCTTATTCCCCATAAGAAGAATGTGAAAACAAGTAATTAAAAAAGCATTGAAAGTGTTCTTACATGATAATATACAATGATGTATTTAAAGATTCCTTTACTTATTAAATCTATTATTTACTTATTAAGAGAGGTTTTTTGGCAGTTAGCAACCTACTGGAGCTGATTTGACAAATGTCAGATCTTTTGAGGATAAGCCAAAAAGAAAAAAAATTCCTTTTCATTATCAATTTGTGATGAGTTTCCAAATGCTAATAATTTATTCAGTTTGATCAATTTTGTAATTTTTCTCAAATATACTATTGGTTTTGATGATAACCAAATGGTTAGTGTCACTATTATGATCTTATTATTTTATAAGGCTAGTTTGAAAATAATCAAACCCTGAACTATATTAGAATAAATAAAAAAAAAAAATTATTTGAAAAGCATTTAAATTTAAGTAAGAAATGGTGTTTACATTTAGACAGTAAACTATATAATTGTATTTATTTTTATGCTTCTCAATTTTGTGGAAACTAATTTTGAATTCAAAGTATTATCCTCCAGTAATTTAATGAAAAAGAATCTTTTTTTTTTTCCCATTTTACTTGGGGTTGTGCTTTGGGATACTGACTTGAAGCTGAAGTAATTGAAGCAATAAAATTGTAACCATAAATTCTCTTCTGATTTGTAGCTTCTTAGTCACCAGTCTATGTAAAGATTACTAAAATGCAGTTTTAGTCTCTCCATGAATAGCATAATTATGGGTACTTTTGAGATTTCATTTATAGTTATGTAAATAGGTCTTCTGCAAAAAATAAATGATAAAGAAACATCCTTTGTTGACTAAATGACTGGATGCATGTTCTACTTTGCACGAGAGTGGCAAACAACAGCATTTAGAAAGTAAATGTTGAAATCAGCATTAACAAAAAACTGATCTAAACATAGATTTTTTTTACCAGTATAATATTTTTACTTTTGGTTATGCCTATTTTAAATTATCTGCATAAAATAACATTTTTTATTAAGTATTTTAAAAGAGAAATTATTTAAAGGACTGCAGCACTGATATTTTTATATTTGTAATCTATTACTTCCTTGATAATTTATTATTTATTTTATTTTAGCTTGCCCAACAACTCCTGTAAAAATTATAAAAAAGTCTTTGGATTCCATTTTATCATTAGGGGAAACAGAATTATAAAATTTACAAAGTGGTAAGTTAATAGTATCCATATTATCAGAAACTAATTAAATTTGTATTATTTGTTCTAAGAAATGACAGAACAGAATCAAGCAAGCTCAAATCACCATACCACTTGTGCTTGGAAACACAACCTTTGAAGCACTGTGGAGTGCTTTATGACAATATCTCCCATATGCTTTGTAAGCATGATCAGTTGAGCAATTTTGGTATAGTTTGAATTCATGAATGATGGGTATGATGAAAATATTTGTCAGATTCCCATCTGGACTCTCCTTTTCCCCTCAATTCTCATGTTATTGAAGGGGGGAGGTCTAATTATCTATTATGATTCATCCAATATTTGAAATGAATTTTTTTCATTTGCTTTATTTTTTTTAATTTGGAGACCGAAAAATGATTTTCAAATCTCTGACAATTAAATTTGTTTAGTAAATTTTTGAAATTTAAATTCTTGAAAAGGAATTTTTGTTGTGAATTTCAACTAAACTTCCATTGGAAAAGTTTCATCATTTGTATTCTTTTCCACTCTTGAAGATTAAAGTCTTATAAAAATTCAAGAATAACTGACAGAGCTAAAATTTTCTTCTCCTTCCATATTTCTTTATTGTTCTTTAACTTGTAAGCAATTGCAGCTGTAAATAATAATAATAATAAAGAAAAAAATCCTTACAAAATATGACATGATAATTTGTGGTTCATCCAATTTAAATTGTCTTTCTATCTTCAATGTCAAGAAAATTCTAGGGGAATGAAAATTTCAATTCTCAACCATTTCCACTTATTTTTAAGCTGGGTTGCAATCAATTTGGAAAACATTTTCACTCTAAAATATATTATGAAATATGAATCAAATTAAAATCGCTCATCATATGCACACGATAATAGACAGATTTTTTAAAGCACCCTTTTACACTCAAGAGGTTTAGCTTTGACCTGTCTTCATGTGTTCTTATTATATTCTTTCTAATTTTGAAATTATATAAAGACTGTTTATATAATTTCAAAATAACAATTTCATTATGAAAGCTATGAAATAATATTAATTCATTTCTGATTTTAATTATTCCGTGTCAGTTCTATTGGATAACCAGAAAAGAAGAATAGAAAGGTTTAAGTTATACTATTTCTATTTATTATGTTTCTATTAAAGACTAATTAATTTTTAATATGAAATTAAATCTGTATACCCGTATTGTAATTGGCAATTCCATTTAGCTATTGAATGTCTTTTAGGGAACACTAATATAATGTTTTATTTTGAATTTCCAAAATTAATCTAATTATTTCTACAATGTAAAATGCTTTGTTTATATGTTTGGCTCAATATGGTATAGTAAAAGGCATTAATTAGAGAGATAAATTTCATTAAAAATTTGCAGGCATATTTTTTTATTTGAGTTGAAATATAGATTTTTTGTATTAATTTCTTTAACATTAGTGTTATTTTTTATGTATTTTTTTAAATGATTGAAACATACATATATTTCTTTTATATAGGTATGAAGACTTTAAATTGTTATTTTTTTTTGAAGTGTTTCAAAAATAGGAAAGGAAATACCTTCTGAAACATTTTGCTTCCTACTTATCTTTTGAACATAGTGTTAATATCTTTTATGATGATATAGTTGATAATTCCTAGATCAGTACTTTGGATGAATGTTAATACTTTTGTGTGAGGAGTTCTATTTTATGAAATTAATTTTATTAAAGAAATTGCATTTGTGTGATACATTTTAATTTGTGAAATTTTTTTTTGTTGTTGTTGAATGTTTTTTCAAAACATGACTGTAAATGTGTGTGTGTATTATTTTATTTTTACATATCATTATTTGGATTTTATTGAATATTAATATATAGATATTTATGTGCTTGTTTCAGCTGTTAATTTAATGGTATTAATTACTTGAATATTTTGTTAACAATTTTTTTTTGATAATTTATCAAAAATTTGATACATATATATATGGAAGAACTTTTTACATCACATTGAAGGATTTTTGCTAAATACGTACAGAAATTTCATTCAGTATTAAATATAACCTTGCTTTATGTTTAATGGCCAAAATAATGTGCCTTTTCATGTGGTAATAATATTTGTAAAATTAAGAATGCACAAAACTTTGCTCACATTCAAATTCACGAAATGCCAATTAATCAATTATACTAAATTGTGCTATTTCAATTAAATAATTGATTCAAGTTTAGGATTACAATCATAATAACATATCTAATTATCATTATCAATGTAATTGTTTTAAGCTTTATGCAGAAAATGAATAATTACAATTTGGTTGTAAAATATTTGTTACTCGTTTTATATATGTATATTTCTAAACAAAAAAATAAATTTAATATATGTTCTGATCATAATGTTTTTCAGTTCATGCTTCTTTAAATCTTAGTTTCATTAGCTGAACTTAGTTTATTAATATGTATTTGGTTTCTTTAATGATAGACACTTTCATTAAATGCTTAAAATAAATTTCATTAATTTTTTGCAGTCATTTTATGTGTAAATATAATCAACTGATGATCAAAGAAAGTGCAGTGTATCTAAAAATATGCAATTAGTACCATACCTTTGAATTCTGAGGTTCCCTGTAGAATTGTAAGTGGAACCCCCATTGAATAAAGATATGGGATATATACAAGAAAGGAACTTAATGTCATATTTGTTTTCCTTTCATCCCTGCAATTTTATTTTCATCAAATATCTTTGATTTCTCTTTAATTTGAGTCTTTTGCTAAATTTCTGCAATGAAGATAACTCAGCTGGGGGCAGGATATAATTTATTTGAAATGAAGAATAATTCCAATATGATACATTGAATTAGACACCAAGTTATATATTTAGAAGATAAATTCGTATCTAAAATGCATATTTTTTTATTGGATATATCTTATTTTTTGATGTGATATGCTGGTGTTCAAATTGTAAATCAATACCGATATGTGATTAAAGAACCTGCTGACACATTTTTATGGAATTCAGTCTTAATCTTTTCACTTATTTTTTCTGGACTGGAGCAAAGTGATGCAGTATGCTATGAAAAACAAATTCTGAAATTTAAAATTATTGATCTTATAATTGAATATTAGGATCTATATGATCAGAAAGATGGTGGGAAATAATTATGAGATATATTCAGCAAAACAAAAAGATAAATAAATAAAGAATTGGAAATATGGCTATTATTTAGAAGGAAAAAAAAATGGGATTTATAGTAAAGTCTCCTCATTGCATTGACAGATTCTACAAACTGTATGAATATACTTTGGTCATCTATATATGGTGTGTAATTATAAATTAATATAACCAGATAAATGCAATGAGATAAAGTGCTGGCCAAATCCTTGAATAATCTTCTATTCTTAAATTTGTCTTCTGAAGATGCAAAAGAAAGTGTTGTAGCATCTGATAGATGTCTTAGAAATAGCATCTGCAGAAAATGTAATTACTTATATTTATATTATTTATAAGATCATTAGAAATTGATATGTATGGAATATTTAGTATCCCTTGTGAGCATTAAATTTAAATGTGATTAAAATTTAATTAAAGAATCAAATATATATTAGAGGAAGGAAATAATTCCAAAGTATATATTCAAAAAATACCTTGATAATATTTTGGTGACATGATAAACTATATATGCCTGAGCTTTATATATAGTGTGTGTGCATTTTTATTTATTGTTTGTTGTGATTTAAGTTCTGTCATTTTATAAAATAAATTCTCTGTGATTCAATTCATCATTTCCTTTGAAAAACCTGTAAATAATACTTAAGCCAATAAATTTAATGTAAAGCAACTTTTTAAATAAAATAGCTTCAAATTTTCACTTTTATTATAAAATTTAGAAATTATGATTGAGTTCTTGTGATTTACAAATTAATTAAAAATATTTTTAATTAGTAAAAAAATGTCATTTAAACATTTGTTTTAAATCATATATATATATATATATATATATATATATTTAATAAAATGGTCAGCTGATTGGAAAAACAGGAAATTCCAGACCTGCAAAAAGTTTAATAAATGTATGATAAAATTTGAACTTTTTTTATGAATTGGTAATTTTTATCAAACATGATAATTCACTAATAGAATGAAATATTGTTAGTGGCAACTAATAAAAATCAAACATTTACTGGCGTCAAAAACAAAAGCCATCCACATTTCTGCCTTTGCATTAAGGCTGTAGAAAATTTGTATTTAAGAGGCATTCCAGATATGTAGTATTATTGTCAGTGATATACTGAAGTTTCTTCCATACTGAAGAACAACTCTTATTCCTATATTCTATAAATTTTTGCATGTCATGTTTGTAAAACAATTGTTATGGGAAGATCAGCGTTTCTAAAATTGTTCTATTTTAATACTTTTTCCTTGCCTTAAAATCATATAAGAACATTTTAATTATCATTGCAAATAACTGGTTTCTGAAATATTTCATTAACATTTTCTTTGACTATGAATTGAAAGTCTCTCTACTAAACTGTCCATTGAATCAAATGCTTTTTCAGTATAAAAAGTTTATATTTATTACCGTTTGAATTATTAATCAAATACCTAATGGTATGTTTTTAAATGTCTTACATTGAGATGTGCCATGTATGTTAATTACTTTACCTTAGGGATTAATATGCTATGAGGAACATAAGTAAAATTTAACTAGCATTTTAAAATAGGATTCAGATTGTAACTGTCTTCTGAATGAATTAGGACTCTCTCATTTCACTATCCTCTTCCTCTGTTGCCAATTTTGTAGAAAAAAATATAATTGATTGTTACTAGCTTTTTAGCTTGTAAAATGCACCCAAAATTTATATTTTTTTCAAAAATCTGTTGCACATATGTATAGAAAAAAAAACATGTTAACAAATAATAGTGCTATTTTTTTTGTTTTTTTATTTTAAGGCAATTTGTTATTTTGCCAATACCTTGGAATGAAATTACTCATTTTTCATGGTGGATAGTACCTCACTTTTAAATTATTTGAACTGAAAGAGTGTAATAATATTCCTAAGATCAATATTTTCTTTAATTTGGTGAAAAAGATTGTGGAAGCGAAGTCCATTTATTCTGCTACAATACTCAATTATATAAAAACTGTGTATGTTTTACTCCACACCTTTAAAAAAAATATATAGGGTTGGGGATACAAGGGTGGACCATCCTTGTATATAAAACATGCTGGGAGAAGGGGTGGCTGCATGATTTGTAACATTTGATTAAACTGCTAAAGTAGTTCCTTGGGTAATATGTATTGATATGGATAAAATCAATTTCATATGTAAAAGGAAATTATTGCAGAAAAGGAAGCTGTATTTTTCTATTTTAATTTTGTTGATGAGCACATAATTAATATTTAAATTTAAGGAAAATATTCTTAAGAACCTATAAGCTTTCAAAATTGCATATTAACACTTTTGGAACAAGCAGGAATCATTATATAAACTCTCTAAATATAGAATTATTGACAAAGAAAATTTTCTAAATATAAACATTTACTTAGTAATAATAATCTTTAAAATAATATATTATATTGTAATAATACAGGTAAATCAGGATTGTTCTTCATTTCTGGTTGTTGGAGATCCACATCAAAGAATTTAGTATGTTTCAAAACTGAACTAAGTTTCAGTAAATAAAACTGAGATGAGACAATTTTTGTTCTTTGGGAAAAATGAATTTTTTATGGAAATTTTACATAAAATGTAGTAGTAAGTTTGAAAAAGTTTCATATTTTCTCCACTTGGAGGTTAAAAATGAGTTTATGATCCGTGATTGATTGAGCATACTTCTACTACCTTCAGTTTTTGAAGTTATGTCAAAATTTCTATCTTTTGAAATTAATTTTTTATACAGTAAAAAATGTCACATATGTCAATAAGTTCAATCCAATTATTTACTGTATATACAAATGTTTACTATAAATGTCAGTGGAATGAATATTTTATTAAAGTTGCTAAGAATTATATATGTATATATATATAAATATATTATTTTTTCCTTTTAATGAAAGTAAAATTTTTTGGTTAGTGCATGTATAACTACTGATGATTTAGTCAATAGTAATCCAAATGGGGAAAAAAATGAAATTTATCAACAAATTGCTGGTCCTTTACATGTAGAACTAAGATTTTGATCCTTTTAATGTGGTTTAGTCTCATAAACGATATTTCAAGTTTTGTTCATAATAATTAATTTTGCAAAAGAATTAAAATATTTGTAAAATCAATTTCAAATTTTTTTATAGGAGTTTTCTGTTGGTTACAGTTTATATAAGGTATAGAATTTCTTGCAAATTATGTCAGTTTGGAGAATAATTGTGTTTGTATGTGCAACATTAAAATTTAGTTTTATTCTAGAGAATAACCTTTTATTCTTCATTATCTTTTAAAAATGAAAGAGATTGTTTTACAGGATCTTTTATTTCAGAAGGAAGTTGGTCTGTAGAATGGGGCAAGAATGAAAAGATAAGAGAATGGAAGTGGCAAATTCAATAGAGAAACAGCAAAATAATTTTGCTCCTTTCAACTAACGAATTAAATCCTCTCAGAAGTTACAAATCGATATATGGAATAAAGCAGTTTTCATCTTACCTTTTTGGTCAAAGTTTAAAAATAAATACAGATGGTTTGAAAAAAATTCATTAAAAATATTTTCTTTAAAATTTTAATCTTTCAAGTATATTAATGGCTAGAAAAACGGTTAGATTTTATTTTTAATGGGTGCTTTACAGGAAATTATTGGTTTGCTGAACACTGACATTAAATAATTTGATACACAATCTCTACTTTATCATAATTAAAATTAACTCGAAAATTTAAAAAGGGTTGCATCAAGATACTAGTTTACATTTTGTCTCATTGAACAATAGTATATCTTTCACTTTAGATATATATGTCAAAGATTACCAATTTCGAAGTGGTATATGTAGATGCAAGTTTTCATTGCTATCAATCAATTGTTTTCTTTTGCAAGCGCACTTTAAAAATATTTTAAGGGCTTTCAATGTTGAAATACAGTTATTTTGTGATGGCAGATCTAGAAAAAAAAATCATTATCTTTTAATCATCATGATAGAAGTAATATTTTTAAGTTTAAAATTACCACTTTCACTCTGTTCCAATTTAAAGTATGTATCCTACTCCTGCCAATGGCGCAGTATAGCCATATCTGGCTCTTGCGTCATTAAACCCCAAACAACCAACCAACCAACCTACTCCTGCCAAATAGTGACCATTGTCTTGGTAACTGGATTACTTTAAAACAGAAAGTTACTAGAAATGCAGATAATACTTTATACAAGATAGTTACTTTATCTCACTAATTTTTCGCAAAATGATAAATATTTATTAATTTTGTGATATCATCATTTTTAAAATAAAAAAATTTTAATTTTTATTGAATGTGTTGTTTAGTACTGTGGTATGTGTTTTTTTTATTAAATAAATTAAAATCCCATATAACTAAAAGCAATGTGTAAGAAGATTGGCCTGTGTCTTTTTCTTATATGAATATTCTTCATGAGAGAATGAACTATTAAACAAAATATAGTAATGGTTTTAACTAACATGCATTTCAGAACATCAATGTATGAAATGTTAAGTAAAAAGCAACGTAAAATCTTTATTTCCTCAAATTTTTTAGGATTATAAAGTCCAAATATTAATAAAAGGAATTAGAAATTAGCACACTTTGAACTTTTGAGTGGAGGTTATATAATAGTTAACCTTCACTCAATTATATACTCTTATATTTATTATTGCTATATTCTTTTTTGTATTACTAAATGAAGAGCTCGAGAACAAATACGTAGCTGTTAATTAAGCTGAAATTTTTTTTCATCTGTTAACTTACAGTGATATATTATACTAGCAGCCCCGACAGACTTCATTCTGTCAAAAGTTATGGGCCATACGTGAAAATCAGAGTGATTACTTTGACTTATTGATTTAATGTCTCAAAATTTGTTTTATTACTAGCCATGTGCCGTTACACAGACGCGGTTGATTGATATTCCACAACATTATGATCACCAATCCTATTTTTAATTTGAAGTTTATGAGGCTGCAAATCCAGAGTTCAAGAATTCTTGTGAATAATTGACGGCTTCATCTTGGCGCGCGATCAACTGATTTGTATGTCCCTTGTAATATTTGGTTGCTCAAAAGAAAGTCATTTGCGTTTCTTGTTTCTTATGGCACTTGCCATTAGACAAGCCCGCTATTACGAGAACAGCGATTTAAGCCAATTATGTATGTTTCGATTTTTTTCAGTAGCGCCATCTAGGGCCAAGAGTACGACTTTACCACTCATGCGTTACAACCCTTTTTACGAGGCAGATTTTCCTTGTCTCAACCACAGATCATCATTTTGACCTGAATCAGAGAAAAATTAGGTCTGAACCAATTCCCATAGTGGTATTACTCTCGACATGAAGGTGACCGCGACAGATTTATACGTGCTTCAATCCCCACCACAAACGGGGGATCTTCGGCTGGCGGATTCGAACCTAACGGATACGAGTCCAACGCCCTGCCAACCAGACCAAACAGTTGTTATATTTTTGTACATTTGTGAGGAAATGTGTGGTTCCAACTCCTGACACCAATGAGTCAAGTGGCCCTTGTGGTGGCATTCATTTCACTTTGCCTTTTGGGCAACACAATTCATTAGCTGCATTTTTGTGCCTTGCAATGTTGGCCAACTGAGTCCACTAGCAACGCATTGGATGGAGCCATATGCCGCTCGTGAAAAGGGGAAAAAAAGAGGGGTCATCAAATAAAACAATATTACTGATCTACGTATGATCACCGAAATTACAAGGGTGACTTCCTGTGTGTGGCCCTTTCTTGTTTTTCTCCTCTATAAACCGATAGTGCGTTTGTGTTCAGAACTATGACGTGGGCACAACGATTTGGGTCGAAATGCTACAAACCAGACTAATTTTCAGTCTACTCGCAGCAACGTGGAGAGCGAAATGAAATTGAAAGGATGTTTCAATCACGTGCAACGCGTCGTTTTCAAGATGCTTTCAGTGCCAGTTTAGCCTAATACGTTGACTACCAACTACGAGATTACGCGTAGATTGCGTTCTTCTCTAGGACGAGTTATCCCGTACTTTGTTTCCTTGCCATTTTTGAGCAGCTACGAATAAACTCGTGGTATATCAGTGCTCATATCGATAGATGGCTTCTGGGTAAAGATCAATGCTGGATCGCATGAACAGAAAGTTTATTGAAAAACAAAAATTATAATGAAAATCATCATTTTAGGCCAGATTTCTTAAAATTTCCGCGGCATTCAACGTGTGAAAGGTATGAGTGAATACTAAACCTTGATTCTATCAAACGCAACAGTAATGAGTTGATTTCAAAATGTAAATACATTAAGAAAGTATCTGAATTTAAAAAGATGGAAATAAGTTTTGCGTTTCAAACTGTTGGGGATAAAGCTCTAAAATTCTGAAACATTCTTATTTATATCCATTGAATATCAGGTTACAGTTAGTTCTTACATTTTAATAACAAAATTGCTACTGTAATTATTCACTTGAAGAATGTTTCTTGTTATAATAATTTCTTACAAAAGTACTATGCTTTTGTAAGGAATACAGGAATATTTGTATTATCAGAGATTGCTAATGTATAAGGTCTGTGACAAACATTAATAACTTGAGCTTACTTCTTAAAATAACAGATTTACAGCACAGAATGAATTTTGTGATTCATTCTGTGATTAAGATTAGGTTTAATCGATTTCGTTAATAATGTCCGAAACTGTTTCTCAATTTTTGCTATATTAATGTATTCAAAATTTTTTAAGTGGTAATATGGGAAATGTGAATCTTTTAGAAAACAGCATAGATAATTGATAAATTTTTCTGGTGTTCCAAGAAATACTTTGGCGAAACAACCACAACTATATGTCTATTTTTTAAGGCAAATGTCTTCAATTTTTAAGCGAATTGTCAATTTGAATATTTAGAAATTGTTTGAAAAATGAGTTAATTAGATTACTACTGTTTCTGTTCATTTTCATTTCATTAATCTAAGGTGTTTTATGAAAAACTTTGTGTACCATTCTCAAATGATAAAGTTTTATTAGTATTGTTTACAAATGTACATATTTAAATCATACTTGAAACTTTCCAATAACAATAAAAAATCTGTTACTAGAGACTTGCATTTCATTTCTGATAGGTTATAATACAACTTTTTATATAAAAACTTGATATTTTATAATAAAACTTATTATAAAATGAAATGAAAAGTGTCCCTTACTGTAGAACATTTTAATTCTGGGTGAATGATTCACATCTTTAACATAACATACGCATGTGCACATTTATATCTTTTCATGCAACTTCATTGTACATTATTTTTTAATAGCAATTATGTTCATTTATATTGGAGAGTTTGGGGGGATATAATTTTAAAGTTTAATTCAAAACTCAAAATTTTTTTCCCTTGGAGAGAATATCAATCATAAAATTATTTGAATTATAAAATTTAAATTAAGATCCAAAAAGCCAAAACTATGAAAAATTCTGCACAACATAGGATCGAGTAAAAGCTGCTGAGTGCCAAATATCCAATTTCTCTTTTAAAAGTCAATATTCACATTAATTAAATGAAATGCTTGGTGCCGTAAATAATTAATCTCATGCATAATTAATTATCCAAAACATAGTAATGAAAGATTAAACAGGTATTGAAAAACCCTGCATTATATTTTCATCTACAGTAAAAGCTCTTTATTCGCGGAGTATATGTTCCATAAAGAGGCCGTGAATACGGAAGGGTCATTTATACGGGATACGTTCCTAGGTGACAAAATAAAAGAAAAACAAATATATAAAAAATCAATTTAATTGAAGGTTTTTAACATTTTCATTCATTATCTTAAAGCTTAGGCAATAGTTTGAAGAATTTTGACACTTTCTCTTGCTTGGCAGTTTTTAAAAGCTCCTTCCATTCAGACGGATACGTAGCAGTCGCATGAGCCATTTGCCTCTTCGAAATAAGATTTCGTTCCATAGACGGATCGATGTTCATAAAGAAATCGCAAAGCTCATTTGCCACTCTTAAACCTTCACTCAGATTTTTCAAATGAAATGTCCCGTTTCCAGTGCTTGTGGAAGCCTCTTCTTCAATGGGCTGTGAATTTAACGTTTCCTCCAAGTCGGTTTCAGTCAAATCTTCATCTGACGATTCAAGCCATTCCTGAATGTCACTCGATTCTATCTGTTCGAACCCATCTCGTCCTATTCCATTCGCGATTTCGGCTATGTTTGCATTGAACAACATACTTCAGGCAAAGTTGTAATAAGATCTATTTTACTTTTTTTATTTGTCCATTGGATGGCATTTGCAAAGGATATTGGGTCGGATACCTATTGGAATCCTTTTATTATTACTTATTAGATCCGCGAATAAAGAAATTTTCAGTCGCGGATATAGGAATTGGGTCGCATTTTATGAATCCTCGAATAGTGAAAACGCGAATGGAGGAAGCGCGAATAAGGAGCTTTTATTGTACCTCGATGTGTATGTGGGGGGAGGGGTCACTATCTACTACACTCAACTAAAACTATACCACTTAGTGATATTAATATTTGCTGATATTGAATTGCAACTTTCCTATTAAAATCAATGACAATACATGTTATAATTTTGAAATAAAGATGAAAGAGACTTTCTATAAAATAAAATTTATTTATAGTAAAAAATAATAAAAAAGTTTTTTTTTTCATAGAATCTTGATCAATCAAGTTGATGAGTTGCAGATTTAAGTCACATTTTCTACTGTAAAAGAAAATTATTTCAATTTGAGTCTAATTTATATCATAACACATACACAGTAAACAAAAATTATTATTATAAATAATTATTATTTAAACTTCTTTCTAAAGTGTATTTTTTGAGCATACATCTCGACTTTTTCAAAAATATGTTGATAATATTCAACATATAAAATAACTGTATATATTACTCGTTACAAAACTGTAAGAAAAAGCTGTATTGAAAATATCAATATAAACTTTAATTTATAGTTAAATTTTGTGTATAAAACAAAATTATTTACAAATGTTACATCAGTTTTTCAATAAGTTCTTCAAAGTTTTTTTTTAATGAAATCTAAATTTATTTTAATCCTTTTAAAAATAGCTGAACCTTTTTTTCCCCTTTCTGAGGAAATAATTTTGAGAATACTAGTAACAATATCTATGCAAATTTTTAAACATAATGTTAAGATTTTATTTTAAAAAACATATATAAAAAAACATTTATATAATGTTCTAAAAATTTATAATTTATTACAAGTATTTTGGAATCATGAAATTTAATATCCTCGATGGAACATATCAGATGTTCTCATTGCAATATTTTAAATGACTATTTCGATTTAACAATCCTTTGAAGCTGGAGAATTCGCAACTCCATTTATCCAACATTCTCATTCAGGAAAACTGTTTTAAAAATGAGTACAGCAAGAGATGCTGTTAAAAGCAATAATTAAGATTAATATTTAGATTTTTAATAAATAGTCTTTACGCAATTATCTTTAATTAAAAGTACTGTTTATTAATATGTTTAATTAACATAGCTTTTACCGTAGGAGTGACTCAAAAGAAAGTGATATCAGAGCTGTTGAAAAATAAAAGTTATAAGTAGAAAGTTATTTTTTGTTCTTTTAACACATTGTGTGCGGGTAAATTTCGCAGCGGAATGGTACCGTTAATCTCAATCAGCGGAATTGTCAGTTCAATCTCAATAGATCGAAAATTATTTCATTTTTTAACCCACTTTTCGTATTTTATATTGAAATATACAAACAAATATATAAATAACAACCATACGATTTTTGTTAACAAAAAAATATATTTTTGAGTGGATACATTTATAATAGTATCGTAAATATGAAAAATCAAATAGAAAAGTAGTGTACAATTTTCATTTTTTCGAATTATGTTATATATAAACATTTTTACGTTATAAAAAATGAAAAGAGCAATTATAAAACTATGTTTTACAGCGTGGTAACGTTCGAAGCATTTTCCTCTACGAAGAGGCAAAATTCACTCATTTCCGTAAGGATAAATAAAATGCTACAACAATTTATATTCCGTCATTGGGGGGTATTCTGATTCAATTGCAAACTGATCCAACTAATTCAAACTAAAGATTTGGTATAAAATCCCACAAAATATCGCATGTAATGAAGTATAAAATCAACACACAGATCCATTTTTTTTTTTATTAATTCTTAAGTGATGTCTCTTCCCCCCCCCTCTATTTCCTTTACACGCGATTTCGTAGATAATTAGACCAACCAAATTAAAATCACTTACACTAATATCAATAAGAAGTTAAATCTTTTAAATTTAAAATATACTTTTTGTGCGACAGGTTGTAAACAAATAAATGATTCAAATTAAAAGGATTCCTTTTTAAATAATTAAAATGTTACTAAAAATTCCAAAAAAGATCGCTAACAGATTTTTTTTTTGCCTATATTATTACTAGCTGGTACCCGGCGCGTTGCTGCCGCCGAAAAAAATATGAAGTGCCATCCATCCATCATTTGGCAATGTTTTGTCGAAATGGAATGAACGGTGCGACAGTATATAAAATGCGAACAAACAAATGCTCATTTTTATATATTAGATTTGTGTACTCTTTTAGAATTGTAAAAGTTGATGTTCTTTCAGAACGGTAATAGAATAAACTATTTATTACATCTCGTGATTCGTTTCATATTCGCTCAAAATTATCAAATTTAATTTTAGAAAACGTGATTAAAAGAGTTTCTTTTAAAATGGATTATATAATGCAAAAGATAATTTTTGAAAATTAAAATGGTGTAAAATTATTTGCATTACTATATTTTTGGTGGTTACTGCTAAAAACGCTAACATTTAATTAAGATATAAAAACCCCAGTGTTGTTTTCCCCAAAACTTTCTCTCATAATCTGTAACACAGTTGTGACCTCTAAGAATGACTTGCATGACATTTGCGTACTATAGCTACAAAATATGAACCTTTCACTTGGATTGAGCATTTGTATAGAATATATCGTCTCCTCGGATAGTAATTTGGAGATTAAGGTGCCCGACTACGTTAAAAACACTTGTTATTGATCACATTGGAGAATTATCTTTTTATTGTTACTTCTTGTGGTTCAGACTTCATCTATTCCAAAGCAGTTTATCTTTTCCAGGAAAAGGAAGGCCTGACATCATCCAGGGTTTCACTTAAATTTCTCTTCCATCTTCTCAAATTTTTAATCTTCATAAAAATTCTCCACAGTTTACACGATATGTCAAGAACTAATAGAAGTAGTTACATAAAAATATCAGCGCGTGTTTCAAATAATATGGGCAATGAAATGAACCAAAAGTTTTATTGTCGGTGAAATACTTTTCCATTTAGAGGTGTTTTTAGAAAAATTAAGTTGCGAATGGATGGAGAAAAAAATGCATATAGATGTCTATTTTTACCCATCACTTCTTTGCATCTCAAAATGTTTGTTAGACTTTGGCTCATTTCCTTCATCATTGTATTCTATAATCTGTGTACAAGGAAAAATAGGATGGTTGCATTACAATTCCATGTAGAGTGTTCACCGTTTTGGTTCCATTTCATTAAAATTTACTACACATTTTCCTATTTCCCAAAATATATTGCATTTTCAAATTATTTTGTTTTATTTATAGTATGCTGTATTATAATTGACAATACATCTAAAAACCATAGTTTAAAATAGTTTTTAAAAAACCCAATTTTTTCAAAGGGTTTCCTTCGATACCCTTAATCCTTGGTAAATGAATCCAGTTGAGATTCATTTTAGATAATTGTACTATCTCTAAAACCGCAGGTGTAAAGCAATAAGCTGATAAAGTGTCATCGCAATCGGATGAATGGGTCGAGGCATAAGAGACATATAAATAAAAATGAATGTTTGTTTGTATAAGATTAGATGCGCAGATTTTCTTATTATTTGAGACGGACCTCACAATCCCTTAACCGCAGTCAGATGACGAGGACGACACTTGACTCAGCACCCCCCCCCCTCTACGCTTTTACCCCTCGCCACTAACGGCAGGAAGTTTGGACCCGATGGCTTTAACTTGCAACAGATTCGCTAACACAAATGCTATTTTTTTGGGATCGGGTCTCGAACCCGGCTTCCCAAAATCGAGACCATTTCGGTCTTACTTTTTCCTTGGAGAAAATGAAATTCTCCTTCAAATTAATATAACTGAGCAATAATATTTAATTTAAGGTAACCGACTACGTTCGAAGGAAAATTTTTGAAAATTTTGATTTTTTTAAAACTATTTTTGGTTTTTAGATGTATTATCAATTAGAAACACTATAAATAGAAAAACATCATTTGAGAATATAATATATTCTGAGAAATAGGAAAATGTGTGGTCAATTTTAGTGAAATGGAACCAAAACGGTGAACATTCAACACAAAACTGTAATGCAACAATCCTATTTTTCTTTGTACACAAGTTATAGAATACACACAGAATATTATAGTTATAGAATACTTAGTACACAAGTTATAGAAACATTTTGAGATGCAAAGAAGTGATGGGTAAAAAAATACCTTTACATGCATTTTTTCCATAAATTCCCAACTTAATTTTTCTAAAAACAACTATAACAGAAAAAGTATTTCACCGACAATAAATCTTTTGGTTCATTTCATTGCCTATATTATTTCAAACACACGCAGAAATTCGTATGTAAATACCTCGATTAGTTTTTGGGATATCATGTGAATGGTGGATAAATTTTATGAAAATTAAAATGGAAGTGAAAGACACATTTTAGCTGAAAAATAAATTACGCTTGAAATTCTTCTGGATAATAGGTGAGACCTTCCTTTTCTAAGAAAAAAAAAAAAAAAAAACTGTTTTGTAAAGAAAAAAAGTCTGAATGACAAGAAATAACACTTTTCTTCAAAAAAATCGCCTATATAGTCGAATACCAGTGTTTTCAACGTAGTCGGATACCTTCAAAGTTAATTTTTGTACAGTAAAAGCTCCTTATTCGCGGATTTAAAGAAATGCGACCCAATTCCTATATTCGTGGCTAAAAATTTCTTTATTCGTGGATCTAATAAGTACATGCATAATAATAATAAAAAGATTCCAACGCAATATCCTTTGCAAATGCCGTCAAATGGACTCATAAAAAAAGTAAAATAAATCTAAGCACAACTTAGTCTAAAGTACGTTGTTCAATGATATCGCCGAGGACTTTGACAGAAGCCGCCTTCGCCGCGATCGGTGTTTTCGAGAATGTAAACAAACAGAATGAAAGCAACCTTATGACTCAATGAATAAAGTATATTTGTAGAACTAAAGATTAAGAAATGAAAATTGACTCACCTCATTCCGAAGATTCATTTGAATCTGACGCGAAGAAGGCAGATCTCAAAGACTATTTTATCCATTTTAATGTAACGATTACATACTGGAGCAAATGATACGAATGCAGAATGGACGACTCAGTTGAATACAATAATCCACCGGAAACATGAATAAGAAAAACGAATAGACAGGAAATAATAATTTATATGTTTTGATTTTAATTTTGTCACCTAGGAACGTATCCCCTATAAATGACCATTTCGTATTCACAGTTTCTGTATTCGCTGCATATTTATTTAGAACATATACCCCGCGAATAAAGAGCTTTTACTGAATTTCAAACATTATACTATTTACTCTTATTACAAACTTGAAATGAGACAGAAGAAAGATCATCAAGTAAAAACATAAAAAGGCAAAACTCAACTAGGAAAGAAAAAAAACCCGTACCTCTAAAAAATTGCATTCTTTAATGTTGATAATTCTTCAGCCTGAGGTACCTCATGACTTGACGGGCCATTACTTCATGCTCTTCAGAGAATGTCTGCCATTCTTGTGTTAACAAGACGAACTGGTAATACTGTCGGAGGTATTCGAGAGCGACCATTTTCAGCTCTGAATCAGCGAACTCTTCGGCGTGAACGAGAATTTTAAAAACAGCTTTAAAGGACAGATTATTTTTCAAAAACTTGACGCATCTGGCCTGAAGGGACAGAATTTGGTATTGCTGGGCTGCGGAGCAGAGGGATAGACACATGTCACCGTCCATGTCATCTTCCATGGGGACCGTGTCGGTGTATATGAACTTCAACAGGTGTGCCAGGGTCTTCTTGTCGACATCGGATACTTTTACAACACTCTTTTCGTTTGCGAAGATTTTTGCAAATCCTGGGCTTCTGACCGCAAGAACGGATTTGTGGGCTAAAAATTCCTCGCCTTCCGCGCGTAGGGTGATGTCAGAAAACCGTCCGGTGGCGTGCAGGTCAGCCAGATCTTTCATCAGCGTCGTCTCCTTCGGATCCGCTTTCCGTTTCAGGGGCGTCAAATCTGCCGTGCACGAAGAGGGGTTGCTGTTCGCAAACGGCGAACTCGAAATCCAAGAAAAGCGAACTGTCTTCCGTGCAGTCGGATTCTCTCAGATTCTTGGTGTCGATGAAATGCGGAAGCGGCCACTCTTTGTCGAATTCGCGGAACACGTGACTCAGCTTCCTGTCCACCACCACGTCCATCCTGTTGTTCAACAACTTGATCCAGCAGGACACGAAGAGGGGATGTCCCGTTTTCGGTTTCGACACGACGATGTGGAGGAACGATTCCGACGGCTCCGATTTTTTGCTTCGACTCCTAGTTTTCACTTCGACCGGGGGTCCTCGCTCTCTGTTCATGGACACTTTCAGTCGCAGCTGCTCGTACCCCCCCTCAGGTCCACGATTCGAGGGTTCTGCCTGCTGGTGTCCCGGAAGCCATCAAGGGTGAGGTGGGCGGACACTCTTTCGACGGGAAATCTCGTCGTGAAGATGTGCTGCGAGATCTGCTTCTTGAGCGGACCGAGTCTCCTGAGCTTGCACCGAAGCGTCAGCACGTCGGAGGGAAGGAGAAACTCCTCGTTGTTAAAAACGCGTTCCCTCGCCACGAATTCCGGAAATCCAAAGCTGAAGTTCCTTTTGAATTCTTGATTGGCGCTCTTCTTGTGCACCGGCAGCCCGTCGAAGGTGAGCAGGCAGAATTCGAACTCCACGTGCATCGTCTCCGGTCCGCACGTTTCGCCCTCTTCACGAAGCAGCTGAGGAATGCCGCGTCGTCTTTCCCCCTCGGGTAGAGCGCCATCGTCCAGCGGGTGTCGTGCAAGTTCCCCGCCGTGCCGACTGGGCTCTCCAGCTTCCCGCCCTTCGGCAGGGCGCACGCGCTGAAGTTCACGATTCGCCACTCGATCACGTGGACGTCGTCCGAACCGTCCATCTGTGTCGCTTCCACTTACTGTTCTACCGTCAGGAGAAAAGCCCTGGACTTAATTACAGTATGCAGACGAGTCTAACTAAAGAGGAAAGTGGGCATTAAAGTCTAGACCTTAGTCCTCGCCCAGAACAATTTGCCATTGACAAAACTGCGCATGCTCAAACTTCGAGCGCGCCAAGTTGTTTTGAATAAGGCGATATCCAGCCAATGGCCAAACTGCGCATACTCCAAACAATAGGACAGCTTTCTCGTTCAGCGAATTTGATCTATTAACCGTATTTTTTGCTTTGTATGTCTTTTCTAGAATCTTCAAACCAACGACCCTTTTCTGGGTTAAATACCACGGCTGAAAATGGTACTAAAGATA
Source organism: Argiope trifasciata (assembly GCA_026543055.1). Classification (NCBI taxonomy): domain Eukaryota; kingdom Metazoa; phylum Arthropoda; class Arachnida; order Araneae; family Araneidae; genus Argiope; species Argiope trifasciata. The sequence goes on along the minus strand of JAPMOQ010037306.1, from coordinate 10,254 downwards.
GCGATGATAAAAGTAATGTACATAATAAATATTTGAAACTTATCACTCGTTTTGAATGTATGGAATGCAAACAGCAGTATTCAAAACAAACGGAATTCAAGGTACTACGTTCGCAAGAAATTTTTTGAAAAACTGGATTTATTAAAAGAAATTATTTATGATTTTTAGATGTATTGTCAATTATAACAACTATAAATACAAAAAGTTATTTGAAAATATTATGTATTTTGAGGAATAGGAAAATTTGTGGTAAATCTTAGTGAAATTGAACCAAAACGGTTAACACCCTACAGAAAACTGTAATGCAGCCATCCCATATTTCTCTGTACACAAATTATAGAGTATGATGATGAATGAAAGGAACCAAAATCTAAGAAACATTTTGCGATGCAAAGAAGTGATGGACAAAAATATACTTACAAATGCCTTTTTTCCATCCATTCGCAACTTCATTTTTCTAAAAACACCTACGAATGAAAAAGTATTTCACCCACAATAAAACTGTCGGTGCATTTAAAACAAACGCTGTAATTTTTATGTGAATAACTCTTATTGGTTTTTGAGATATGATGTTAACGGTGCAGAATTTTTATGAAAATTAAATTTTGAGAAAACTGAAGTGGAAGATAAATTTTAGTTCAAAAAATATGTGATTCTGAATGATAGGTCAGGCCTTCCTTTTCTTGGAAAAGATAAACTGTTTTAGAAAGGGGAAAGTCTAAACTACAAGAATTAACAATTAAAAAAAGTTGCCAATGTGGGCGGTATCCAGTGTTTTTAACGTAGTCGGATACCTTAAAGTGCCATATTTTGAAATTCCATCCAAAAAAAAAAAAAAAAATCTGGGGCCAGTGAAGGAGTACAAGATCCTTTGTAACGAATGTGATAGAAATTGAATCAAAATCATAATATTTCCAACACAGACAAACAATCCTCTCGCAGCAGAATTTTTGGAGTAACCCCTAGAGGCTTCTACGTTTGGCTCCATATCGCCTTATCCAAAACGACTTGGCGCGCTCGCAGTTTGAGCATGCGCAGTTTTGTCCATAACAAATTGTTACGGGCGCGGACGCTAGCGTCTCAATTTCACCGTTTATCCCTATAGGATGGGTGAATCCATCATTTTTCACAGGTAGGGACGTTGGATCGAGAGGGGCAGCAGGGATAATGTGGTCTCGTAGTGGATGGGTACGTTTCCCAAGAGAGGTGTCGACATATTAGCTTAAAGCATATATTTCATCGGATATTTAATGCAAATACCATTTAATCATATTTATAGAACTATTAATAAACAACTATTTAATTTGTTCAAAATAAAATAGTTGGATCAAATATTTAAAAATAAAAACAGCAAAAATTTTTGTTATTCAAAAAATTGTGGTATGATGGTATTGTATACATTTCTAAAAATGATATATGATCCGTTTACGAAATGCAACACAAGAGCAAATTTGTAAACTGCATAACACCATTTCCAAACATAGGAAATGGTGATTTTTTAAAGACATTCAAAGAAGGGTAAACTATATCCACGTTTTCCAAGCGAGGTGCCGACATATTAGCTTACAAGATATTTTTCAGTAACCTTTCATCTTATTTAATGGATATTTAATACAAAAACCATTTAATCATACTTATAGAATCATTATTTAAAATAAATTCTGTTTCATATTTTATTAGCTTTCCGACAAGCAAGCTGACGAAGGTTTCCAATTTTGCATCATCTTCGAAACCGGTGATTTACTGATTTGGATTTTTTTTTTAAGTAATATAACTTATATTCCTGCACAGAAAAACTTCTGAAGAATATGGAATCATATTTTTTATTAACATCTAATGTGCGCTGTTTCTGCAAAAAGTAAAAAGGACGTACCTCTTGGAACTCTATGTGATTGTATGAATATAATATCCTTATATTTTGAGAAAAAAAATATTTTGCTAATGGTTATATTTGCCTTTACACTTCAAGATCATACGTCTATTTTTTTATAATTCCTAAGCTTGACACTTCTATTTGTTTCAATATGTTACCATGAACTGAAAAAAAAATGTAAAAGAATTTTGCAGAAGTATTTTCTAGAATGTTATTAGATTTAAGAGTTGTTAATTCAGAATTTAAACTCAAACATTTTGGACTTTGAATGTTTTCTCATATTGCGCATTTTCTGCAGTCCCTAAAGATATAGCTGACTAATTTTTTTTCTGGTGGGAAATTATTTTTAAAAAGAAAAAAATTCAAGTAAAAAATGCTCTGAGGGAAAAAAAGGGGACATTTTGAGCCGGGAAAATCGTCTGAATATTAGCTTATTAAGCTTATCCTCAACGGTCGAAATGGTTGTGACCGTTTTTTGAGTTAGTTTAGTTATATTAACGTCACATTTAAAGCAACACTAGGGCTATTTTGGCACGAACCTCGTCCTTTTGAACCACGGTCAGACGACGAGGACGACACCTGAACTGGCACCCTTCTCTCCACTCTACACCACACCAGTGAGAAGACGTTTGGCCTGACAGATTTAGAGTGCAAGAGACCCCCTCACACGACGGTTCTTCGGTGGAATCGAGTCACGAACCTGAAACCCTTCGGTTCCGAAGCCAAGACCTTGCCACCGTGGCCGACCGTTTTTTTTGGGGGGGGGGAGTTGCAAGATTGTTTTGAACGCATTTCAAATTCGTTTTTTAATAAATCCAATGATAGCGTGCATAGAAAAAGTGTCTTTCTACCATTTAAAAATGTAATTATTTTATGAAATAATGATTAATAGGGTTGTAAGGATAGCAAGCTGTGCAGGGTACAAGTATTTTGAATCCTGAACAGCTCATCATACTTTTCTGCTTGCGTACTTGAACTACATTTCAAAAATTCCAAAAGCACATTTCAAATCATTTTTGAATATGCAGAATTCGCAACTTAGTTCAAGAATCTGACGGAGAAATCACGTGGTTCAGAGGAGCTACTTTCTCTTAAAAATCCCTAAACATCGGTTAATCCCTTTGTTTTTCCCCTAAGAGCAAAATTTGGTTCCTGTCCCTAGAGTCTTGTTTTTTTCTCTTGACGCTTCTCTGACTCACGAGCTGAGAGCTGGACACTGGAATTGCAGACAAATGCAATGCAAGTCTTACAAGTAATATTTTTACTAGATCGTGAGCGAGAAAGTTTTAGGGGACCATTCCTGTAGGTTTGAAATTTTGACTAACATTTAATAAAAGTGTATCGTTTCTTGCAGTGACTTCCGAAAATATTATAGTACAAATAATCTTGCACCCTCTTCGTTTTCAAAAAATTATCTTTTCAACTAAAGATTCTATGGCATAAATATATTTTCTACGTTCGATCCATTTTAAAAGAAACTATTTTAATCCCATTTTCTAACATTAAACTTGAGAATTCTGAACGAATAGGAAACGAATCACTGGATTACAATAGTTTCTTTCATTACTATTCTGAAAGAACTCCAGTTTTACAATTCTGATAGAGTACACAAATCTAATGTATAAAAATGAATATTTGTTTGTAGAACAGAATATTGAAAATAGAATAAATACTATTGATGCTTCTCCTTTATGTCTCCTTCAATTGTATTGAATCATAGCCGGCAATAAAATAAATATCATCCTTAATGAAACAAGATAACTATTTCAAATTCGAAACGATATTTCCAAAATTATTTCTTCTGCGGCAGCAACGCGACGGGTAACAGCTAGTATATATTTATTTACAAGCTGGTACCCGGTTCGTTGCCGCCGCAGAAGAAATAATTGTGGAAATATCGTAAACAGCTGTATTATTTATTTAGGAATGATAGAAAAAAAATATTTATTTCCTAATCGGCAATGAATACATTCATTGAAATGGAGTGATATATAAAAGAGAATAATAAATAATATTAATTCTATTTTTTAATTTTATTATTTAATACTTTAGGTTTGGCAATATTTTTTTGTTTTTCCATCTTTAGCAGGAGAATATAAGTGCCCAGTAATAAGTATTCAAAGTTCCATCGCCATCGGATGAGGGGTACGGCAGCACATACGAGACATACAGACAAACATTCATTTTTATTTACTTAGAAATATCTTTATAGTGATTCTTGAAAATACTTAATCATTCACAGAATCTTACAAGAATATTCTATAAGAATTTTTTTTTTTTACGATTTTTGATTTTTCATATTTCAATTTTTGGGATTCGAAATCGTTATTCATATCGATTTCGTTCTTTTGAAACTCTCATTTTCTTTCCTATCCAATAAAAGTGGCATTTTGATTCAAATGGAATGTTTGACTTTGAATGTATTCGAATGATATTCGTTATTTTTTAGCCGCAACAATCAAAATTCGATAAATCGATGCAGGAAATATTATCGTAATATTTTCTGAGCTTTCATCCGTCTGCTTCCGAAATCAGAGAGTAAAATTATACTAAATCCCTGTTTTAAAACAGCATGAGGACCACTTGGGAATAGACCTCGACATTCTGAACCGAGGTCAGAAAAGGTCGATGACGGACTCAGTGTGCAAAGGTTCGTTTGCGCGATGGCTCTTTTAGTTCTGAAGTAAATTATCCTCTAATCTGCAACTCTTTGATCCCGAAACTGAAACCACGTTGGCTTTCTTACAAAAATGAAGAAACTGAGAATGACAGGGAAGAGGTTCCCTCCCATCACCTGCTCATTCAAAATCCTTCATGCATTCCTCCACATCTATACTTATAATAAAGCTCAATGTGTGTGTTGGCGCTCCACAGGCCAGACCGTTGGACCTACAGCTACCAAATTTGGTACATGTATACCTTGGAGGTGCACCTCGGAACCCTTTTTTTCGAAGTTATAATTAGAATTTGAATCCATTAAAAATGAAGCGGCCGCTGTAATTTCCGAAAATACTATCGCACAAACAGGAATTTTACATCCATTAAAAAATTAAAAAAATTAGCTTTCTAATGGTATCAGTGTTTTAATATGTAACGTAATCTTCTATTTTTAACGAATTTTTAAAGAAATATTTTAACTATGTTTCTCAACTATATATTTCGGACAAAACAATAAAATTTAATCTGCACGAGCACGTCAAGGGGAAAAAAATGAGGTTTTATCAGCGTGTTGCCATCCTACTGACGGAAGTTCAAATTTAAAAAAACCCACTCTCATCGCAAATTAAATCTAAAGAAATGCAGCTTTCAGCACGTGACTGGATAAAATCAAAGAAAAAGAAAATGTGATCTTTACTACATATATAAATGCAAAGCAAAGGTTTCTATGATCGTTTGCAATATCTAAATAATCAATTCAACAATGACAAGTCACATAAAGCATTTGATTGACAGTGACGTTACATAAATTATTTAACTCATAGTTTTAAATAGTAGTAAAATGGGCGAATCAGTTGGTCGCCAAAGGCGGTTAGTATTAAAATATACCTTATTCCCCCTTATAATATAGCGCCGCGTTGGTAGAGTCTCGGCTCGCGAGCCGTAGGGTTTCAGGTTCGAGACCCGATTCCACCGAAGAACCCTAGTATAAGGGAATCTCTTGCACTTTAAAATTCAGTCAGGTCAGATGTCCTACCGCTGGTGGGGTGAGAGGAAGTTAATTGATTTCTATTGACGTCTTGTTTAAAGCAACACGAGGGCTATTTTGGGCCGGACCTCGTCCTTTTGAACCGAGGTCATAAGACGAGGACGACACCCGAACTGGCACCCCCCTCCCCACATCACATCAACAGGGGATTGTTTGGCCTGACAGATTTAACCTGCAAGAAACACTGACTAGTAGAAATGTAATAAGAGTAGAGAACCTGATAACTTTTGTTGCTATGTACTTTGATCATATAAATTGAGAAAAATGATAACCTTTACTGGCACAAAAAGAAACATTTTCATAGCATCTCATTAAAAACACTTGAATACGAAGTGCAATAGACCTCGATTCATTTCATTTTAAGCTGAAAATTAGATGGCAAGATTTCCTGCCATTCAACAGGTGAAAACTTAAAAAGATATATTCCGTTGAGTTTAGTTCTATTAACGTCCCGTTTCGAAGCAGCACGAAGGGTATTTTGGGCCGGACCTCGTCCTTTTGAACCACGTTCAGATAACGAGGAGGACACCTGAGCTGGCACCCAACTCTCTACACCACATCAGCGGGAGGACGTTTGGCCTGACAGATTTAACGTGCAAGAGAACCCCTCGCACGACGGTTCTTCGGTGGAATCGAGTCTCGAACCTCAAACCCTCCGGCTCCGAAGCCGAGACCTTACCACCTGGTCACCACGGCCTGGGGGGGGATTGCCAGCTCGGGTGTCGCCCTCGTTATCTGAGTTTGGTTCAAAATGCCATAGTGTTCAAAATCAATGTCTCAAAATAGCCCTCATGTTGCTTTAAAACGGAAAGTGAATGTAACCAAACTGAATTAAACTCACTTATAATGCGGACATGCCTGCCAATAATTTATACACCCTAGTGATAGAAACTTTCGGCTCATATACGACTCCCTGAGGAACTTGACCCCTCAGGGGCTCACCCTCTTTAGGTGAGTACGGGTGTCCCGAGGTACCCAGGGATCTTCACTCCCTTTCAATTTATTCTCCTCTACGCCTTCTGTTGTCTGCTTGATCCTTCTTAAGGTATGTGCCTACCTTCGGAGACTTTTTTTTGAAATATTTAAATTTTCAAGAAACAAAAGATGTTTCTATTTAAAATGGGACATAAAACTTTGAATATAAATGTAACTTTAAAAAAACTATCATTAATTTTGGAAATATTGGTAATTTTGAGTCAAATTTTAGTGAAAAATTGCACTTACGGTAAAGTTCCTACCAAAAATTCTAATTTATATAGCTCAATAATATTTATACATGACATAAATAATACCCTTATCTGTGTTATAAACTAAAAACTTTGCAATATTTTGAAAAGTTTTTGAAATATTTGAAATTTTGTGTCAAAAATGATTTTTCTAAGAAAAAAAAGACATGTTTTTATTACAAAAAAGAAATGAAATTTTTAAAAATGAAAATAGAGATAAGATTTTAGTTCATAACACAGATAATACATATTTAAACATTTTCTCAAAATTTCCTTTAAAAATCTTTAAAAAAATTTTTTGGCGATATTTAGCGTAAAACAAAGTATTGAAAAACACAGATTTCCAGAAAACACATTTAAAGATTTTATTGCACCATAAAAACTTTTTTACGGTTTTTTTTATTCTCAAAGTTCACCATATTTGTATGTTAAGCCCTCTTTAACCTCATTTTTTACTAATTTTGATTTTTTTTTTTTTTAGCTTTCAGCTTTTTTCTAGTCAATTTAGTGGAGGGCAATGATTGACGCTTTGATTTTTTAATGCGTTCATCATCGATTTCCATATAGAGTTTTAAAGTCAGAGGATTAATTGGAATTGTCAAATGTTTAAAAATAGGCAATAGTCCTTTATATCCAGAATTAAATAATATTGCTGCCATATAAGCCCCTAAAAACAAAGTTTCCATCCCCACAAATTGTTCTTTAGGTAAAATTGACCACAAGACGTTGTTAAAACTTTCATTATTGTTCTGTGTCATACCATGCAAGCATTTTTTTAATAATTCTCTGTCACTGAGTTCTAAATACGTGGATTTCACAACTTTCATGACAGAACTAGGAAGACCTGGTGACTTTTCTGAATCTTTTTTGCCATTGCTTATAGCTTGCTGATATCGACACCAGCTGTCACGCCCTTCTGGACATTGCCCATGCATCAAATTTCTACTGCTAGAACAGCAGTGAAAGAAAGCAGCTATGACAGCAGATTGCATATTTGCAATATCTCCAACATTACTGCTGATGGCTATTCCATAGTAATTTTGAAGTTTATCAATGAATTTATCCGTTAATTTTCCTTTTCCACCGAGCACTTTGATTTTCTTTTTTAGTTTTCTCAGTCTTGATCCTACTCTTTTCTGAACATGTCCTATACATTCAAGTTTTGTAACACTGTCTTTTCCATAAGCATCTTTCACTTTCAAAAAAGCCTTAGAGTCACCATCACCAAAATATTCAATGTATTGCAAATGTCGTTTCAATACTGAACGTTCAAAAATTCTGTATGCCCCAACAGCTTCCATATTACCTGATGACCCTTTGTAGTTACAGCATTCATGGTCGCTAATAATTTTTTGTTCACACATTCTGCAGTATTGCGTCATAACTTCTAAATCCAAAAATTTTCCAGTATCTATGGATAGAGCAGAAACACAGCCATTTAGTGACATATGGCCTCTCCGTTGCCATGTACCATCTACAGAAATACCACAGGTTGTGGTTTTTTTCAAATTCTGTACTTCTTTAGATGCAGCTTTTAGATTTTCTTCACAACAGTACTTCACTGATTCTAATAGTTTCACTTCATGAGTTCTAAAAGTTTGTTTAGACACATATGGCAAATTTAATGTGCCCAGTAATTTCTTACCAGAAGAAAATCCTCTACCAATTAATCTTAATGCCAATACCAATAAAGTATTTATTGAAGATCTTTTACTTATTTTGGGGGTTGATGTGAATCCAGCCATAAATCCACAATCACAAGATAATGTAAAATTAGAGCAAAGACCTTCTTTGGAATCTTCAGTCAATTTCACACCAGTTCCAAAGCAATGAGGGCAAGAAAGAATTGCAAACATTTGAATTAAAGTTTGTATATCGATTATCCTGTTACCATTTAATTCCTGAACGTTCGATGGGTCGATCCTATTTTAGCCCACCTCTGACGCCAATTTAAAAACTCGCCAAATTATCAGCGATAATGATTTTAAAATGGCAACCCTGACAACATCTGCCGAGAAATGCGGCAACCCTACGGAACCTCATTGGTTTATTTAAACTCCGTTAGAAAACTATTTAATATTATTGGTACTTTCGATTATTTTCAAATACTTTCAATTTGGCGTGATTTTGAAAAATTGGCGAGATTTTGAAAAAGTCGCCAGAGGTGGGCTAAAATAGGATTTTACCCGTTCGATTTCAGCACATCAGCAGTTTCCAAGGTCTTCAGCTTTGCTACACTTGCAGTAGATGCATCATTTTTAGGCTTAGCATTACTGAACCTATTTCCATAAAAGGTACGTTTTTTAGACGCTTTAGATCGAGCTTTCGGCATTTTTATGCAATAAAAACTGGAATTTAACGTTAAAACAGGAAAAACAAGAATTGGGTTAAAATTGCGATGAAATCGGTTTCACACAAGAACAAAGCTTTTGAATTATGCGTGTAAACAAGCTACAAATGATAATAGTATTGCCGTTCAGTTACTAAAACTTAAATAAAAAAAACTGCTGCCAGATTTTAAAAGAATAGTTAAAAATGTAAAAAAGGAACGTTTATTTATATTTTAAAAACAGATCTTGACATTTTTACCGCTTAAAAGCTACAAAATAATCGCATAAACGTTTTGTTTACATTTTTGCGTCCCTTTAAATTCCCACTTCCGGCTGCAAAAAGTCAACTTCCGGTTTATTAATTAGGCTGTAACTTTGCTTCTAATTAACGTAAGAACAAAATTGAAACAGTTTTGGAATCTTAAATGTATGGGCTATAAAATGAGCACATAATAAAAAATTCGATAATTTTCATGTAAACGTGTATTTTAGGGTAGGCCTTAGGGTGTACCTTAAGGCCTTATCACACGGCAAAATATCGTCGGCACTTTCCATCAGCAAACGACAACGAAAGTGACGTCACTTCCAAGTTCCACATTTTCAAGATACTATTTCCGACGGCAATTTCGAGCTGGTTAGAAACAGTGGTCGATTCTGATACTTGCTTGATCGGTTCTTGAGGGTAGAAACGGAAAAGCGCTGATGAAATTTCATCGTGTAATAAGGCCTTTAATGTGTTTGTTTTTAACCGTGTTCGTGTTAAGCATTGTTAAATAAGTTCTTGTTTTTTTATGTCCTCATATAAAAATGATCGTGACTCATAGATTTAAATTTCAAGATATTAAAGCCATTTTACACATCAATATTATGGTTTTTATCTTATAACATCTGTGCTATTTTTTAACAAATGAATTTTAAAAATCTTTTACACCTTCACCTTTTGATTGACGCAGTTTAGCCAAACATGGCTCTTTGCGCCAATAAACCATATACAACAACAGCAACTGAGGAACGTGAATCCGTACCATGAATTCTAGATTTTTACGTCAAATTGTCATTACTATAAATATTTTAGCTCTAGCTTCTAAGTTTAATAATATTGTCATTTTGTGCTTGTGG
>JAPMOQ010037298.1:0-11295 GCA_026543055.1 Argiope trifasciata | reverse complement strand
TTCTTCCATTCAAATGATCTTTAGAATTCAATATAAGGATTTTATTGACCATTTGGCCTTCTGTAACAGCACCATATCATAACTCTCGTTTACATAAAAGAAAATATAGTGTTTGTATAAATATAATATCTTAAAAAGTTCAATAGTAATATTTATTTCAGTAATAACAAATATCTTTATTGTTGTAAATCGAGAATAGCATTATGAAGTATTTTTTAATATTTTTTAATGGAATTAGAACTTGTTTCCTGAGGAGTTACCCTATTAATAATATCTCGGATATAATTGGAACATTTTACAAATTAAAGTTGCAGCAGAAAAATTTCATGCAGTTTGGTGGAGGGCTTAAAAAATAAAAACTATTATTTATAATGGATAGTTACATTAAAATTTTTGTTTCCTTGCGTGATCCTCTTTATATATGATCTTTAGAAACATTTAAACCAAAATTAATCATTAAAATCGTTTGAAAAAAATAATGATCTATTAACCGAAAAAAATATAATTTCAAATATAAAATTTAACAAAATATTCCCAAAAGAAAATATTAGCAGTAACCTAAAACTGAAGTGAGAATATTATGAATCATCAAATCTCAGCTAATTAATCTTTGCTGCAATCCAGCAAAAAAAAAAAATGTAATTGAAATGTGTAGCTTACGATCCCATAAGTAACATCTTATGACCACAATTGTAGTTTCGTTTTAAATGTTGGTATCAATTCATAGGCCAAAATGTGTATCCTAATGATGGAATCAAAGAAAAGGTTCGATTAATGCCAAAGATCAATATTTATAACTATTGCTCTCTAATGTCTTACAAACAATTCATGGTTCAAAATTTCAGTCGACCCACATTTTTATGAGGAGAAAAAGGGAAAATCTGTGAGAAAATTACAGGAAGACAATATTCGATAGTTTTTCTTTCTTTTTTCATGGTTTCGTAGACCAGATTAATTTGACAAATCTGAAGTATCCTGGCGAATTAATTTCATAACAAATTTCTGTCAAATATTTTTTTTCAAAACAATAGCATAAAAATTAGTGAGAGTTGGAAGAAAATTCTTTTGCTAAATAATACTGATGTGTGGCAGTCAAAATCGAAAATGCTGAAATTATCAACTTGTGTGTGTGTGTGTGTGTGTTTCCTAGACTAGATAAAAGAGATGAACCAAAAAGTTTTAATGCCGAGTTAATACTATTAGAGACCCTATTTAAAAGAGATTTCTTCAAATCTCTGCGAACCAAATTGAATCACCAAATTTCTATCAAATATCTTCTTTCCCCACCAAACTCAATTTCTACTACAGAGAATCCTCTCGTCCCATCCCTCTTAAATCAGGACAGCACGGGATCCAACCGTATTTCCAGGTCTCTACGATGTCTGGGTAATATATCTACCCTCGAACTACCGCATTCGAATTCAGTATTTTACCCCAGAACCCCTTCTGAGCCTACCTATTTCGAACACCGTCTCCGTGGAAATCTATTTAAGGAAAATGGATTCTTTCGCCCCCGTAGAAACGGAGGCTATTTTCAAAAGCAACGCCCCCCCCCCGTCTTTCTCGAAATAAATGATGTGTCGCATTGTCGCCAGACGATAGCGAGGGGGTGGGTTGGGTACGAAGGCAATCGATGATCCCCCATGCGACGTCTTCGTTCGAACGTTGACCCGCTTTTTGTTTGGAATGCGACGCTGTATCTCCTGAAAATGGCGATTCCCGATTGGATGTTGGGATCAAGAGATAGGTGGAGACTAATGTTGTTGTAGGGAAATTAAGGCTCCCTATTTTGGTAAATAAGGAAGGAGATAAAGCGTTGTTTTCTGGAGATAATGGAAAGAATGTCGCAAAGATATGCGACCTATCTTAAACGGCCTCCTCTATGCTTTTAATCAAACCTCTTAATCTTAGGTCTTGACTTCTAGAGAAAGCGTGTAAACAATATTTAAGTTCTTGCAGATAATGGGCAAGTAGTTTTTCTGTTTGTTTCCTGATTATTCTGGGCATCCGATAATTCTTGGACACTTTATAAAATTAAGTTTAAAAAAGTGATCAGAAATAATGATGTTTATTCGATTTGATATATTTACTAATTAAGTTTTATATTATCAATTGCTATTTCTCAGAATCTAATAGATGGCGCTATATATGATCTAATGATTGACTTAATCAGAAAATTTCTTTTAGTAGTAGTTATCATGTTATTTTAAAAATTAAGTTCCATTGATGTTTATGGAATTATAAGTTTGTATATTTCCAAGTTTGAACTCTTCCATAGATTTATAGATTTGGAAATCTACAAATTTCATGATCCACATACTGGATTTCCTCCATCCAGTTCAAAATGTTTTTAAAGCATAGATTCAATGATATAATTTTAAAAATATGTTTTTGATATTCAGAGAAATCTGAGCCCGCTTCCTGGCTTAGAGGTCGCGCGTATTCCCGTGATCAGGGCATCCCAGATTCGAGGTTGTTTTCCCCTTGCTTTCTACCTGTGAAATGTGTGTGAAATAGCCCCCTTGTGAAAAGGAGTTGTCCAAGTGAATTTGTGTGTGTTTCATCGTCCTGTGGATGAGTGAATTAAATACATGAATGAAGGCAGTCCCCCAAAAAGGGTTGTGACGCATGAATAGCTAAAGATGTACACTAGACTCTAGTGTAATTTTGCTCTTAGGGGAAAACAAAGGGATTTACCGATATTTAGGGATTTTTCAGCCCATGTGACTCAGAGAAAGTATCTACTTCTCAGTACCAAGTAATTTCTCCGTCAGATTTTTGAACTAAGTTACAAATTCTGTATGTTTAAAAATGATTTGGAATGTGTCTTTGGAATTTTTGAAATGTAGTTCAAGTACACAAGCAGGAAAGTATGATGAGCTGTTTAAGATTCAACATATTTGTATCTTGTACAGCTTGCAATTCTTACAACCATATTAAACATTATTTCATAAAATAATTACATTCTTAAATGATTGAAAGATACTTTTTATATGTACGCTATAATTGCATTTATTAATAAATGAGTTTGAAATGCGTTCAAAACAATCTTTCAACTGCCAAAAAACGGACACAACCATTTCGACCATTGAGGACAGGCATAATAAGCTAATATTCAGATGATTTTCCCGGGTAAAAATTTCCCCTCTTTTTCCCTCGGAGCAGAATTTTTTCCAGCCCCTAGATGCTTCTAAGATGTACCCTTGGCCTAAGATGGCGCTCTGAAAAACAAGAAACGCTATTTCGGCTTAAAATTGCTGACTCCCTCAGCAGGCTTGTTTATGATAAGTGCCATAAGAAACAATAACAGGGAAATCTGAGAAAGTGGATCTCCGTCAAAAGTTGTCAAAAAGAGGATATTGGTAGAAATTTTCGTCGATACTGTTCTTTCTCTTTGCATATGAGACAATAAAAGGTTGGGATCGTTGTAGTTTCAAAGTACTTATACATGGAGAACCCCTTTGATTATTAATACCCTCTGAAATTACTTAGAAGAAAATCTTCTAATGAACTGAAGTTTGATACTCTTTATGTTCGATTTTTATCTCTCAGAACCTTCAAAACAAAAATAAAAAAATCATTTAATAACTTGAAGGCGGCAAAGACGCAAACGAATTCCGAAACATTATTTTACGACTTCCTCGAATTTAAAGCGCGGGATTTCTCTCTCATAATTAACATCCATTCAAATGTCCCGACATTAAATGGAAACAAATCATTTGAACAAGCGTTTCAAACAATCATAAACTCAGGCGTTACGACTCCGTTTTAAAAGCTCTGTAAAAAGAGAACCGAAATTCGGCGCTTTCAGGAAGCTACCACGAAACAAAATCAGTTCTGAAAAGAAGTTTCACGTTCCGAAGGTGCCTCCAGGGCTTCATTAAGACTTGCTTGTAATTGAGCAGGGTCGCTGGAATAATGGCGTTATTTCCGGCTAACGAAGGTAGTTAAAGAAAAAGAAAACACCAGTAAAGTTCTAATGAGAACATCTCTCCTATCCAATTATAATAAATGAAGCTGGTGGCTTTTTCGCTGCTGTTGCATTTGCAAAAGTAGCAGATGCCATTTTCTTAATGGAGTTATATCCATTCGCATCTTTTGTTTGAAACATGTAACCTAAAGGTTAATAGGGGCCAAATAAACATATTTGGTAGCAGCAAAAATAAAAAAGGTCAGTTTTCATTGAAAATAAGATGTTTATCTTCCCAAAAATGAAGTATATAAAGCGAAAGTATTGTGTTCATCAAACATTTGTACTCAAGATTTTCGACAAATATTCACGTTTCAGATTAAATTCATTCCCTGAAGTCAAAAGACACTTTTTTATTTTTTAATTAATTAATTAAATTTGATTCGATTATTTATTTTAATTTTTACTTTCTCGTATAGGTTGTATAGAGAAAGTAAAGTAATCACGAAAAAATTGATTTCCAGATTTTGACGAATATCTACATTTTAGACCTCCCAGTGCTCTAAAAACACATTTTTGAAAAATGTCCATCTGTCTTATTGTGACAAAGATAACCTTAAAAAGATGATTTGAGCAAGACGGTTGAAATTTAGTACACAGTCTGTACAGCAAAGTTGCAGATTTCTGTCAAATTTTGATTAAATTGTGTTATGGGGAAATTCGTCTGTCGAGCCGTTCGAATAAACATTAGTTTGATAATTACAAAACGAACAGAGATAGATCGAGATAAAATTCTAGAAATAGATAAAAATAGATCTATAAATAGATAAAATTCTGTATGCAAATTTAACATCTATAGTGTAGACACCTGGCAAATTTTGAGCCAAATAAAACGACGGGTTGACTGTCAATCAACAATTGGTGCTTGCTCCAATAACTTAAAATAAGGAAATTCCAAAATCAACTAAGGAAACACCAAATTCCATCACAATTCAGTCAAATTTTAGTCACGAAAAAGTTTTTTTCCATTTAAAACATTAAAGCGTGAAGAATATTATGTTATTTTATTGATATTTATTTATGATCAAAAGGAAAGGAATATTGCATAAAAATTCCCCATTTCATAATTTTTTATAGAATTCCATTTATAAAATCAAATAAAAATATTTTTCTATATGATTTCAAGTATTTTCTCAAATATCAATCAAATACATTAAAGTATAAGATTATTAAAGATACTAAATAGGGAATTATCTGAGGTACACCTAAATCTGGCGGAGGGGGATGGAAGATCACGAGAATTTTTAAAATCATATTTAGATGATTATTTAATTTCATGCTTTTATGCTTTCTTTCAGTTAAAAAATACCACGAAATTTAACTTTTTCAAATTGAAATCAAAGATTATTTACATTAATTTAGGAAAAATATTCATGTAACATTCCTAACTAATTGCTAAAGGGCAAATTCTATGTAACACAATTTTACAAATCTAAAAATATGTATCGAGTTTGAATTTAAGAAAAAGGAAAAATTAAATTTTTAAATATTATTTAGATTGTGTTAAAAAAAATTTGTCATTGTTTAAAAATCTGTTTCAGTATATCAAAATTTGCTACTTAAAACTACTTGTGTACGAGTAGATAAAAAATATTTCTTTTGAAAGTTTAGAAGGAAAGGGACTTCGGGATTTACATTTTAAAGGGCGGTTAGAAAGCTTAGTTCGGCTTTGCCTACCTTTCACTAAAGGTTTCGGAGCAAGCTATTGGGCTTCGATTAGAACTCGTACCTTGTATATATTTTCAAAAGTATTATCACAAAAGTTTGAACATTAGATTGACTAAATCGACTTGTGTCTTAATTCACCAATATCTCGATTACCCTTGTTAAAATTTTTGTTGGAAATCTTCAAGCACGAATAAAATTAACGGAAAGGGTCTCCCCAATACTTTCTCAGATATTATGCAATAGAAGAGTTATATCCTTCTTCCAGTATAAATTGTAGAATTTGGAGGAGGCAGCGAATACCTTGCTCAACATTAATGGATAATAGTTTCGAAATATTGATCTTTGACTTCAAGTCTTGAATATGCTTTACAGCTAAGAAACAATTTATTGCCAACTAGCCATACTGAGCTTTAATTGAGTAAGTAATTTATCAACTGAGATAAATAAAGACTAAATTGCATCACATTTCAATTAGTAACTTTAATTTCAAAGCTGCAGCAGCAAATGTTGTAAATTAGTAAAAATGGACTCAAAAAATTAGGGGGCTTCGGTTTCTACTTGCTTTAGTTCGTCAACTCCAACAGTATCATCGAATAATGTCCACAAATGGATTTTCTGATGGACTGCTTCCCTCCTTCCAGATAATAAAAGTAAATGAAAACAAACGTTTAAAAAAATTTCATGAACAAAATAGCCGAATTCCAAATTTAAAAAAGTATTTTAGTATTATTTAAAATTAAAAAGAAATTGCATTTAATTTTTTCAGCACGAATGAAACAATAAAATATGAAAAAATCAATTAAAAAAATCAATTCAAATACCATAAATATTTCGCATTTTTTTTTTCTTCATCTGATACCGCTTGATTATTTGAAAAGCAATACAAGATCAACATGTATATTTCTTCGATATTTAGACAAGTGCTAAGCGAGAAACGAATTGATTGATTGAAATAGGTTGAGAATGGGATTTTTGGCAACCGAAGGCGGTATCTTCTAATTCCAAAAGAGTTCATTCAATAAATGTTGAAAAACTTCAGAAATTGAAGAATAATCCGCATTGTTGCCTATTAGAAAAAGGATTTTGAATGAAATTTTTGAAGGAAGAACAAGAATGGAGATAAATTTCAAGTTTTTTTTAAAGATTTTTTTTTGTTCTTAAATAAATTTTAAGTACAAAAAAAATTGTTCTATGACTTGTGTATTTGGAACAGAACAAGATGATGTGTTCAATGTTATTTTCCAGATTACAAACTTTGCACAGAAGTTGCTTGTGAAGTCCAAATCTATTCAACAGAGCTGGAGTTACAATCATGCGAGTTAAAAATTGTGTCATTATGATATATTCTCTATTTTTGAGCCATGAATGAAGGGAAAACATTGTGGAAACATTCTTGATGTTTGCTATTTTGAAAAATGTGATTCATTTTTTGTTGTGAAATTTTCTGATAACGAGAAATTAAATCTTCTGAAGCTATCCATTCAAGTAGTGGGCACGATTCCGTGACCATTTTTACGCCTTTTATTTTCAATGAATCTGTGAATGTCCAGGAGACTACATCAAAAATATTTCCTGATTTAATTCTACCCGTAATTGAATTTTTCCAACTACTATCTATGAATGACTTTAGGAGATTTAATTGTGAAGCATTTTAAAGCTTGAAGGGTTGAAAGCTGCCCTATTATTGAAAGGTCATCCAGTGCTTGGCAAAATGCCAAGGCTTCCGCTGTAAATATGGAATTGATGGGTTGATTACAAGAGATTCCCGCAATAGAAGTGAAAGATAAACGAGAGCCGAAACATTTCCATTACCCGAAAACGGTAAACAAACTGGAAAGTTATACGTTAGAGTTGCCACAAACGATGTGTTTGAAAGTCGAATGAACAAATAATGCTGTTTCAAACTCATTTGGTGTTAATTAAAGCTTTAATTAAGACCATCTATTTATTTGATGATAATTAAAACTTTATTTTCCCTTATTTGCCCCTATATCACCGTCAGGAGCCATATAAATTCTTTTTACCGCTAAAAATTTTTTTTCATTAAATATTTCCAACAATACTGGCAAAACAAGCTAGGTGACTTACTATCTACCAATCACAAAGGTAATAAAACGCAATGTTTGCATTTTTTTATTTCATATAATGCCGGGTATACACTCAGCCAGTTATATGAAGCCTAGTAGGCAGAGCATGCATAGAAAGGGACTGATTTATATTTGCCAGAATTTTATAAAATAAATCAGGCATTCCAGGCTTGGCTATAAATTGCCGTTTTGTTGTCTTTGAATATTTCTTTTTCCACTGCTTATCGTATTAGAATGATGGATATTTACACAAAGAAGTACGGTAAAATAAAAAGAAAAGTCAACGTATTTAAATTTGAAAAACTGTAGAAAAGAAATGGCAATTAAAACAAAAACAGAACTTAACCTCGCATCAGAAAGAGCAAAAAATGTCGGAATGATTATATGATAAGTGATCAATTTTTTCAAGCAAATAAAAACCTCTAAATTCTACAAACGTATGCACAGTAAAAAAAAAAAAAAAAAAAAATACTGCCGCTTGTAGTTGTCGCTTTGGGACAATTACTTGACATCAGCCGAACAGCATTTTTCAGCCTTTCTACGCATGCGCTGTCTACTTGCCGCCTTATGACTGGCCGAGTGTAAGCCTGATATAAATATACTGTTGGAAATTCGAAAACCCGTTGCGAATCAAAGCAAAATAAATGGATTTTGTTTTTCATCTGCACTTGCGTTGCCATGTGCATATTGTAAATCGCTTTAATAACATTTTCAATGTATTTATCTTAAAACATTGCATGCGGGTCACGTACTAGTACGTTTTCTGGCTATTGATACTCGAGCGCTTGCCACGTACTAGTACGGGTTAGTGGAACAACATGGTTCGTTGGTAGGTACAAAAATAACGGTATAGACAGGAAAACGAATGTTCTTGTCTATTATAAATTGATTCACTAAAAAATATATTTTTTGTTTCCAAAAATCTTATGGTTGTTATTTATATATTTCAATACAAAATCCAAAAAGTAGGTTAAAAAAATGAACTAATTTTCGATATCTTGACGTTGAACTGAATTACTAAATTTAAGTGCAAAACGCCCGCTCCCGGTACAATTCTACTGCGAAATGGACCCGCACACAATGTGTTAATAGCAGGAATAGGCATTAGAACTTCAATTTTATTCCTATAATATTTTTGAAACCAGAACTGGGTTCGTGGCTTAAGAGCTATATTCAATATCAAAAGGTTAATATAAAAAATTATATAATTGAAGGATGGTGTTTTTTGTTAAAAAATTAAACCAATGAACATTTAAGCATTTAGGTTCTATTGTTAATTAAGTCATAAATGCATATGCTGACCTAATAAAAATTATAAGAAAGCTGTCAATAAGAACTCATTTCCCTGTTGATTTGTTGCTTTTTCCTTTCATTTTTGGATTATCCGCTGTTGCCATGGAAACCTATTCCTAAAATATTGGGAATTCACTGCATTTATAATCAAAATACTGCCACGTCTTATTAACTTCAATAAATACACCTCATTACATTGCCGTTATAAATTACCGCTTGAGAGGAATGCAATTTTTAAGAATACATACTATTTCATTTGATTTGGTTTAACACAATAGATTTCATCCGCTTTTGTTTTTCAGTTCATATACAGATTGTCGTCTTCATTATCAAGCTGCATTGTAGCAAATGGACCGACACTTAATCATCGTTGTGCTTCGACAATTAAAACAATAGTATGTTTAGTATATTAGAACATTCATTATTTATAAATAATTCTACACTCGCACAATACTTTGTAATGATTAATCATAACTTATATAGGCTCATTGTCCAAAAGCTGCATATTAAAGCAAAAAAATTGTATTTTTTCCGACAGATAATTGTTAGAATTTAATAATATTAATATATTTCTGTTTAACTCGATTTCTTTCTTGCTTCTAATATGTTTTTCTCTCCTTATTATTCGTTATGGGTTTGAAATTATGTGTTCCCGATTATGCTTATTCAAGAATATTGCCATATTTTAAAATCTAATTATCAATTGATTTCTTATAAATATTGATTTGAATAATTAATTGCAAATGCATTTTAAAAACTAGAAAAAATAATGAAAATTATTTTTTAAAATTTTTTTCAAGCACACGCTTTTATTAGAATAATAAAAAACGAGAAAGAATTTTTTTAATCAAAAATTTTGGTGACAAAACAATACTATGAAAATCGTTACAATAAAGGCATTAAGCTTCTAGGAAATTCAATTACAATATTAAAGAAAATTACTAAAATTCGATATTATAAATATACTAAATCCCACAATTTATTACTTTATTCGAGAATATATTTTCTTCTCTCATCTTTTGCTCTCCCGCTTTCAAATTTTTGTAAAAGAATAACTTTTTTTTCTTTTAATAAAAGTTTGATTTCTGAAAGGGGAAAAAATCCTTTTCTGTCAATATTATTTTTTACCTTAGCGAATTGTTTAAATGGCAACAACAACAAAAAAAGCCCGCCAGTACCATCGAAATCCAGAGTATAAATAATGATCATGATATTGATATTTCATTTAACAAGCGCAGCTTATTATCAAAATGAAAAAGAAAAATATAGGTTTTTTTCCTTGATTCTGTTAAAAAAAAGTCATGATTTTCTATCGTTCTTTTCTGTGTAAAAAAAGATCAATAAAATTTGAAAATGTGAAAAAAAAAACAAAAAAAACCCTGTGGTTTGAGAGCTATTATGGTTTTTTTTTTCACTGCACTGTTTAATTAGCAACTAATGATACTTCGTTTCGTTACATTTTTTTACGACAGTTCAAACATTGATTATGATTCAAAAAGGGCACTCTTCAATCGAGAGTCCTCAAAATGAAGCAGCACCTCATAATGATCAGATGTTTCGGAAAAAAAGAAAAATGAAGGAAGGAAAACTTAATTAGCTCTTGAAAAGTAAAATAGCAAAGCTTTTGTGCTGAAATTCAATTAAAAATGAAAGTATTTCTGTGACCGTGATGAAGAAATTATGGATATGTTCCCATAAATTTTCATGATATTACTTAAGAAAGTCACAATATGATTCACTCCTACCTACATGATTAAATTGTAGCTTAAATGAATTATCATATAAAGCTGGAATCACTATTTATATCTAATCATTTCGACATTTTATCATGTTTGACAGGAGGTTATTTTAGTTTAGGGTTTTAAAGCCAAAAAATCCACGGGCAGTATATCTGCGATTTATCGCTTTTCCAGAATTAATTTTTCGCTTTTAGGGCTAGTAGAAAATGATGTAGCAGGTTGTCAAGTTTGGCAACTTATCACCAACAAAAAACTATCAAATGGCGCAAATGCCCCCCCATGCACCCAATTCTTCTAAATACTGATTCTCCCATCTGGCTGATAAAGAAATACACACACATATACGTCTAATATAATTTTCAATTCTTTTTAATTTTTAAACTTGTTTGAATCCGAAATATTTTTTAGTTTCGATTCAAATTTTAGTTTCGTTTCCGTAATTAGTGTCGTTTTTGTTTCGTTTACATAATTTTATTAATTATACTAATTTAGATTTGTTTCATTAATGGGCGCTATTTCATTTACTTTTCATTTTGTG
>JAPMOQ010037296.1:0-32357 GCA_026543055.1 Argiope trifasciata | reverse complement strand
GAGAGAGGTCAGCTGCGACAAAAACGCAGAGGTCACTTTCTTCCCGAAGCGTGGGCACAGAAGGGCCGGCCTTTCCGCTGTTTTCCAAGGCCGAGTCTGGATGACATACCTGAATGCCCGCGAAGAGGGATTAAGCCTTTTTTCTACTTTGTATGTTCACGCACCCATGAAGAAGGAGCATTCGTCTTTTAAAAGAAAAATCGAAATGCATAAGATAGTAAAATTTATTCCCATGCCTGTTATGAAACAACAAAATGAACACGATCTAATTCGTAAAATATATGTTGTGTTATTGACAAGAAAACCATACCAATAGCAAGAAAGAAATTATTATGCTTTGAAAGGTTCTTTAAATGTGAAAAATATAATCAATCAAATGTGATAACTAAAATCAATCGCATCTTTATCTGTATTATAATAAAGCTCAATGTGTGTGTTTGTGTGTGTGTTGGCGCTCTACAGGCCAGACCACTGGACCTACAGCAACTAAATTTGGTACATGTATACCTTGGAGGTCGGGAATGTGCGACTCGGAGCTCCTTTTCGCAATTTTTAATTAGAATTTGAATTCAAAATTAAGTGATATTTCGACGTTTTTCGGCTATGACTTCCGAAAATATTATCGCACAAATATTATTTGTACATCAAGTTAGAGATTTAAAAAAATTAGCCTTCTAATGGTATCAGTGTTTTAACATATAACTTAAGCTTCTAGTTTCAACGATATTTTAAAGAAATACTTTAACCATATTTTTCAACAATATATTTCGGACAAAACAATAAAATTTAATCTGTACGAGCACATCAAGAGGAAAAAATTAGGTTTTATTAGTGTGTCGCCATCATATTGACGGAAGTTCAAATTTAAAAAAAAATCAACTATTATTGCAAAGTAAAGAAATTAACTTTCAGTACGTGACTGGGTAAAATTAAATAAATATAAAATGTGATCTTTTCTAAAAAAATAAATACAAGGTAAAGGATTCTATGATCATTTGCAATATCTGAACCACTAATTCAATAAATCATCTTTATTTACGGTAAACCTGATTGAATTTATGCAGGATATGCATTCAAATTCCTGCCCAATGGCCAGTTTGTAAAAGATTAGTATTGGGTTGTTCGGAAAGTCATTTCGTATTTTTTTGTCAAAATGAAAAGAAATTTTCGTTTAATGAATAAATTATTTATTAAATTATAAAATTGCCATTCTGGTCTAATACCTTTTGCCATATTTTTGGTAGTAACATGATTACACGCTCATAAAAGTTTTGGTCTTTGCTGTAAAAAAAAACTAATCGAGGTGGTTTTTGGCCTCCTCATTTGAAGGAAAAATTTTGCAAATCAGTTCTGGTACTGATGTACTGTTAACACATCTTCTCCACACATATTGGCTAGTTTATTTCTGGCTTGAACAGCATTTTTACCTTTTATAGCAAAAAAGAAAAAAATGACGAAAATGCTGTTTATTGCTCTCCACATTTAAAAGGGCACCATCCAAAAACTACTGCAAAGAATCAGCTGCACTTTTTCACACTCAAGCCTTGCTGTATCAGCTCTTAAAACATAAAATAATTTTGCGGTTTAAGTATAAAATTGGGTGCGAAAAATGCAATTAAATCCTTTGTCAGGAAAAAACGAAATTACTTTCCGAACAACCTAATAATAAGGCATACACATTGTTTAGTACTGTTAACTTAGTCTAAATGAAGTAAATAATTACATTTTATGTCGCTGAAGTGAGTTTCATGATGATGATGAGTTTCAGATGTTTTCCTATGTTGATCTGCGAGTCCTATTCAACAAAATATTTTTACTAATATTTTAAACAAAAGTTGTTATATCAATCAATCTTTTAAATCAATCATTAAAACTGACTGACTTATAAAAATAAAATAATGTTATTATGAAAACGTGCTCTTTGAGATCACTCCGTCCGTCATTTTAAAGAAAACATCAATTTCAGGCCAATCAATGTCCAGAATCACTCCAAGGCTGATAATCAAAATGAATATACGTTTGCGTATATGAATGAATGTGTGCGTATGTGTGTTAGGGCACTACACACCATATCATATTATGTAGAGCTACCGTACTTGGTATGTACCTATTTATTTGAAAGGATGAAAAAGTATACTTAGACAAAGTTTTTTTGAAACTTTAATCAATTAAAAATTAAGTTAACATTAGGAATTTTTCTGAGTTGATTTCCGAAAATATTATAGCACAAAACTGTTTTTTAAATCCTCTTATAAAGTGACTTTTTTCATTGATAACAGAATTTTAACCTATAAATTAAGTTTCTATAGTTCATGAATTTAAAAAAATACTTTAATTATATTTTCCAACAATTAATTTCTCACAAAATGAAAATAGAGTTTAATATGCAAAAGCACGTTAAGAGTGTACCAGTAATATGCCGTCACTTTGACAAAAACTCAAACGAGTAATGAAATTTACTTTTACTGTAAATTAAACCGAAGAAGCTGTGATACTCAGAGCGTGCTGAAATGGCAGAGTAATGTTATAGAATATGAGGTGTGATATTTCCACATAATCCCACAACAACTGAATGCAAATCAGAGAAATATACAGTACAATGAACAAATAATTGTAAAGCTTCTATAATAATACGAGTTACGTGAGTATCGAAGTTTAAATATATTTGGCTGATAAGTTATAAAAGAGAGCAAGGTACCTCAGTATTTAATTGAAAATTTTAGGACGCATTACTCATGGCGAACCAGCTGGTTGCCAAAGGCGGCTATTATCTAATATATAAAAATGAATTTTTGTTTGTTTGGGCTGCCGTACCATTCATCGAACGATAAAATTTCGTCACCTTACTACTTTGAACTTAGAAAAGGAATATTTTTTACAGGGCCAAATGCATATCGGAGGTTCACAAGTAGGATAACCAAGAAACTTATTTGTTTTTGCAGAGGACAGAAAAACAAGTATACTTGAATAATAAAGTCAGAAAATAGGATAAATATTACTTGTACTTCTTTATGTACTATTCAATTTCAAGGGTAGTTTTTATTGAAAATAAGAAAATAAATACCATTATTTATATCATTCTTAATTAAACAAGGCATTTATTTTCAATTTCAAACGATATTTCAAAAATTATTTTTTCACTGGCCGGTACCAGCTAGTTACTATGTTTTTTTTTTGTTTTGTTCTTTTGAATTTTAAAGCGGACAAAAATGGCTCATGTTATATTAATCATTGTTTAGTTAAACAACAAAACAAAATTGACTCTTTAGCCGCTTTTTAGTGAGCATTTACAACCTCGAACGTACTGACAAAATTGGTAATTCAAGGTCCAGCTGTATGTGCCATTAGAACGATTTTTCTCATCATATATGTCACAATTTACAAATAGTATGCAAAACAATGTGTTTAAAATTACAATACATTTATAAAATGCATTTGTTACTTAAATCCTAAACCTTAGATCTGAATAAAATAAATGTATAAAAATATAAAAGCTATTTAGACTGATTGATGTAAAAGATATTAATCTTAAAATGAAATTTTGAATGATCAACATTTTACTGTGGGAAATTTATATTATCTAAGCGCAAGGATAATGAATTAAAATTCTACAACATAAATTGAACCAAATGAAAAATATAAAATGTTGCAAGAACAAGAAATTCAATTTTGTATGCAAGAAACATTACGCGGGAAAATACGACCATGAAAAATTATTAGTACCGTAGGTCATGGTTAAGTCATGAAATGTATTAAGAAATTACTGCGTCAAAAACAATTTAATCTCACTATTACTAATGGGCTGAATACAGATTGTTGAAACAAACTATGGTTCCTGATGATTTCTTAATTGAGAGAAATGTTCCAAAGATAATCTATATCTCACAAAGTAAAGTATGTAGTAATAAATTTAAAATTTAGAGTTACCTCTCGAAATATGTCGAAATATGCCAGAATTGTAAATAAAATTGCTATATGCAATATATGTTTGAAATCTGATAAATACTGAATTAAATTTCCTTACTGCGATATATTTTATATAACAAATTAGATTCCAGGCGGAATTAAGCAAAAATCAAACAAATTTCATAAAAGCGAAACGCGAAAACACAGTGTATGTTATAGAAATGCAAACTGTCGAGTAGATTTTCATCAAACTTTGAATTTTTGAGATATTACAAAAGGCAAAGAAGGCTTTTGAAATGGTTCCGTGCCGAATAATTCATTATTTTTTTTATAATTTTAAACTGTTTATTAGAATTTTTTTATCTTTGCCCTTCCTATTAAAATAAATTATTACAGATATTTTTTAACATTTTATTAACTTTCCAGTTGCCATGTGCAATTTTTAAATCAAATTTTGTACCATTCTTCACAAATTACTCATAATTTATGGAAAAAATGTAAAGGTGATTCGACCATTAAAGATCGAAACAGTGCAGCATGAATTTTTAGACTTGAGTTAGTCTATCATCAATTTATTTCAAAATTTACTAATATTTATTTAACAGCGATAACCAGTATACAAAATTCGTTGCAACTCTCGTGAGTATACATCCAATAAATTAATCAAAATACTACAAAAGTATTGTTAATTTACTTACAAAAATGCTATAAATGAATTTTTTTAAAAAAATCAGCGGAAGATCTTGTAAAAGAAATGAAATCGGTATCATTAAAAAGCTTATATTTTTATTTTAAAATGGTATAAAAATGGTTTTTGAACAATAATGCGCTTTGAATCACCGAGATAAATGTTAACATTTTAATTTAACTTTAGTTAAATTTCTAATTAGAGCTTTGAAAATAATTTCTCAATCAGCATTTACTATCCAAGAAGTAATTAAGTGCCAAATTTGATAGCTTTAAGTTAATTAACTTTTAGCAGTTTTGGAAACTGTTTTTGTCGAATTAAATTCTTTGAAAAGCCATGAAACTTAAAAATCTTAAGTTTCAACTAATAATTTCCATTAAAAGCAAAATTACATTTGATAGAAGGATTTTGTTATTTAATATTTTATGTGAGGGTATCTTGGCATCACCATATTTTAAAAAATAGGGAGAGGGGACTGTTTTCATCCCAAGCAATGCTGGATTTTGCAGCAAATTTCAAACATTTCAATCATATTTAAAAATCTAAAAAGAAAAAAAAAAAGAATCTTGGCTCTGTTTTTGCTTTCAAACAAAAGGATTCAGCCATACATTATTGCTCTAATCGCACATTTCGTATTGCAACTTGCCAACTACTCATTTAGGAAAGAATTTTTTTTAATTCATCAAGAAGCAATGCACAGCTGTTGCAGAATAATGGCATGAAAAGATAAACTTAAAGGCAGCGAGGAAATTCAGGAAATCTGCTTAGTCAAACCAAGGCCATTTCATGAAGTCCTGTTAAACAAAAATCTTAATGACAGAATTTTTAATTAACTGGGCCAGAAGCATGTCAAATATTTTAAATACATTTTCAAGAAATCTAATTGGAGGTTATTAGGGGGAAATCTACGTAAAAGACCTAGTAATTTGAAATTAGAAGTCGGTAAGGAATTTCAGACGTCAAAAGTTGGAAAAGGAACATATCGCGTGCTTCGATATTTTGTTTCATAATTTCAACCTCATTTCATGACTTAACGTAAACGAAAATTATTCATAATATCAACAGTTACCATGGTAATATTGATGAGTTCAAATACCAAAGTCAGATTCTCTACTAATAAATAATGAAAAAGAAAATCATGAAAACCATATCCATGGCAGCAATTTTTTAGATATACAACATTTACTGAATATAATTTTTATAATTTATTGCAGATTAATCGCCCCTGAGGACTAGCCGGTTTGCCGGGATTTAACGGTTACTACATTTTTCAATTATGCAATATAATGGCTTTTCCAGAAAAATACTTCTAAGCTTCAAGTTTTGATTCTCATATAACTCATACTATTATAGAAACATTGTCACTCCATCTTTTAAATCAGGAAATATTTCACTCTTCTGCAAACAAATCCCGATCGAGTAATGAAGCACTGAATATTCGATGCTTCATTACTCGATCGTTACTTAAGAACAGTCGAAAATTTCATTATTTTAGGTTTATCAGTCTTGAAGGAACTCTGGGTGCAGATAATGTGTTTTCCTCGAGCCGGTCAATGAAATAGTCTAAATTCAAACGTTTTTATAAAATAGTGATATTTAGATTCCCATAACTCAAGCCATTTTTTATCGGAAAGAGGAATTTTTTATAAGAGTCTAAAGAATATTTTATTAAATATGACTTATGGGATTGAGGGTATGCATAAAAATTTAAAATTCAATGATTCAATAGACTATTTATTGATTGCAATGACATTAAATGGAACTATTTGCATCATTTAGACCATCTTTTCTTATTAGATACGCATAATTATTATTATAGATTCCGAAATTAGTTGTTGAAGGATTTAGAGGAAATACACTATTTAATTGTCTTAAATAACACAGAATTAGAGAATTAATAATATAGATTAAAATTAATTTTGTTTTGTA
Organism: Argiope trifasciata; assembly: GCA_026543055.1. NCBI lineage: Eukaryota > Metazoa > Arthropoda > Arachnida > Araneae > Araneidae > Argiope > Argiope trifasciata. The sequence goes on along the minus strand of JAPMOQ010037296.1, from coordinate 25,834 downwards.
TTTATTTTATCTTATATTTATACATGCTAACACTTTTCTAAATTTAGTTAGTAGTGAACGTTAATTTAAGCTTATTATTTTGTCAGAATAATGACAGCACAATGATAAAAGAAAACATAATGTGCTTGCGAAAGTTGAATTTTATGTGAAAATTTTTTTGGGAAATATGATAGAAATTTTTCATTGGACAGATATTTTTTTGAATTTTAAGATGATGTAAAAATTATTTTTGTGCCTAATATTCTACAAGTGCCGTTTAATTTTTAATTAATTAAAACTTTTAAAAATTGCCAGAAGTTAGATATTCTGATCCTTCAAAGTTTGCGCCATGTACAAGGTCTAGTAGCTCTAGATCAAACAATCCAACATTGTAGAACACGAACAGACTCTCTCTCTCTCTCACACACACACACTTTATTACAAGTAGATGAAAATCTTAATATATATTACAAGATAAAAATTGTAGTATAGATTACTAAAATTTTCGAGCTACATTGATTTTGATCTGACCACTATTTAAGCCTGCAGATTTATTTCAAGACATTTTAACATTGGCTGATTGATTATTCATTTATGCAATACGTGCAAGTAATTCTAATCCATTATCATAAAGAATAGTAGGATTAAACAAAAGAACTGGACCGTAAGATAAATGAAACGCATACAAATCCAATAATTCCCTCTTGGCCAATGGAGATCGTAATCAGCAGAAGTGAAATACAGTATCCAATATAACGTAGAAACCCCATTGAAAAATGCTATAAAAATACTCTCACAGTACAGAATGCATATAAAAACTATTATAATTAAGTTAAATTTGATTATTTCATTAAACAATAGTCAAATCGTTTAAATAAAAATTATGACTAAACCGAAGCTGAAAGTTGGAATATATAATTAGATAGTTACATTAGATATCTGGATGAAAAAAAAAGAACCTTCTTTAGCAAGTGACAATTCGTTTCGTTTGGATTGGAAAAAGATGAGCGATTTCTTTTGACCGAGGATGTCCGGTTCTGTGCGCCAGAGGCTTATTATCAGTAGGATGGAATTAGGAACTGCTCCATTGCTCTCCAGTTCAGGAAGCAAGTAATGTTCTAAGGTCAAGTTAAAAACCATTGTTAGAGAAGCTGAAAAAGTTAGTGAGGAAAAAAAAATTAAGCTGGCGAACATAATAGCAAATAGCAAGAGCATAATAAAGTAAAGAAAACAAAAAGAGAGAGTAAAGAAAACAAAATAGAATGGGGGACGGAATAATATCAGAATTATAATTTATATAATAAATAATCATATTTCAGACCAATTTAAATAAAAAATATATCGAAATATAAAGAATAGTAAAAAATTATCGATTTTACCAAATGCCTGTTATTAATCTTATCAGTTATGCTAGTGATGTTTTTGAGAATCACATATCTTTCCACTTATCATAATTTTACAACAAAAACAGTTAATGAAACAGCACATTAATTTTTTTATACTTCTATAATTATTTGTTTATTTGATTGCATCTTTGATATGAATCATTAAGTCATAAGTTTAATTTATACGAAGTTACAGATGTAGTTAACACAAGACCTTCAGTTCTTGAATAACTCTAGGCTAAGAGCCAATCGGCTCAAATAAAAACCACCGGTTTTCTCAATGGAATAATTGTTCGTGAGATCTCCTAAAGACCAGAAATACGTTTTTATCAGAAGAGGTTCCAATCATCGAATCAAGTTCAAGGATCGGCCGCCAATACCAGATACAGCGCAGGATAATTAGGTGCCTTCATAGCGGTCGGAAGAGCTTTTAAGTGCTGGAGCACTTACATTAAACAATTATACTCGCTAAACAAATTTAAAAAAGGAAGTAACTAAGAACTTCAGACCGTGGCGAAAAAAACAAATAAAATAAGGTTTCATAATCGTTATTAAATTTTTAAAGTTTGTTAGCACTTAAAGAAGAACTACATATTACAATAAATATTAAATATGTACAATTTTCAGATATACAAATAATATTAGAAGTATACGTGACAGATACTCCAAATATCAAGAGATTCGTGCTTTTTAAAATTTATCAACATGTCCTTAACATATTGCGTATGGGTCATGAGATTTCTCAGTTTTAGCTGGTCGAATGCCATGTGACCAGGTCTCGAGAAATCCCGTTTTCATGCTTTTTCGGCTAAATCGACACATAACCAGAGGCAAATATTTAGCACTCTAAGGACAGCAAAGGGATCTGTAAGACCTACATCTGAGAGCACATTTTTAGGCAAACCTGGATGTTCTAAAATCATCACAACTTTGTTATTTATGAAGCAATAACATATGGGGCACGCAACACGAGAAAACTCGTGAATAGTCCTTAATGTCTTAAAACAAGACAATGCAGCAAATCGTACTGGACACAATAGTATGCGAATATGCTTTGCCAAATTTTACATTCTAAAGCAATAATTCGTTTGTGAAATAAATATAAATTAAAATGTAAAAATTTCTTACAACATGAATACAAGCATAAAATAAATAGTAATATTTAAGAACATTTTATATAAATTTAACACCAAATGTAAATTGATAATATGCATCCCATTGCTTGCCTAGCGTGCTTTTAAAGCGTTCATATATGTGAGGGCCCTGAAAGCACATTGAACGTGTATAGCGTCGTATGCTATATGATAATGTTATATTTCATAGTCATTATACACTGAAGTGACAAAAGTCATGGGATGACTGTTAATATCGTGTCGGTCCTCCTTTTGCCTGGCGAAGTGCAACAACTCGACGTGTCATGGAGTCCACAAGTCGTTGGAAGTCCTCTGCAGGAATATTGAGCCATGCTGTCTGTATAGACGTCCATAATTGTGAAAGTGTGGATGGTGCAGGAGTTTGGGCACGAACGGACATTTCGATGATGTCCCATAAATGCTCGATGGGATTCATATCGGGCGATCTAGGTGGCCAGATCATGCGCTGGAATTGTCCGGAATGTTCTTCAAACCAATCGCGAACAGTTCTGGCCCGGTGACATGGCGCATTGTCATCCATAAAAATCCCATCGTTGTGTGGGTACGTGAAGTCCATGAATGGCTGCAAGTGATCTGCAAGCAGCTGAACATAACCATTTCCAGTCAATGATCGGTTCAGTTGCACCAGAGGACCGAGTCCATGCATGTAAAAACAGCCCACACCATTATGCAGCCACCACCAGCTTGAACAGTGCCTTGCTGACAGTTTGGGTCCATGGCTTCGTGGGGTCTGCTCCACACTCGCACTCTACCATGAGCTCGTAACAACTGAAATCGTGACTCATCTGACCACGCCACGGTTTTCCACTGGTCTAGGGACCAGTCGATATGCTCACGAGCCCAGGAGAATCGCTGCAGGCGATGTCGGGCTGTCAGTAAAGGCACTCGAATCTGTCTTCTGCTGTCATAGCCCAAGGAAGACAAATTTCGCCGCACAGTCCTATCGGACACGTCCCTCGTACGTCCCACATTGATTCCTGCAGTTATTTGACGAAGTGTTGCATGTATATTAACATTGGCTATTCTACACAGACGTCGGCGGTCTCGGTCGTTAAGTGCAGGTGGTCGCCCACTGCGCTGTCCATGATGGGATGTGATGCCTGAAATTTCATACTCTCGGCACACTCTTGATATTGTGGATCTCGGAATGTTGAATTCACTTACGATATCCGCAATGGAATGACCCATGCGTCTAGCTCCAACTAACATTCCACGTTCAAAGTCGGTTAATTCTCGTCGTGCCGCCATAAATCACGAAAAACCTGTTCACATGAATAACTTGAACACAAATGAAAGCTCTGGGAAACGAACTGCGCATTTATACTTTTTCTCTGCGATACTACTGCCATCTGTATATTTGCATATTGCTATCCCATGACTTTTGTCACTTCAGTGTATAATTGCGAGGAAAAACTGTTCACCTCAAGATATGTGGATAACATAAAATATTGAGCAACAAATTATAAGAAAATAATAAAAATAGTTTTTCTAAGATTTTCCCACACACTATATGAAAAAGGTATTATCCTCCCCTCTTCTCCTACAAAATTATAAATCGTGGGCAAGATTGTGAGAGCTACAATTTATTTAAATTTTCTGAGTCCCACAAATAAACGATTTGTACTCTGTAATACAAAAAATAAATCAGTATGCCTTTTGGATACTTTTTTGACACAAAACAACGATTTTATTTATGTGATCGCAACACTTAATTTCATTTATTCATGTTTTTGCGTTTCTGAAATATCGCTTTTAATTGCATGTGGAAGTAAAGAGAAACATAGAGTCAACCTTTTGTTGGATTTGAGTAAAAATCTACGCTTTCATTATTATTAATGAATTTCATTTATCCAAGTCGTTGCGTTTTTGAGTTTACATGTATTGCAGACTGATAGACGGTCAACAGCTAGATGGATTTAGTTTAAAATATATCTGCGGACAAGTTTTTTTCATAATATAATTCTTTTTACATTTTGTAGCTATCACGTTTACACGTATAACTAGACAGACAAAATTCCTGCGAATGAATTTCTTCCATGTGATAACCATCAAAAAATCTGATTTGAAGTCTATATAACCATATTTCATCCATTTTTTACAGCCATGTTCATATATAAACAGACAGAACTACAGAAATCATTACAAAAATTCTTTTTTTTTTTTTTTGGATTTAGAGAGGTTAGAAACGTGAGGATCGATTGAAATGTGGAATTTTTTGACGATAATAATATTTTCTATTTGTATAATATTTTGTATGCGGGAAAGTAATAAGAATTGGGAAGCTTTTTATCAGAGAATTCATTCTTACAAATTTATTTGGACAATATTAAGAAATTTTTTTTGGCAAAAAAAACAGTTTTTATAATATTACTATTTCTATGTTATACAAATTAAATTTGAGCTGTAGACAAAAGGAAAATAAGTGTTTTCTTTGCGGCATGCCCTGCAAAGAGGATATAGAGTCTTTTAGAAAATACTTAATAAAAGAAAGACAGTAGGATGGCAGAAATTCATTTTATTCAAAAGTATTATTGTTAGATACGAATAAGAACTGAATAAGAAGGAATGTTTTCAATCATATTTCGAAGTATTTACCAAAAATCGCTAAAGATATTCCATTCAGAATTTGATCAACATATGTCAGTTTTTTAAATTTCAAATATTCATAGATAATCACTATTTTTTTTGTCCTTTAATTCTAAGCAGTTATTTTTAATTCTTTCAAAGAGTAACCGCTGATCTTTTCAACACTTGCGAGTGCCAGGGTTAAAAATCGCTGGCGTAATAAATACATCTTCATCACACAGAACATCACTCGGTTCACAATAATGCAACCAAATCAAGTCATCATCGGCAACAAGGAAGTGGAAAGAGTTCAGCAGACCCATGACTCTTTCGTGTCACCAATCCCGAGATAATTTCATTTAACGTAAATAAAAACGGAGCGGAGAGCAAGGCCGTTAAGACGTGCGACTCGTCATCTTTCTAGGGATGGAAAACCGATCATAAATTCAGCAAAGCGAACATATTTCAAGAAAATGGCTCGTTTCCCTCTCTCCTCAGGACGCTTTTTGAGTCGCCTGAGACCTGGTGATCGTCAGTAAGAGACATGACGAGACGAAAATGGTGAGGACATGGAACAAGCAAAAATAGGGTTGGGATGATAAAATAGAAAAACGCGAGCATGCAACTTTTTTTAAAAGAATTTCAAGGGGAAGGGCAGGAGGATTTGAGCTTTGGTGTCAAGGGCTAGGCACGTGTAACTTCGAAGAAAAAAAAAAAACACAGACACACACAAAACTTTCAGAATTAAACTCTTATAGGAGGCTTCGCATTTGTAGCTTTCGAGTCAAAATTTAACTTAAAAGCGGAAGGTTAAATATAAATTAACAAAATAAATATGCTGCGAATGCACGGTAGTAGACTTTGACTTCTTGATCGCCCCCCACCATTCTCCCCAAGCCTTTATGGTTCTAGATCCATGAAATCCTGGCTGGAGTATGGTGTATTGCCAAAATCTGGCGCAAACGCAGGAGCCATTCTCCATTTAATTACGGTCCAATTATTCGGAAGCGAAAATTACAACAACATGAATTCTAACAGGCACACTTATTTATACATAAAAAAAATAAAATATCCTAATACGACGTTATTTTTTGCAATCAAGGACAACAAAAACTACTTTTTATTAAGAAATGCCATCAAACGAATTTATTTCAGTTGGGAGATTTATGAATCAAGAGACATGATTTTATGTCCCTAATAATAATTTTTTATTACCAGAAATAGAAATAATTATCAACTATTTTTTCTTATAATGATTAGGAGAAAAATATAGAAGCTTTCTTCATTTCATTATGGAAGGTCTCGATTTAACAGAACTTGGTGTCAGTTTTGGATTCATAAAAAAGTTACAGATTCGTGTAGAGCCAGACTTGCAATTTTGTGGACATATTTCAGAATTTGTGAAAAAGGGACAGCAAACCAAATTAAATGCCGGTGCATGAACTGTATGATATTTCCCTAAATTATATCTAAAACAAAACAGTAAAAAAATGTAAGAGTAAATTATTAAGAGAATAAATTATTCTCCTCTGGACAAAAGTGCATTAATGGAACAATAATGTTTTGATAATTTATCCAGCTTGTAATGGATGATAAAATTTGAAAGTTCTTATATTTAATTCCAAGATCAACTTTCAATTGCTTAAGTTTAGTTTGCTAATGAAAATAAAAATAAATGATGGTATATCACCTAGTTAAAATATACGAGATTCTAAGGAATGACGAGCTGGTTGTCTTTTTAAACTGTTTATTTTTAACAGCAGACTTAACAAGATTTAAAAACGTACATATTTTAGATAAAGACATGTGAGCAATTAATCCGATTAAAAATATAATTTCAAATTATATTCCGAGACAAGATATATTCGGCAAGCCATTCTAGAAGCTACCGTCATGAAAACCAAACCATATTACACACACGCACAACTGAACTTAAAATTTTTTCTTACATGCATATACATACTTACGATACCACTTGGGTTTCCGTTTAGCTCCGCCCACATATATATGATTGAATTCGTTTGCAACAGAAAATGATTACTGTTCGATATCGATTTCTCCACTGACAAATATGAATAAGATTAGTTTTTGTTTTATAAAAAACAAAAATTATAAAAACTGAAATAAGAAACTATATTATGTAGCACCTTTGACCATCATGATATGTCCTTTGACAGGTAAGATGTACAATATTTCTGATTCAGGGATACATGAACCAAGATGATTTTCTCAAATTGAGAGATAGAAGAGAATTTGTGTGTGCAATTTGTGTTTGACCTTGCGATCTGTTGCAAAAGTTACCTATTGCAATTTAAAAACCATTGTAGTAATGGATAAGTAAATAGTTTCCCTTTTTCTATGTTTAAGTAGAATTGAAATATACTCCTGAAGGAATGATAAATTTTTGAGCTTTATGCGTACTTCATTCTACAATTTGATACACAAAATTGTGTTATATCTTTAATCTCTTTATAACTTTAGTATGAGGTAGATGAAAATAATAAATGAGTTTCAAGAACATTTATTTAATTACTTTCCAAGCTCCACTTTTAGCAATACAAAATAAGCATGAAAAAATACACGACACACTTAGGACACCGTCTAATAATAATCCTCTTAAAGAATCACGAGAAATGTATTGGGTAATAAGTTAACAATAACTGTTGTATCAAAATAGAAAGTAGTAGAATTATGTAATCTCTATAAGTCGAAGAAATTTAATATTTAAGATTATCAACATTAGAAAAATTGTTAGGAATACTTGATCCTACCAAGAACAATTCATTAAGTTAGAATTATATACATAGGTTACTATTTATCAGCAATAAAAATCGGGTTCCTATTTATTCTTACTACTTCAACGATGGGTTTCGTTTATGAGTTTGAATTGTCATTTAAAAGTAGTTGGAATGGTTTCCCTAGTTCGACTGTCAAATTCAGAAGAATGATAAGTTCATCAGTAGGATAAAAAAATCCCCATACAACATGGAGCCCTAAACGAAATGGCGGTGATCTCAAAAATATAAAGATTTGGATAACTGTTGGAAACGGTAAAAAATTTATTTAAAAAATAACAAACGGTGTTCCAACAACGAATTCGTTTTAAGTGAAAGCGCATTCTTAAAAGTCCTTTTTCATGTTGGTAACATGCAGATTTGATAATCTACGGGGTCGTAAACTACTGAAAACGAAAAAGTAGTTTAGAATCCGTATCTGTAACAATAATAAAAGATTGAAAATGTAAACATTTTTAAAGTCAATGATTTGATATAAGCGTGTATTGTGAGAACAGTGGAGTTTAAAAATATTGAAGAAAATTAAAATGGGAATCAGAAAACATCGGTGCAACAGCAGTAACGATGTCCGCAGAGAGCGTAATCAAAATCCAAAGACATATTCAGAGCAAGGATAAGGCATTCAATAGATGAAAATTACCCGAAAACTTAGGATCGCAGGTAAAATTTTTTCAGTGAAAACTACTAAAACATACGTTGAAGAGAAAACGGGCCTAATGAAGAGAATGGCACTGTGGAATGCGAGGATTAGGAACAAGGTAATCGAAAATAAGCTTTCTCGTTTGTAACTTTTTTTATCTGTTAGCAGATAGCAAGTACTCATTATTGTATAATTGTAACATTGAAGAATTGAGGGTCGTTAGACTTAATTAAAAAAATAGCAAATCAGATTTCACGAATGTAACTAAAATGTGCTGCTGCAAATTGTCAGTGTTTCTTGCAGTAAACTTGGAGGAATGTGCTGGAAAAAAACAAGGTGCCGCTAAGCCATTCGGGTAGAAGATACGGTCCAAATAGATGACTCTGCTCAGATGTTAATATCAAACTTGTGTTGTACCTTCGATGAGATAGTGATGTGAGGATTTTCGAATGATCAAATATGCGCATTGTGTATGTTTAAGACACCTCTGGTAAAGTAGGCTGCATCTGAGAATAAAACTAGCAGAAAAATATGCATCTTCCTATGTGGCATCAAGCAGCCAGGAATGCGAACTTCACTCGATATATGATTTTCATTGAAAACCGTCACCTAAGACCATATCTTTTCAGGTAATTTTTCATCTACTTAATGCCTATTATCCTTGCTCTGAATTTATATTTGAATTTGACTCTTTGCGAATATCATTCGCAATGTTTTCTGATTCCCATTGTAGTTTTTTCTTGAATATATTTAATACCATTTTAAATTCAAATGGAGTATTCCCCTTTAAAATTTAATTTAAATCAAATTTTCAAAGAGAATACTCCATTAAATTTTTAATTAAAAATATAAAATTTTAATTGGAAGTATTTTTTATTTTTAAATTTAAGAATAGCGAGATAAATTTACTTAAAAGTGTGAATTGTTATATTTGTTTATTACTTTATTAAAGACAGCTCTAACCATTTGATTTTACATTGATTGATAAATTGCAATCATTCAATTAATTCTGGATGCGTATTGCTAAAACGTGCTTTTCTTTGGTCAAAAGTAATAGCATTAAGTCATGAGATAAAGAATATTGTACATTAAATTATCAAATTAAGAACTCTAAAAAAGAAAAGATAATAACTAAATATTAAAAAACAGTAATATTTGATTTGTGTGAATAAGTGAATTAATATACAACAACAAACAAATCAATTTCTTAAAAATGAGCTTAATTAGAAAATCCCGTTTCCTATTTTGTTATTTACTCACATTTGAATAAACCGAAATTCCATTTCGAATTCCTGTATCTACACAGGGCAGGCATTTCATCCTGAGTTATTTATACAAACAAAATATACCATTAAAAATAGCCACTTTTTGCTTGAAACAGTTATTTATTCAGAGCAACGGCGAGATTTGAATGGATATATTAATTGTATGACGATATAGGAGATATTTATATTCCCTACAGAAATATTTTTCAGTAAATCCTATGTCACGTCCTCTTTACAACTGCAAAAGTACCATTAAATTTTTAAGTTAAATTTTAAGACAAGATGAAACTTTAAGTTTTTTGGTAAAAGACTAGGGATTTTTCACATAAAAACAGGAAACGGCTTTCTCTACGTTTAGAATCATTGGAAGCTAGATCTCTTCCAAATATTGATTGGCTTATTATTATTTATTCTCTTTCTTCGTAAATATTGAGTCTACTCATCAAACGGAAGATGGCATGACATGGAAATAAAATTATCTAGAATGTGTTTGTGAACAGTATAGATTAGCTACATGAAGGAAATAATGCTCTCATCGAGGGAAGCATTCTGCTGGCAGAGCATCTATAACATCTAAAAAGGTTTAGTTAATCATATTATCGTCCCTTTAAAGCCAACACTATAGTTATTTTGGACATATCTCGTAATTTTGAACGGTGGTCAGATGGCATGGACGATACCTGAGTTATCACCCCCTCGTCAAATTTCCACTTAATACTATTGGGAGAGCATTCTGATCTAATGGATTTAATGTGCAACTGACCACTTAAACGACGGCTATTCGGTGATATCGGGTCACAAACCTGAAACCCACTGGTACCGAAGCAGAGATCATACCACTAGGCCACCGCGACAAAGTGCCTAATAAAGAAATATTAATTACCCTCAAAAGAATATTTTATAAATGGGAGGAATTGAATATTTTATTAGAAATGCAAGCACAATGCACCCATGCATGTATAAAAATTTATATTTATAATCTCACTAGCTGGTACACAGCGCGTTGCTGCCGCATAAGAAATAATCTTGGAAATATCGTTTGGAATTTGAAATAGTTATCTTGTTTAGTTAAGAATGATAGGAAGAATGATAGTTATTTTCTTGTCGGCAATGAATACATTCATTGAAATTGAACGATACATAAAGAAGAAGCATAAATACTATTTATCCTATTTTTATTATTCTATTTTATAAACAAATATTCATTTTCATACATTAGATTTGTGTGTTTTTTTTAGAATTGTCAAACTTGGTGTTCTCTCAGAATGGTAATGAAAGAAACTATTTATTGCATCTCGTGATTTGTTTAATATTCGTTTCGAATTCTCAAGTTTAAAATTAGAAAATGCTTTTAAAATTGATTGAACATAGAAAATATATTTATGCAATAAAATCGTTGATATAGTCGAATTAATAATTTTTTAAAGTTAAAATAGTGCAAAATGTTTTATATTCTTAATATTTCCAAAAGATATCGCAGAAAACTTTAGAATTTTATTAAATGTTTAGTTAAAACTTTAAACCTATGGAATTGATTTCCCTTATACTTTCTCGCACACTCTAGTAAAATTTTTACCTCAGAGAATGACTTGTATAGCATTCACGTACAATTATTACGAAATATTAACGCCTGGTTGAATTTAGCATCTTTACTGAATCTGTTGCGTCTCCTTGGCGAGTTATTTGGTTGTTAATCCATGGTTAATGGATGTGATAAATAGATCCAAAAATATTTTTTTGTATCTGTTGTTCATGTTTTAGATAATTAAATTAATATATTAATTTAGATAATTTAACTATGTCTATAACCATCCCTTAAGTTCAATCAATAAATAGTTAAAGTTTTGTCAGAATCGCTTGAGTGGTACGACAGCGCATAAGAGACATACAGACAAACATTCATTTTTATTTATATAGATTAAAGGCTATAAATTCCTTGCATTTTCAAGCTTTTATTTTTCATCATTTAAATATTTTTGCAAATATGGATTCAAAATTAGTTTTTCGTTTTCAGTACCCCTTAGAGCATCAGACGCGAATGTTTACCAACATGGAAAAAAAAAAAACTTTTAAAAATATGGTTTCACTTAAATACAATTCGTAATTGAAGCACTATTTGTTATTTTTTTAAATTAATTTTTGACATTTTTCAGCAGTTCGACTCTCTATAGTTTTGCAATTTTCCCCAATTAAACGTCGTTTGAGAGCCCATGTTGTATGGCAATTCTTTATCCTCTTGATGCCTATTATCAACCTTTTGAATTTGTCGCAGAATTCGGCTACACCCATTATATATAAAACACATTTCTCGCATATACATATGTATATAGATAAAACATATTTCTCACAAAAGCTCGAATGAAGACGTCATATGCTTCTTCCAAGCTCAAAAATTGTGGAGTTTCGTTTAAAATATGAACAACAGTAGCCCAAATTTGTATCTTCACAATTCCGCGTATGAACGTTTGATCTTCTGTAACATCGCTAAGAAAATATTTTGGACAGCTATGTAGGTAAAATTTATATCAATATTTGACACAGAAACACATATTTTGGTAAAAAAAAAAATCACTTATCAATTTTTTTAAAAAAGTCATCGCATTTAAATGCATGCACGAATAGATTGACAGTTGGTCATCTCTTTAGCACACAGCTAAGCCGTATAAACAAAGAAGACGATCAATCCATGGAAGAATTTTATTCAGAAGTTGATAGGGTCTACATTTTATGCACTCAACTTTACCCATCTAGCTCTTTACGTTTTGGATTTATCATTCTCAGTCAGACACATTTCATGCTAATGGTGTTTGGTAAAAATTTGATAAAAATCTACAAATTTAAGAGTAAAAATCACATACCAAATTCTCATCCAACTACCATAATGTTTTTTTGAGATTATCAGGTTCACAGGCAAGCATACTTCCAAAAATGTGTCCTTCAAATTCGAGAAAATCCATCCCAATTTCGAAATCGAAGGATCTTACTATTACAACAATATTCCTTTTAAATACTTTGCATATGTGAAAACAAAAAAGATCTATCATGAACTGCTAATAAAAGTACAGTGATGCAGAAGCTACATGTACGAAACTAGCTTTTAGAAAAATGGCAATTTTTTCAAGCTAATAAGTTGAGTAAAAATTGTTATTCATTAAACGATCCAGTGATTATGTTTTAAAATAATGCCTTTTAAAAACTATATAATCTTGTATATAATTTGAATTTGAAACGAAAAGCGTTATCTGACTTTTTTATGTGATTAAAATTTTTCCGTTTTTTTTTTTCCCAAATCAAAATTAACAACAACGCTTCCTGACACCACTGTGTAAGGTTTTAAAAAAATTACTTAAAATATAAAAACTGAAAATTTTCTTTTTAAAAAAAAATAAGTAAAAGATGAAAAACTAAGTAAGGACGGCATTCACAACAGAATAACAAATAAATAAAGTCAATAAAAAGGTAACATCGAGAATCGATCAAAATATGGCACTCTCGCTTACTAATCCAACTGAAAAAGAACTGGAAGCCCACTAAAACAAAATAAATAAAATTAAAATAAAACCCTCCAAAATTGCCATAAATTGAGAAATTATTTTTCTAAAAGTATGAACAAAATTTGATATTAAGATCACAGATAAAGCATTTTAAGAACTTGAAATTTGTATACATTAGTTAACAATGTATTTTTTGCATGGTATAAGAACACCCTCGAATTTCCCTCGTATATTTAATAATTTAAGACTGCAAATGATACTGGAAAGCATTTTCTTAAATATTTTCTTTTCTTTTTCCCATTACCCACGGAAATATTTATGAAGTAACAACGCAGTTCGTAACAGTTAAATTCTCTTTTACTTTACACAAAGATTTTAGTTATCCTTATTTGACCAAAATAGTACCAAGTTCTTAAAACATAGTTTCAAGTTTAGCATATTTTCTTTCAATGAAATATATTCTGCGAAACACCGTAAAATAAAATTTTGTACCATTCATATATAAAACTAGCAAAAGTAAATATTTTTTTCGCTGTTAATCGAAATTTAATACAAAAAATATTATGTAAAAATTTTTAAAAACGACTAAAGTAAATCGCATTTTTTTGTTTTTAAATATCTTGACAGATGTCTGTCGACTACGACTCATACTTTGCATATTAAAAAACACCTTATTGCACCATTAGACGCACTCTATGTTATTTAAGTTCCTGAATTGATCCATTTGAAAGACTGCATTGGAAGTAAAACTAAAAAAAGTCAAATCTTTTGAGTAACATTGTTAAGCAAAACTAAGAATTGTTCATATTACTTTCCTTTTCTACTTATACACATTTACAGGCCTTTTAGAATTTTATTTATAAAATAATATTTATTTATATTTCAGCAATTTACAAAAATCTTATTGTGTTAGGGGACAAAAATGAAAAAAAATCATGTCTGTTAGACAGATATCAATACCTATTTTAGAAAATAAGAGATAATATTAAGAATCCCAATCGCTTGAATGTAAATCAAAATATTCTGATCCTATCCGTTTCATTCCGAATGTTAAAACTCGTATTCAATCTGTTTGAAGTATTATTCTAATTATTTTGCAAAAAAACTGGAATCAAAGCGAGAAAGTGTGTACTAAATCTAAATTGCTAGACTCTTTTGTATACATAAGGGAAATTCAACATTCGGAGATTCCCAAACAATTTTATTTCAATAAAATATTTTATCGTGCCTCTCGCACAAAACACTGAAAGGAACCGGTCTGACCCGACTTGAAGAGCTAGCAGCAGTCCCAGAACCAGCTTTGGTAAATTGAGGAGAATTAAATTGTTTCCTCAAGAAGAAATACACTCGACATTTTAGAAAACTACCAGAAAATGTTTTTAAAAACTTCGATATTTTACATCATTTTATATCAGTTGTTTCAGATACTATAATATATGAAAGACGAGGAAAAAAATTGTTTACTGTAAATGGAAGTACACAGCACCTCATACAAATACTCTAACATACAATCTTTATTAGTCGAATTTTAATGTAGCAGTTTTAGAATCAAACTTCAATAGAGGCGGATTTCAACTAAGAAGAATAGGTAACTCTCTAGGGCAGTGGTGGAGAACCTTTATGTATTCACGTGCCATTTTTTCTAAAGAAATGTTTGATGAAGTATAAATATGCCATCAAACAATTTTGACGTGTGATTATTGGGAAGACAATAAAACTAAATTCGAAGAACCGAAACCTTTTTATTTATTACGAAAAAATATGTTTTGCACTATATAGTAATAGATGTTTCAGTTATACGTGTAATTCAAATTAAAGTAAAATTAGAGTGACTTGTAAGATGTTACTTTTATCAGAATGCATACAGAATTCAATCAATTCCATCTGCCAAAAGGCTTCTAAACGAGTCTTAAAGGTTATTTATCTTTAAAAATAATGACTCGCAGGCATAGGCAGATGAAAATATGAGTAAAATAGCACGAACACAACTTTTTCAAATAGTTAAATATATTTGGAATCGAATTCCAAGTTTACATAAATTTCGTAACAGGCATTTTTACTTATGTTGCCACGTAATCTTTCTGTTTCAATAAATTACAAACTTCCAAACGTTTTGAATCCATATATATTGAACTAGACGAAAATCTATTTCATTTCAATTTCCAACCAACCAAATCGGGGTAAGCTCAGTTTATCAAATACAGTCACATGCAAACCATTTTGTTCCGTGAAATGTCTAACGTATTGTGTCGGGGCCATTGGTTTGCCATCCCTGGTCTAGGGCAATTTGGTGGATGGGGAGGGTATGCATAATTTGATGGGATGAGATGGATTTAAAAAATTTCTATTAACTTCGTAATCAAATAAATAAATTTATAAAAAAAGAACAAATATAAAACTTAAATAATGCGAATTACATGAATAATAAAATATTAACCATTCGTCAAATATAATTAATCACAATCACATACCAGTCTGTTTCAATGATTAAGTGAATTTAGTATTTAATATATAGGTTACGGTTAACTAATACTGAGCTCAAATGTAGATGTTATGAATTAATAGCATAATTAAGAGTTATCTAAATAAAAACATATGTATTTTTACAAAATTACTGAAATAAAATAAATCAATAAAGTTAGCGATAAGCTAGTTAAATAAGTTTAAAATGCAAAATTAAATTCACAGAAAATACTGGACCCCATAATGTGATTGATTGCCGTAAAATGTCTAAATCTTTTCTGAATTTCTGTAACTGAAAAAAAAATATCACAGCGCAATAAAATATTGAAATAATTAATAACATATGAATGCCTTAATACATCTATCTAAAGATTATACGGCATCAAAGAAATTGACAATACCATGAAAGAAAATTTTCCTGTGATAATTTCAGTCTTATAAAAATTTATCAATTCATTTAATCAGTAAGAAAAATTTCATTAACAACAACAAAAAAACTTTTGAAAGAATTTGTGAATGTATGATATATTTTATGTGACCCTTCAGCGGCAGTTTACAGATAACAGGCTTGAAACGAAGGCGTGCTTTATAGAAAATTTACGTGGTGTATTGGAACGAATTCAATTGACGTCATGGCATCTACGTGGGCAGCTGAATAACCAGACAAAAATGCAGCCAAAGTAGACGGATTGCTCGTCTTCTTTAAAATTTTGTTTTCCAATACTTTTAAGCACTACAGTTTTTCTGGACTGCATGCTCTTCATATCTCTTTCGCCCCAAATTTCTTAAGAACTGCTAGTCACAGAACTTTTCGACATACTTAAGGAAACTAGATCCATGTAGTATTTAGTTAATGGATGACGATATGTTATAAAAAATCTGAAAATATACTCCTCACATAATAAATTCTTAAATGAAATATTAACATTATGATTCCATTAATATAGCGAATTAACCAAATGACATTTTTAGAAAATGCAATATTCATAAAAAAATTCATCCGCTGAAGCTTATCTTCGGAAAGATACTTTAGGTATCTTAAAATCAAAAATCCAATCCTGTATGTACAAAGGGGTCATTATAATTTAAAAAAAAAATATTTGAATATATTTTTTACTTGTCATTATAATTCAATAAAACTCCATATAAAGAACGAGTAGGAAACCTATTTTATCTCCTGAATTTTAAATAATAAAAGACAACACATCCTAATTTAACGCAATTTATATCGAGATTTGCCATTTATTTATTGAATTAAATACTCTATGAATATTTTTAAGAAAACTAATTTTCAAAATAACGTGTTCAACATCGAAAAGGAAACTACGAAAAAAAAATATTAATACAAACAATAGCATTTTAACTATGCATCAGGTGAATGATATTTTTAAAGTATATTCTCTGAAAAGAAGTTTCAAAACTTTGTAGCACTTAAATGGTCATAATTATGCTAAACGAAACCAATTACCAATTTACTTATTTCAAGTTCACTGTTGCTGCGCAAACTTGAAACAATTCTAATTTATTGCACAGTAATTTAATTAAACATGTTTGGAAGAAAATGTAATAGAATTCTCAATGTAATATTAATTTCAAAGCAGCTATATCTCAAAATGTGTAAAAGGCATATTAATAGCATATATAATTAATCGAATAGATTTTTAGGACAAACTATAGAGGATAAATGGGATTTGATAAAGTTACCGCCATGTTTTTAATGCCGCTTCTAGGTAAATTTCTATTCAAATCAAGAACAAATAAGGTTGCAAGTTTATTATTCCGTTACCAGCGTCACGTGTATAACTATGGTGTATCAAAATTGCTTTACTAAGCCATACATGTGGCAATGTTAACATATAACACCGTACTCAGCAGTTTTACACTAATGTGTAAATTAATCTCTTTAAATTGATTTTGAATAATTTAATAAGCAATAATTATTAGATTTTTGATTTAATGTAAGCAAGTTTGAATGAAGACGGTGTAGTTACGTAATCACTAAATTTTAATTCATTAATTAAAAACTTCAAAATAAATTTTCTTAGTTATGTTTCATGGAATCTTTAATCTCGTTCTCAAAAATCTAAGCAACTGTAATTTAAAAAATAAATAAATCATGTGAGTGTAAGTAAGATTAAAATGCATAAACGTTGGGCAAGTTATTAAACATTTGTTTTTATTTTCAAAATTTTCAATTAGATAAAAAAAAATTCTGTTCTGTAAAAACATTTAAAATGCTGCTTATGCTATTTCTAGTGCTCTGTCTTCGGCAGCACTTTTTCTCTTCTCAAATCCTATAATGGTAATTACTATTGTGGTGTGCAACAATATTAAATAGGTACTGATTTAAAGGACACTAGTTAAGAAGTTCCCATTTTACATAAAAAAAGGAATGCTGTTGAATGAATTCTAAAACGGAATGTACATAGAATTATTGAAGAAGTTATATAAGTTGTTGATATTGTTGATAAATAGAAAAAAATAGTGGTTGTTGCAGTACAACAGTGACAATGCATAAGCCTGCTTAGTAGATGCATTTTTTTTTATCGTTTTATGATAACAGAGACATGAGTTGTGTCTGATGATTTTCTTTTAAAACTGCATAAAGCAACTTTTTTCTTATCTGTGTACCTCTTAAGCTATTATCACTGCTCACATATCACCATCTTATTTGCAATTAACGATCTTTTTATACACCTTTATTTATAATGAAACCGAATTAAAGGGACTAGTAAATTATTTCAAAATAGTGACTACGTGTAGGTATAGTAATAAAACTATAATATAGACATTATTTATGAATGCAAAATGGTATTTACTAATAATTAAACCCATACAATTAAATTTTAAATATTACAAATAAGTACATTTATTGGGTTGTTCTTAAAGTCATTTCGTTTTTTTTTTGTCAAAATGAAAAGAAATTTTCGTTTAATGAATAAATTATTTATTAAATTATAAAATTGCCATTCTGGTCTAATACCTTTTGCCATATTTTTGGTAGTAACATGATTACACGCTCATAAAAGTTTTGGTCTTTGCTGTAAAAAAAAACTGATCGAGGTGGTTTTTGGCCTCCTCATTTGAAGGAAAAATTTTGCAAATCAGTTCTGGTACTGATGTACTGTTAACACATCTTCTCCACACATATTGGCTAATTTATTTCTGGCTTGACAGCATTTTTACCTTTTATATAGCAAAAAAGAAAAAAATGACGAAAATGCTGTTTATTGCTCTCCATATTTAAAAGGGCACCATCCAAAAACTACTGTGAAGAATCAGCTGCACTTTTTCACACTCAAGCCTTGCTATATCAGCTCTTAAAACATAAAATGATTTTGCGGTTTAAGTATGAAATTGGGTGCGAAAAATGCAATTAAATCCTTTGTCAGGAAAAAACGAAATTACTTTCCGAACAACCTAATAAGATGAAGCTTGAGATAATAACAGCACTTATCAATTTAAATACGGTCCAATTGTTACAACAGCTTTTCATTTTTTCCTCTTGTGTTCGATCTCACAATACTCATCATTAAATTTCCTTCCCTCGCCTTTGAGATCGTTCCGCAAGTTGAGAAACGCTTAAGAGAATGGATAAAACGATTTATCAAAATAATGAAACGAATGTAGATGAAATTTAAAACAAAAAGGTAAACAGATTTTAAAGACATGAAACGGAATATCGAATTCTGTAATGAATGTTAAATAAGAGTATCGAAAAAAGACAGGATTAGAAGGTAAAAAAAAAGGCCAAAATAAAAATAATAATTGTGCTTTATATAACAATTTTTTAAAAAAGAAAATAAAACATTACAGAATTTTCTCGACTACGTTTTGCTCTGAGAGGACGCAGCGTAATTTAAAAATACGACCCGGCACCGAAGTTTTCGGAAAAGAGCCATTGAGATATAAATGAGTTCATTTGATATCTAAAAAGAGTCTTCCAATGCTCATAAAAAACCGTCCTAATGACAAGCCAACGCCCTAAACTGCATCTGCAAAGATAACTTCTGAATTCACATCTTCCTAGGATGGAGGAAACATAACTCCTCTACAAATTAAGGGAGTTGCATAAAGAGAAAAATAAATAAAATGTTTCTTGAATTATGAAAGAAGCTGTTATGGGGATTACGCAGCAATGAATGGGAACTAACCTCTTATACATACCCTTTCATTTAACAGAAAATAAATTTGTATGTTATCAAAAGCTTTGCAGCTAAGAAACAGGATACTCCGAGAGATGAAATAAGTCAGAGACAGATTAGAGACTAAAATCGAAATAAAATCGCGAATGTGATTAAATTTATTTCAACTGGACTAATTTTGCGTGGGCAGTTTAAAGAATTTATTACGTCTTTTAATATTGTCGAAAAATATTAATAGTATTAAAGTTAATCGAAAAATCTTGCTACAAAATTAGAATCCCTTAAATAACTAATGATAATTTCTTATTTTACAGCAAACCAATTTCATCTAATTATACCTTAAATTATAATTCATTTTCGTGATATTAGTGATAAAGTGATAAAAGTTTTGTAGTGCAATGTCATCTTGTTTGGAATTATCAATTAGATTTTTGCATTTGACAATATCAAAGAAATATAAAATTAGTTAAACTCCATTTCGCAATGTCAAAGAAATTTGCACTTCCTCTCCCTGTTTTCGCGATCTTTTTAACGTTAAATAAAATTACAGTGTTTCATAGTCCGATTTTATGCAGCAAAGTATAAGCAATTTTTGATTCAGATAAACTTTGCGATTGTAAAAAAAAAGGGTGGGGGGAATGTCTTTTTTAAAAATTTAAAATCCAATTATTAAGTATGTAAAAAATGTTAATAAAGAAGTATTTTCGCTGTACATACATGAGGTTGGCTACTCCAGAAAACTAGTTCATTTCACATCAGGCCAGTAGGATGAGACGAATTAATTCCTTCATTTTCACGAGGTCGACGCCCTGGAAACATTCGACAAGGTAAGAGATCAGCGAGGGACCACCATCGTAGAGCTAACCCCCGTGGTGTAGACAGTATCGGACACGATTCACTGAGATAAAGAATACCAATCAATGTCGGCGGAATGCTCTGAGTGAAAGATAATTGAGATAAGGCAGTGTGAACAGAATACACTTATGCCATGGGAGTGTATCGTTCGGCAACAGGTGGGTGTGTGAGATCCAAAGCCAGTTTTCTTCTAATGTATTTCATTTCATGTCAGAACAGTTGTCGATAAGGTTTCGCAAAGACACGTTTCAAGCGTGCAACCGAATGTGATGCGAGACGCTGTTGGAGCTAAGATTGTCATCATAACTGATGGAGCATCGTTCTTTATATTTAATTTGATTACTTTAAGACATACGAGGCCAATGAATTGAAGTATTTTGTGAACATGCACATTGCGGGACCCCTCTATTTAATACTTTGTCAATTTAGCATTTCAGTACATTTGTAACTTAATCAACATGCAGTCCACATTTATTTCAATTTACTTTTTACATTAATAATTTCGCGAAAATATACTGTTAATATGTATATCATAAAAAATAATGTAATAGATAGTAGTAATATTTATATAGTATCAACTATAATAATTAGTTAATGATAATGAATGATTATTGCAATAAAAGTTTCTAATTATTATGATAAATAAAATATTGATCTGTAATATTTAATAGTTATTTTACATAACTTTTTAAGTAAAATACAATATAATAAATTAAATGAATACAAATGTTCCATTATAATCGTATAAGTAGGTAACTAATTAAATTAATAGCAATTTCTCTTATTTAATGTTGATTTTGATTCATTATGTAAAAAAATTTATATTTTATAACTCAGTTGCTTGCACACATACATAAGCTATTTCTTCGGGTCAGCCATTTATTTACGTACGAAAACAGTTTTGAAGAAGATTATTTAATTTGATTATTTTGATAAATTTTAAAACTTATGTTTCAAACATCGAGCTAGATGACGGAATTTTTGTAAGTATCGATTCGTGTAAGGCCGTCGAGTTATAAAAATGATTATTTCCATCAAATGGGAAGTAAAGCTATGAAAATAAAGACATCAGTCTCTAAAAACCATCCAAATGCCGAAACTGTAGCCTATGAAATGGCATGATAGATAAAGCTCGAGAAAAACAATCGCAAATGCGAATCACATGTCCTGTACTCAGATATACAGTAGATTCATTATCAAGTAACACACGCCATAAGGTCTTAATTTTGTTTTGAAATTCAACCCACAATTTGGAAGCGGGAAAAAAAATTGCAATGTCGCAACATAATGCAAGATAACATGCGTTTAGATTTTTAAAAGTTCGCACTTATTATGGCACATTGTGATGCTACGTGAGCCAACTCCTTTATGACTCCGATAGATGAAAGATGTTTTTAATAAACTGAGTAGTTGTTTGGTTATGTTGGTTCCGAGAGTATAATTCTTCAAATATAATATGAATTGAGGGACTGAACAAAATCTTTCCCCCCCCCCAAATCCATTTACTCACAAACATTGTTTGGTTCGTTTCATGGACTATCATTTGAGTTCATCTGACAGATAGGACTGTCTATTATTAGAACAATCATATCTCAAAACAAGATATCGACTCGTATATTTTTCGAAACTAAAACACAATTATGTTTAATCGATTAAAAAAGCTACTAAAAATACGTCACTATAAAATTTGTCGGCAGATTTTATCAATGCAATTTTATCTACAGATGCAATTTTCATGCAATGCGTTACTCCGTATTTAAAGTTTTTTTAAAACTGTTTTCGGCATTATAAGAATTTTTGAGTTATTTTTAATGTTATAATAATTATCTTTTTCTATAAGTAATGCATTATTTAAGAGAAATTATTAAAGAATTATTCATTTGATATACTATATGAAATACATTTAAAAAAATTAAAAACAAGATCCGGTATTCTGAAAACAGCACATTACCTAATTGAAAGTGGAGATTACTGAGAAATAACAATTTAGATAGATACAAGTCCAATATATCATCATTTTTCTTCTGTTATAAGAAATTGATTTTTGATATCTCCCAAAAATCAATTAATTAAATGACTGGTGAAGAAAGATACCACAAAGCAACCAACGCACATATATAAAAAAATAAATGTATGAATAACTTGAATGAATAAAACATGCTCAAATCTCTTTCCACGTGATGACTGAGGTGAAAAAAAATAAACGAGGGTGACAACTGTCTGATTATAGTTATTATGTTCCTCGACATTTAACCGGAATGGAAGCTAACTAGCACAGAGAACACTGCAAGGCTACCATCTGTGCGGACTTCTGATGAATGGAGTCGGGACAGGAAAAAAAAAAGAACAGGAATAATATTTAAAATGGAAAAAACGACGCTTGTGTTTCACTGGCGATTAATCTTTGAAATGGTACACAAGCATCTGAATTCATTTCCATGGGCAACGGGTAATATAAAACGAAGGAATCCAACATATTTCTTACAATACATAAATATAGTAAGATGTGATTGATTTATTACTATTTGGTAATTTATTTCATGTTTAACAAAGAAAGTAGGTGTTAAAGGGTTGAAAAAACAAGAAGCAAAAGAGAAACGGTCAGACATCGCAACTCAAAACCATCTCCCATTTATAACAGAGTTTGCTGACAAGATTAAGCTAAAAGGTAATTAAAGAAAATTCTATTGGTGATAGTTGTAGATTTTACTCTTAAATCAGTCCACTCTCGAATAATTATATATATTTTCCATATACAAAGATGATAAAAACAGTTTTAGTACAGAAAATACAAGTTTTAACGCATCGTTTAAGACTAAATCATATATTCGAAAAAAGTTATATCAGGTAATGAATAAGATATTTTATAAAAGAAAATTATCAAGATTAATTATGCATCTAATTACAATCAAGATGAAGAAAAGGTTTACAAAATACATAAATTCCTGCTACGTTTTTTTTATTTATTGAATATTATAAATATGACAGGCCCCGAATGATAACAGCCAAAATACAATTTTAACTACACAAAGTATTTTACGCTCGGCAATTACCCAATATTTATGACATGTTTAAGAAGATAGAAAGAAATATTAAGAAATGGAATGTGAACTAATTTCATAATTACACCATAAATATAAATCGCGAGTTCTACTGACGATAAATTTATTTAAACCTCTAAAACTATATTAGGTAAAAATGTAATAAGCAATTCTTAATTTTAATAAATTAGAAATTTGTGTATGATAACCATTCTTTAGCTAAGTGACGTAGTTTGTCACGACAAATATTCATATCGTTAAGAAAAGTTATTCAACATACTATAAAGTGCTGTAGAGACCTGAAAAAAAATTAATCACGAAATGTGTAATGGAAATTTAAAGATATTGAGCTGCTACCACGCACCGAAATAAATTTAGAGTTCTGCAAAAGCTTTTTAAAAAAAAAAATGCTAAAAGCTAGATTTTATCAAGAATTAATCACAGTATTTTCAGATTATGAGACAAAGTATGCATCCTAAAAAAATGCCTTTAGTTTAATGAAAACATGCTTTTTTTTTTTTTTTGAAAAACCGTTCTTTATAGCATTAGCAAAGAAGAAAATGCTATTGGAAATTTTGATGATGATATTCAGAAAATTTATACGAGTTTTAATTTAGAGTCTGGTACAAGTTACTTCTGCAGAAAGAAAATTCTTTGCATATTGATTTGGTTAGCTATGTATTCAATTTCAAATAAAAAGAAATTTTCTTTAAAAATTTTAAATTTTATTTATATAAGTATATTTTATGAAGATTAAAAATAAGGCATTATATATTTCTTCCAACAAAATTTAGTAGCGTAATGTGCTTATTTTATTTAAATTTCTCAATTCACAAATAAATTAATTTTCACATTATAAGTATATCTCATGGTTTGTCTATTTTTAATTATTATTTTATGAATTAAGTCTGACATCTTAAAAATAAATAATATTCTACCGAAACTTTAAAATCTTGCCGATATAAAAGAACGTATATATCAAATAATATATATAAATATATATTTAAAATATACCCGGCCCTATATATCAAATTGCTACTACTTTCTCAAAACGTAATTTATTTTCAATATTCAAAGAATTTTGATTCAATCTATCAAATTCAAATTACTTCATTTCTGAAAATAAAATATGAAACACTAAATAGAAATAAAAAAGGTAAAGTGAAACTTTTCTAAGGCAAAACATTCCAAACAGTCTTTATAATCTTTATTCAATTATTAGTTTAGAGTCAGTCGTAAATACAATTACAATTAACAAGATAAGATTTACGTCCGGTTAATTGCAGGAAAGTAATTATTCCAAATACTCTGAACTATAATTTTGGATTTATGATCTACATACAATGGGATATTCTTTTAAAACTTTTCTTTGTGACGTTTTATTTTCTACGAAGTAAAAGAAGCCGACTATTCATAAAATAAATATGAAAGAAAAGGAAAGTGTAAACTGCGAGTTACTAAGAAAGTAAATTTTATAAAGGAATATTTAATAATATTTCTTTTGACATACCAAAAGCGTCTTTCTATGCAAATGCTTTTTCTTCTAATAATGTGAATATTCCATCATCTATTTATATGAAAAATCTTAAAATCATTTAGGTTTATTTTTCTTATTAGTACCATAAAAAAACTTATAGAAAAATCAAATGCGGAAAGTTCTTAGAAATAGTTCTAAGTCTTAGAGATTTGAAATTCTCCATCCTTAACAGAAAGAAAAGTTTATAAATAATCTCGAAAGAAATTTGTTAAACAGAAAAAAAAAATCGCTACCTTACTTTCAAATTAATCTAATAAGTTTGTTTAAGTATTATAAATATTTATGTTTTAAATAATAATAAATTATAAACATTTGTATTTTGACGTATAAATTTTTCCATGATTTAACATTAAATAACTTTCGCAAATAAGTGCAAAAAATGTCTATCACACGAAATAAAAACCAAAGAATTTTTCTATTCATGAAATTATTACTTCACTATTTAACAAAAGCATCAAAAGAATTAAGCTCTACAATTGAAAAACATCATCTCATATAAACATCCAAAGAAAGCTG
>JAPMOQ010037274.1:0-15941 GCA_026543055.1 Argiope trifasciata | reverse complement strand
GTCTTCTTTTATTACCATTTTCCTTTTTCGTTTGGTATAGCCTCCCTCTCGTCAGTAGTCACTCAAGGGAATATTCGGCAGCTAAACTTTCAGTCCCTTCCTTTTTCTCCTTTCCAAGGATAATTGTGTTTTTCCTTTCCATTTAATATTTTAGTGAAAACCTCTTTCCAGATCAGTTTCAAAGCTTTAAAAACATGGGTGGTGGAAAGTTTTTAAAGATTAATCGAATATCTATGTTTTTTTGTCATTTTCTTCTTTTTAGTTGCTCATTTTTTGTGTGTATATAAAATAAAAATGATTTTATTGAGGAACGCAATTGAAGATTTGAGTCTTAATTTTCAAAATAATTCTTTTGTGTTGTTGTGTTGTTCACACTTAAAAATCTTACAAACTGTACTTATCCAAAAAATTATCTAAAAAAATTTATTTAGTATCAGTTAAAAACAAATTCATCTATGCTACAAATTTCTGAATTTGATAGGTCTCCAAAAAATACAGAGCATTCCTGCTTCCAATATGCTTATATGATGTCTTATTTTTATGAAATATATTTTTCCTATTCGAAACCCCAATACCATTTTTTACAGAAAAGTACTTATATTCCCATATTTTTTATGGTAATCTTTTTTGGAAAAGTACTTGTGTTTCTACATTTTATGAAAGTACTTTTCAGCATTTGCTTTGTATTCATACCTATTCATTCCTATATTTGCAATAGGAATACAAAGGGATATATGTAATAATTCAGCTATACATAATAATTTGGCAATATTTGTTATAGGAATACAAAGGGATATACGTAATAATTCAGCTATACATAATAATTTGGTAATATTTGTTATAGGAATACAAAGGGATATACGTAATAATTCAGCTATACATAATAATTTGGCAATATTTGTTATAGGAATACAAAGGAACTTTGCATTCCTTTTCTGGTCATCGTTTTTGGAAAAGAACTTGTATTCTTATATTTTATGCAAGTACTTTTCAGTATCTGCTTTGTATTCCTATATTTGTATTCCTTATAACATATATAAGAATACAAAGGAACTCTCTCTTACACATTTTGTACATATGAAAGCAAGGATAATTTACAATGGTTTGCAGTTATAATATTAAGAATGATAGTCCCTTTAAATCATCTTTTTACATGAAAGGGTTATGTACTGAAGGCATAAATTCTGAAAAAAGGTTTTTATATTAACACTTAAGAAAGGAAATTTTTAATTTATTAAAAAAAGGGAATAATATTCCTACGTTTGGTATAGGTATTTTGTAAGTGTTTCTGCCATTATTTCAATATAGGTTGCTTAGCTTTGGATGCCTTAAGAGCAGAGGTGTCCAAACTACGGCCCGCGGGCGAAACCCGGCCCTCCAAGTGATTTTATCCGGCCCGCGGAGGGTTTTAAAACATAATGATGTTTTCGCCCAAACCTTTTCATTTTCCTAAAGGTATATCGAAAAACTACGTGGCCAACAAAACGGAGTTGTACTTGATTTTTATTTATATTTATATAGATTTATATATATATTTATTATATTTTATTTATATAGATTTTTATAAATATTTGGATGCAAAAGAGTTTTCAAATTTGAAGAAATTTGCTCGTAAATTCATTTCAATGTTTGGAACTACTTTTGTGTGAGAACAAGCTTTTTCTCGAATGAAGTATCTCAAATCAAAATATAGAGCAAATTTATCTGATGATAATTTGCAGTCATTGCTTATGATTGGTGTAACAAATTTTGATCCCAACTATAAAGACATTCTTCAACAACAACAAAAAAAAACAGTTTTATCATTCGCATTAGAAGTTGCATGAAAATATTTCAATTTATATAAAATAATTATATAATTATACTTTGTTTAGTATTTTGTATTTTCAAGTTACAATAAAATAGTATTAATTAATAGTATTTAATGCTACTTTACTCATAATGATATTTTTCAATTTGTATATACATGTGGCCCGTATAACATGGATCTAATTTCGATCCGGCCCATGCCGTAAAAAGTCTGGACACCTCTGCTTAAGAGGATAATAAAATTTATTAAAACTCAGTAAATCCATTATCGTTTTATATACATTTCTAATGAATGTGCCAAAAGGGATATAAAATTGGAGAACATTTAAGAAAATATTCAACCAAAACATCTAATATGAATTAATTTTTGGACATTGTTTTACATTAATTAAGTTTATATAAATTTATTTTTAATGAAGAACAAACGTATAAATTTCATTTTTTATGTAATTTAACTTTGTGTCAATACAGAATCGTTTAAAGAATTATACAATGTTACAAACTCTTTTTATAATATTCAATATTAAGAATTTGAAATACTTAATAAAATACTTATATGTTCTTTTCAAAAATAACACATCTGAGAAATTATAGGTAATTCAAAAAGCAGTTCCATTTATTTTGAATTTTATATTATTTAATATATTATACTTTCAACAAAACATGTGATATGAATCCCATTTTAATAGACGAATCCTAAAATGATTTTTTCCTAATATCCATTATCACGATAATGAAAACAATATTTACATATTAATAAATATTATAGGACTTTTCTTTTGGAAACAAATTTGAGACTCAATCAATTCGCAAAAAGAGTTTAAATAAAATTACAAAAATAAATTCTCTTATAATAGATGTCTGCCCGTATAAGGAAATAAATTGTTTGCTTATGATCCAATGATTACCAAAAAGAAAAAAACTGAAGGCACACTGCATAAATTACTTTATTTATAATTTAAACATTGCTTATGTGACGTAAAAATCCTGTATTCGATCCAATTTGTACAAAAAATGATATATTCAGGAAGCATGAATAATTTTAACTATGATTAAATTAACTTCGTATAAAATGAAAAGAGCATGACAAGTTCGATAACTTATGAACTAAAAAAAAAAATCAGTTTTTTTTAAAAGGGGAGTTTTTTTTTTTAATTTTTCTTTTATTTATTTATTATTTCTTTGTACCATGGAACATTTTGACTCTGAAGTTCGATTCAGTTCAGGATAAAGACTCATTACTTATATTAAGCAGAGTTTGTCTTTATAATAGACTGGATGAACAATTTCATGGTGTCATTATTTTATTCTTAGCCAATAATCTTACTAATTCATTCGTAAATGAAATCAACTCAATTCAATCATTGTTTCGAGACAGATTTTTTTAATACAAGCTATACCTTCAACTGAAGCGAAATAATAAAAAAAAAGCGGTAGAGGAGAGTAAAAAAAGTTATAAATTGAATTGGAACTTTCCACTGAAGCAAAAAATAAGCAATTTAGAAGAAAGTTTTCGTTTCGCTTTCTCGTCTGCCCAGTCAAAGCGGAAGTCCCCCTTTCACACACACCGGATGTTTTCTGGTGACTGGTCACTCGTAAGTTAAGTATTGCGTGAAACGCATTGGCAAAAAAAAATCAATGTTGGCAGAGATAAAAAATGGTAAAGTTAATAAACCGTTGTAAACTGGTAAAAAAATGGAGGCAAAAAAAATCGACATGTCTGTTTCAGAAAATTATGTCAAGAGCATAAGTTGCTTCAATACAATTACTTTTTAAAACGGAATGAGTTGTTCTGTTAAGCGTTGGAATTCATCAATGGAATATTTTTTTCTTTCCTAACTTTGACATGTCTCTGACATCTGCAGTTATAAGTTGTACAAAACATAAAAATATTAAGTAAATTTTTTACTTAAACATTAAGTTTACTCTCTATTAATTTTGAGCAGTAACGACCTAGTGATAACATTTCATCCAGGTATTTGAGAACTGACTTACATCTGGAAGCCTTCTGGTATACTTGTTGAAACATAAGGATTTTACATTTCGAGAGCCTTCCCCCGCCCATAAAAAACTGGAATAGGGTTAAATTTACTACTGGTAGGGCGTCTTCCCCGTTACCTAGGCATCCCGAGTTCGAATCTCGGTCCGGGGATGGTTGTTCTTCAATCTCAGTTTTCTATCCCTGAGGTGTGTAAAAGAGCCCCCCCCCCCCGTCTGTAAAGAGGGATTGTATAAGATAGTGTGTAAATGTCATATTTATATAAGCTAGAAGTCAAACATCTGCCCTCGAGTGTTCAGGGGTCTTTACCTTCACAGGCTACAGTATCCGCTTTCTGTTATAAGACGGAGACGACATTATCCTCATTAATGGAATACTTTAGTCTTCCTTAATTCTGAGGTGTTTCTGACATTTGCAGATCTAAGGTGTACAAAACATAAAGAAAAATAAAATACACAAAATTGACTTACAGCTCTTTACTCTGAATTTATTCTTTAAGCCTATAACATAACACGTTTCATTGATTTTGAAATATTAAGTAAATTCTATAAAAAAGTTTGTAGCCTAGGTGTAATGTCTCATCCAATCTGATTTCAATAAAGATTTACTATATGGTAAAAGAGTAAAGAAATTACAGTTTGGGTCAAACAAACAAAGGCTACAGATTTATTTTATTTTATTTTTAAACAGATTCATGTAGGAAAATCACTAATTGCAATGGATCTGATGACATGAATTTGGGAAAAAAATTTTAGTTCTTTATTAACCATTGTCCCTTTTCCGATTTCGTCCCCAAAACCGCCTTTATTAAGATAAGCATAAAATACCACTTTGCCCATGTTCTCTTCTGAGTTGGATAATTAGAGCAACTTTGAATTTTAACTGGCTTATAATATGTTGTTAGATATGTAAAAATGTCGGATGATCATGCTAGCTCAAAGGAAGGGGGGGATGATGATCTTTTCATTTTGATATAACTTTCGTAATATTGATGAAAGAAAAATGCTTTCAATTAGACAAATTAGCACTTCGTTATAGTGAACTACTTTTGCATTTAAAGAGTTTCGATGATTGCAATATCTTAGAAATTAGGAGCTGAAAAAAAGAGCTTCAAGCCCTATTTTTGACTATTTCTAATATCACAATTTATATTACCAGACAAAAATTAGATGATAGAGCTTTAGGATGTATCTTTGCTTTCCTGCTTATGGAGATGATTTTTTTTTAATTTGAAAGTTGGAGTTAACGTTTTAAGTCTTTACATTCTTAGACAGTTTTTTGGTCAAAGAATTACAAAAATGTATTTTTTTTATACCAGCCTACCAGATTTTGAGAAAAAAAACACAATTACCAATTATTAATATTTGGTTTCAACCTTTTTTTTTTCATCATAATTTTCTTCGGTCAAAAAATACAGATACAATTAAGTAAAATTTGAAAAATAATTTGAGTTTATAATGAAGAAAATATTTTACTACGAATGCGGGAATATGCTTTCTGTAAAAGCTATCGAGACAAAAATAAGAAATCAATCAATAAATTGTGTGGGAAATACATGTCACATTGAAGACAGATTGTAATAATAATGATTATAATTTATTTTGCATTGTAAATTAAAAGCTTGCCGGAATCAATGATTAATGATATTTTGAAACTAAATATTTCTTTAATTCCGTATTCAATGTTTTCTTAATCTTTACATTTGATACAGCAGCACATCGTATTGTTTTAAAAGCATAACTCTACTATTTCCATAGTACAATCTGCCGCCTATAAACTGTACTATTATTTCATTAAAAGGAAACTTAAGTTTCTTCAACCAATAAAACAAATAATTCTTGCCAGAACTATGATTTTTTTTTAAATAAAAAACATGAAAGTTGAATAGTCTCTCAATGAAGTTTTGTACTGCTACTAAATAGTTTATATCAGTTATATGTTGAATATTTATGCAATAACTTAGTGGATTGTTCAATAATAATAATAATAATAATAATAATAACAATAATATATATATATATAAACTGGAATGGTGGAAAGTGCATCGAAATATTATTTAATTTTTACCAAATTAATGTATATA
Organism: Argiope trifasciata; assembly: GCA_026543055.1. NCBI lineage: Eukaryota > Metazoa > Arthropoda > Arachnida > Araneae > Araneidae > Argiope > Argiope trifasciata. Next base: position 10,050 of record JAPMOQ010037274.1, on the reverse strand, counting down.
TTTCCGGTTTTAATATGTGTGTCATATTTGATAATTCTATGGACAATTATCTATCCTATAAAGTGTCAAAGCAAGCACATATATTCCTTCATCTTTAAAACTACCAGTTTGGAAATCATTTATAAAAGGTGCCATATGTGAAACAATTCTGTAAAGAAATTTAATTTAATTTATTGGTTTTTATTTTATTTCTTTACTTGCGATTCAATTATTTTCATATTACCAGGAGTAAGTATACTGTTTTTCCAAAGTAATCCTTGAAATCGGATACAATAAGCTCTACTTGATTAACAATATTCACCGATGTCTGCGCCATCAAAGCACATCCTGAATTTTCTCACCGAAGCTCTAATTTTATCTTTAAATTGCATCCTTAAAAAACTAATAAAAATCATGAAAATAAATTTTTCATAGCTCTATAAAATAGTAGATGTTTATCCCCTTTATATTGATTTTAAATTCTAAATGAATCCAGAATAGTTTTAATTCAACATTTAATGCTATTTAAAAAAATTAAAACTGTATTATATCAAGCAGAAGCAATAAATAAACATCCTAACAAAACAGTTTTTACCCGGAGAATATAAAAAATGATAAAAAAGGTAATTACCAGTGTTCGGTGAAAACATTTAAATATTAATTAAATTTAAACTCGCTTCATTGTGAATACCTTAATATCTTCGTAAACAAGAGAATAAAGCAAAATTCACCAACTATGGAAATAAAATAATCATTATTTTAAATCATTACGGGAATTAATAAATTGCCATGATATATTATCCATCTTTTGGTAAGCACTAAAATTATAAAAGCAAAAATTGAGGATCAAGGACAAAATGTTATTGTGTAATTTATTCCCAATTTTTTTTCCTCGTTCATTAATAGAAAATTACACCAGGTGAAAAAAATAAGCACGTCAACATGTTTATTAGCTTTATTATCCAGCTACTGAATATTTATTTACTGGTTCAAAGTTCTCGACCTTTAAATAAGGTTAATTGGCTTTTAGAAGCCTATTATCAGGTAATGTCAGAAGAAAACGTATATTTTGCATCACAATATAAATGTAAGCTAATATATGATGAATAAATCAGTGAAGAAAAAAGGCAATATTTTGCCAATCTGCATCAGAATATGACTTTTTTTCTTTGTGATTACATTATATAAAAGCTTGAAAACAATTTGTCGCATAAAACTTTTTATAACTCAGTAGATTCATTGTTTTTTATTGTTTGCTTTAGATATATTAGGTTAGGGAATAAGTTCGTTTTTATCAGATACTTTTATTTAGAGAAAATCATTAATAATAACAATCAATTAATCGATTACATGTTCGCTTTTCTCTTTACGACTTCCTCCCACCTCTCGACCCATTTGTCGATGACGTTCCGCCAAAATTCCTCTGGTCTGACGTCGAAGAAGTTGTTGTGTTAGTTTTTAAGGTCATCTTCATTGTCGAATGTAACGTCCCTCATATGATTCGACTAGCAGCGGAAAAGATAGTAATCCGATGGTGAAAGGTTCGGAGAATACGGTGGATGCTGAAGGACTTCCCATTCGAGCTCTTGGAGTACGACTTTGATGACTTGTGCAACATGGGGCCTGAGTTGACCCGAAGGAGTATGGTTTGACCTCGTCATTGGGGTCTTTTTAATCAGATAGAATCTTTTATGCGGTTTAGCTGGACTATGTAGAGCTCCTTGGTGACCGTGACATTCCATTCAAACATTTCTCAGTTCACCTAACCCTCCCTGTCCTAAGGGTGTGTCATCGGTATCAAAATCACAATTTTTGAACTTTTCAAACAATTTACGAGCTGTCTACTCGCCTATCACAACCTCTCCGTATACGTTGCAAATCTTTCGAGCTGATTTCGCAGCTTTTTGACATCATTGAAAAACGAAGAGAAGAAGGTGCCGAAACTGTTGATTTTTACCTCCTGGATATTCCCTTTCTTACCTTAAAAATAATTAAAAATTAAATTACTCAAAAACACGATTAGTAAAGTTTTGTAGAACAGAAAGAGCTCTATTGAAGGAATATCATACATTTTGTCAAAGCGCAAACAATAGTTGTCAAACAAAGAAAGTATAAAAACGCTATAAACTTATTCTCCAACCTAATACGAACGCCTCGTTCAAAAGCAACATTAGAAAATGATTTATGCTCGTAATTCTGAACCGTAACTGAATGACGAGGGTAACGCCTGAGATGATGTCCGCTGTGGAATCTTCTACATCACACCAGTCGGAGGAGATAGAGCCGCGGCTAATTTAACGTCCATCGCACTCGCTTACATGGCATTTATTCGGTGAAGTCGGGTAGCGAACCTGGAACCCTCCGATTCAGAACCTGCTAACATGACCTTCTGTTTTTATAGATGAATGACAAAGCAGAAATGAAAAAAAAAAAAAATACTGGATTTATAATTTAATTTGAGTGTTTTCGTATATCTCTGACTAAAGAGAAGTATGCGAAAGGAACCAAAAGTAGAGCCTCTGATTAATGTTTTAAAATGAGTAACAATGAACAAATCTTAATTTAATTTGATTTGTTTAATGTTTGTAAAGTTAGAATTTTCTTGTCTAATTGCTCATTCTTTATTTATGTCATTAACTGCACAGAAAATTCAGCCATTAAATACAATCAAACACAGATGACTGATTTTCCGTTATCTACTCTTGTTGAATTTAAAAAAAATATTAAATGAAGGTTACTTATAACTTTGTATTCATTTTCCAACAATTACTTACATTTTTTTTTCTTTTCTTTGCACTGTGTACTGTGTAATATGTTCTTAGGTTTAATTCTGTATTTTTAAGATCTAAAGTGAGAGACAAAAATGCTTGAACAGACTTAAACAATAACACTTTTATTTCACTTTTATATTTTTCACTTTTAAGAGAACATCACATAGTTAATATTTATGAAAAGTTTTAAGCCGAAAAAATAATACAATATCTTAATATTATGATTATATACTTTAGCTTAATTTAAACATTAATTTAGTTAATATTTTCAACAATGTAACAATATTTACTTGATGGCAACTCATATTAAAACTAAAGGAATGTTTATCGCTATGCTAAAAGTAAATATAAATTCAGAACATTAAGGAGAAGAATACTAATTAAATTTGTTATTTCATGCCCTAATCTTCATTACCGAATAAACTAAAAATATGTATATAAAAAGGACAAAAAGCATTTTATGCATTTAAAAACATTTAAGAAATATTTGTCTTTATTACTAGCACAATATGTTTTTTTACTCCTAAAATGACATATATAAGCCTTAAAACTAGAAAAAAGTGCCCAAGAGTAGAAATAATTATTTTAAATTATCATATAAAACTTTAATTTCACGCCACATTAAGTTTAGATTCAAACATTAGATGACACAATATAAAAATAGAGATCCTAGCCATTCTTTAATCGGTTCAATTCTTTCTCTCTGTTCATTAAAAATAAATCGTTTGCTGTGAAAAAAATCGCCAAGTTTATTAGTTTTATTACTCAACGGCTGAAAATTAGTGTACTATCTTAGCATTCCTGCCTCGTAAATGAGGGTAATTTGCTTTCCAGAAGCAATTATTGGGAATTACTCAGAAAGAAAGGAAATCTGGGTTTTCTTTACTCAAGTTTAGTGCAAGCGAACAATCTGGCGAATAAATTAGAGAAGTAGAAATGTCGGATGTTATTCTGTTGCGAAGTTTTTTTTCGACCATCATGGTTTTCTTTAAAGAAAATATCTATAGAACTACATAGAATCTAATTCATTTGTTTAATATGGTATTTATGTATAAAAAAATTCGCAAAGGTGTAAAAAAGTTTTATAATGAAGTTTCAGCCTGTCATGAAATTAAAAATGAAACAAGAAATATTACAAGTACAAGTAAACAAGTATTTAAAAAAATAAATTATGTTTCTACTTAGGTAAACAAAAAATAATTTATAAAATAAAAATTAATTTTTAAAAATTTTTTTATTCTTTTTTTTAATTTTTAAATAATTTGTTTTTAAATTTTAATATTACTTTTTATTAAATAATTGTCAAAAAATTAAATATCAAAACATATGATTAAAATTTCATTGATTTTTGCAACAATTGAACACGCATACTTCACTTTCACGTGAAAAAAAACAAAAATTACAACATATATATTGGGCTATTGATTGTTGCTTTCAATGTTTATTACTATTCTATTTACAATGTTTATTAAAATTATATTTAAAGTATTCAAAATCAATTGAATTTAATGACTGAATTACTATTTAAAAAAAAAACTGTATTAAAACAGTGTGTTCCTTTACTACAAGTATTTGGCCTTGAGTAGATGAATAAAAGGATTTTATTAACGATTGAAAATTTGAACATAATATATAAATAAATATAAGGAGGGAATGTGAACTAATATTATGAATTGAAAAAAAAAGGATCCTGAATTAAAAATAAAATCTATTTTCTGAACTTTCTACTAGTACTGTAAAGCTACAATATTTCATTGACAAATTCACTGATCCGAGTAAATTGTTGAAGAAAATGTCCAAAAGGATTTTTCTTCTTTAGAGAACTGTTCTCTGTAACTTGATTTTGGGAAAAGTTTCGGACCATTTGCCGCTTGTCCTGCAGGTTCTGATCGAATGATTGCACAGTAATTCTAAAAATGGTGCAAGTTTCCGATTTGAATGCTAGTAAATCTTGTTGAGAGCATTTTCTATCCCATCATTTGTTCTACTGTTTCCCAAAAGAGAAATTCTACATTCGAACTTAATTAATCTTTTTCAATATAATAATTTGCTAAGGAGGCATGCGATGTGTTAGATTTTATTCGATACATTTTATGCAGTATTATTTCGCTCATATTTTTCTTCTTTTTATTAAATAAATTTTTAATCAAAAGACATTTTATTAAATTTCCGTACATATATTTTAAATTTATATTCATATTCCAATAATTAGCATCTAGCAGTTAAAATCTGACGTATACATTTACTTGGAATAAATAACAAATTACATTTCATTCCAGAAATAAAATTATGAGAAAAGTATGTCACTAAATCATATTAATCCTATTTTAGAAAATCATAATTCCAAACTAATAAATATATCGAAGAACACCAATAATCTGTCAAAGAGGAAAAAAGAGTGATGACATAAATTTTATTTAAATTCATTGATCACGTTTTTCGTTGGTAGGCAAATATCCCTAAGATCAGAAAAAAATCCGTAAGTAATGTAAGCCAATGTCATGTAATATGAGCTCTGTCATAATAAATTTATCAGAGAGTATGCGAGAAAGTTTCTGAGAAACCACAAACATCGGTTATACATCCTTGCACTATAGAAACTAATTGTTTGAAATTTTCTCTGAAGCATACATTGAAGAGCTTCCTCTGCTGCTGAATGTTAAATAAATGAAACTTTGCCTCATTGTGCTATTGAATGAAATATATTCTCTAAAAACATTATTCTCTATAAATATACCAAAAAATAGGTGTTCAAATGAAAAGGAACGAAATGTCGGAACAATGTAACGATTAACATACATGCTCATTTTTTTTTCCGAGAAAGATTTGTCTGCTTTTAAAATATGCTAAGTATTTATCAACAAAAAATATTTAGCATGTATTAAGTGCACATTTTAGTAAGTTATAATTAAACATAAAAATTATGAAACAGTTGTTTCTAAACTTAAGAAAAGTAATTTGATTTAATTTTGAAGTTATATATAGCTACTTTACTAGATCATTATTAAATCAAATTACACTCATTTGATTTAATAATGATTTAAATTAGAAGATCTATAAGATGCGAGAAAGTTTTTGAGAAACCATGCGAGCTAGTTTCAATCATTTTTCCCTCAGAATATTATTTGATCGGATAATTTTTGTTGCATGAACTCTGATTTTTTAAAGATGTTGTCTGCGTTAGTGAGATATCATGACCAACGTTAGAAAGACGCATTTCCGTTGCTGACGATGCATTATTGTGGTGTGGTTTCGAAATCTTTACTCCCAAAGGAGGTGAATGGATGTTCTTTTTTCTGTCCTATTTTACTTTCCTGTTCATCTTCTCCAAGGAGTTTTCCTTCTTCATGAAATGTTCCCTGAAGATTTAATATTTTAGTGAATCGATCTTTCGATACCTTTGCCTGCACTTCGTAAAAAGAGAGTGATACATTTTAAGTTTAATGGAATATACTTGTAGAAGGTTTTTTGTGACTATTTTTATTCTGTTTGTACCATAAAAAATAATTACAACACATTAAGTTGATTGTAGAAACTAAGAATGTAAAAACATTTTTATTTTTTAAGTAATCCAAAAAACGCCATAAGAAAAATTTCTCGATTAATCATTTAATGTTGAAATATGTTTTTACTTTTGTGGTAGCTCTAAGATTCCTTATTTGGAATTCGTAAAGAAAATGTAAGCTTCTGTCTAGAAAAAAAATGTGTTTAGTAAATGATATATTAATTTTAAAAAAATTATTCAAAAAGATTAGGAAAATAAATGGCTTGACATATTTTTCTGCTTTTAAAATATGCTAAGTATTTCTGTACCAGAAAAATATTTAGCACATATTAACTGCACATTTTTGTAAGTTAGAATTAAATATAAAAATTTATGAAGCAAATGTTTCTAAACTTAAGAAAAATAATGCGAAATAATTTGGAATTATAATGCTGATGTTATCTAAAGCTACTTTTCTGGGTCATTATTAAGATATATTTAAAAACGCATATTAGAAGATTTTATGAGCAATAATAGATGATTTGTAGGAAAAATATCTGAACACTCAATTATTACATGTTGTGTCAGATAAAAAGAAAGCACTAATTTAGTGGAATTATAAAAATGAAGCAAAATGAAAAGGAAGCTGAAGCTTTTCTGAGTTTTATTTTAAAAATAACGCATGAATAAATTCCTTCCAAATCAATATAAAATTTCCTTTCTCTGTAATGGAATATTTTAACATTACATTAGTTAGCATACGAAAAAAAGAAAAATAATATTCAAAATATATTTTGATATTCAGAAAATTAAATGATAAAACAGATTAAAATTATTTTTTAAAACATTCAGGACCAAAATTACATCAAGATTGACACATATTGAGTTCTGAATATAAATTTTGCTTAAACAATTTTAATTATTATTGCCAGTTCTATCATTTGTTTTTTTTATTGGCATTGATCGTCATTTGTTTAAATTTTTTTCTCGTATCCTTAGTATAGAGAAAATATAATTGTGAAAAAAATTCGAACTCAAAACTTGAACGAATCTCTACGTTTAAACCTTCTTTGAGTTTGAAATGCTTGTTTTTCTAGGACAAAGATAAATAAAAAATTATTTCAACTAGACGGTTGAAATTTAGTTCATGGCTTTTACATTAAATTTGCCTATTCTTCGCAGATTTTCAATAAAATCTATTCAGAGGAGGACTGTGTTTCCAGCTGTATGAATATAAACTAAAATGATAGTAACATAATAAAGTCCTGTAATTCTGTAGTTGTTTCTCGTGCCATAAAACCCCATACAAACAAATAATACAGAATGAAGAGTACTTGATAGGTACAAGTATTTACCAACTATAGAATTGGCTCTCTAAAAATTTTGAGTCTAATCCAACTATCATTGACCCTATGCTTTCAGAAATCAGTAAATTTGGAGTTTTAAAAACGCACTGATTAAATATATGAAGATATATGGAGTCACAATTTCTCAAATCAAATATCATGATTTGAGAATTTGTAACTCCATGTGCTGTTTTGCGTCAGTTATTTGTTTCAATCAGTGTAGTAAAACGTTTATTAAAAACATACACGATATCAACGGTATAAACAGATAAATTATGCAAGCCGGCGTCGGGGTAACTTGTCTTTCCCTTGATCCAGGCTTCCCTGGTGCGAGTACCGGTCCGGGCATGGTTGCTCTTCTGAATTCTATTACTGTGTTGAGTGAATATGCTTTCTCGCCTGTAAAAAGAGAATGTGAAGGCGAATGTGAAGCATGAAATAGCTAAATCGTACTCTTGGATCTAGTTGGCGCTACTGAAAAAACAAGAGACGCTCATTTCAGCTTAAATTGCTGTCAGTATCTGTTACCCGTGTAAAATCCTACAATAGCTTAAAATTAATGTCAATGCCTTATAAATATGGGCTTATGTTTTATTATGTATTTATGTATGTATTTATTTTACCTTATGTCAGAGAAACAATTCAGAATTTGTCATTCATAATACTGTATAAAATAGCAGAAATGTGTCTAAAATATTTTAGGGATTTATTTTAGTGATTCTTAATATCAGTAGTTTAAATACTTTCGAAAGATGAAAGATTAGAGTAATACTTGTTCTTTCATTCTGCAATTTGAATTCATCTCCAAATATATAAACTTATCAATGAAAAATCTCATTTTAAGAAAAGAGAAACATTTTTTGTAACTTTAAAATTCTTCAACAAACACATAAAACATATATAAAAGATTTTAGTTGTTTCACAAAAATATATTTTTCCTTTTACTTTATCCTAAAAATATTTCATTAAAGTAATAAAAAAAAATGTGGATGAAGCAACTGAGTTCTGACTCATATAATTTTAACAATTGCAATTTTTTTCCGTACCCGCATGCTATTTGCTCCATTTGTCCTCGATTAGATTTTTTGCGTTACCTTTCTCGTAGAAGATTGTATTTTCGCCGTTTCGTATATGTTTCTACCAAATGTTCCTTGCTTGAATAAGTTAGTTTTCGTCAGATTGAAGGAAAGTGATTCGCTCCTCGGAGCTAATAAAAGTAATCCAATTTCAAAAGCTGTTCCAACACTTACTTGAAATTCAAATTGATTGATTCTAGATTCTAGAGTTTGATTTGATTCTGGAATTTTTTACATCTGGGTCTTTGATAACTTAAACAGAATCGCATCAAACGAAGTGGATGAACAGAAAAGCACTACATATGCAAATTTTCTGCTGGAGAATCTGCATTATAGCACAAAATTGTAAACGAATTTAGCTTTGATGCAATTTCAGTCTAAGATTCCTCTATGCAGTGCCAAAATGGGCTCTAGCTTTCTGAAGTGGAGGATCAAATCAAACTCACCTTCGCTTTTGTGTGTTTATTGATATATATATAAGATTAAATGCAAAGTTATTTTAATGTATTACATTTTCTCAGAAGGTAATATTTTCCATGGTTTGCACTTAATGATTTTCCCTAAATGGTAATCATTGGTAAATGGTTATTTCATCTAAAGGGTAATTCAGAAAAAAGTTTTAATAACTTTAAAAAGAAAAGTACACCCATTCCCGCATTCATTACTATTTCAGAAACTGTTCAGCAAACCGAGTTGTTCTCGATGAATTTTTTTTCAAGATATTAGAAATGATTTTGGAATATTTTATTCATTTATGAAAATTTGGTAAAAAAACTAGAATGTAGTATACAAGTAAGATTCTAAATAAATAAATATTTTATTGATTTCTATTAAGGTATCTGAAAAATTTCGGTGCACTTATAAAAATATGATGTAGACATATTTTAACAATATTTCTATTTTTTATACTATTCACAATTAGTAATAGGATGTTGATGTGTGAAATATACATTAAAAAGTTTTTGAAAATTAGCATTTAATAGCATAAATTTAAGCAAATTCTTATAAAACCTCAAATTGTCTATACCAAAAACTATTTTTCTCATCCTAGCAAAAGTTGTACCAAAATAAGCTGTATAGTTTTTCTAGGAACTGAGCAACAATCGTAGGGTTAAAATAAATAAATTATAAACATTCAAATATTTATCTTGACATTTTTAGCAAATGTATGGCATCATTATTCAAACAATTAACTCTAATTTTTTTTAAAAAATTCAATAGATCTAAATTTTTACTCCATTCCCGACAAAATAACATGAACACAAAGCACATCAAATTTTCTAGTAATATGATAATTATTGTTTGATTTATTTGATTTGAAGTAAACTACAAGTGAGTAAAAATTAGTTTTGAAAAAAAAATGCATTTAAAGTAGTTAGTAACTTGTTTTAATA
>JAPMOQ010037262.1:0-34669 GCA_026543055.1 Argiope trifasciata | reverse complement strand
TTAAGTGATACTCCAATGAATTTCGCTCATGTAAAAAAGGATTTTTTTTAATTTGTATTTTCGACATAATTAGGCTATCATAAATCTCTTTAATTCTTAATATTTTTACTTAAACTTATCATATGAGATTAAGTATTGTTATTATTATTATTATTACTTTCATTTCGACTGAAATCCGACTTTTTTACTTCAATAACGTTTTATCTTATAACATATCTGGAAACTAACTGATAGTAACACCAATTTTAAAAAAATGCTGTTATGCACTTTTTCTCTCTCCTTTCAATTGCACTTAACTATTAGATGCGAAAATTTATAGATCTTTTCTTTACAGTAAAATCTCTCGATACATAAAATATTCTGTAAAATAATCGTTTGCTTTCAAGTTTAAAAGTATTCACACACTTATGTAAGGAATAAATTATGTATTAAGTATTGAAATATTTCTCTTTAGTTAAAAATAGTGAATGAGCATTTATACTTCAAAATTAATAAAATTAAATGCGTTTATTTTATTTTAACTCGTTTCTAAACATCCGTTAAAAAAATTTCAGTAGAATTAAAAAAAACATTAAATTAACATACTAATATATAATAGACTTCGAATTTAAAGAAAGAAAAGAAGAAAATTGTCCTCTGTGTATTAAATATATAATCTATAAGTAATGAAAATAAATAGTCTTTTAAAGAGCATTGACGAAGTTAATAAAATACAGTGATTTTTTTTTTACGTACTAAAAAATGTGTACGCTAGTTTATACTACTAGTACAAATGTGCTAGTTTCTGTATCACTTGTATGTGGCTGATTGAAAGTTTGCCACTATGTAACGGCTGCCAGGTGTTGACGTTCGCCAAGTGCTGGATGAATAGCTGCTATTTTCTGCATCACTCATAAAGCTTATTATTGTTTGTATCATGTCGTTAAACGTACCTTGGTAGTATGCTCGTTCCTTAACTAAGGAGAGAGGAGTATCTCAGACAGCTAAGGATGGACTTTCGGTCACCCTCTACAATAATATATACTGTTAACTCTCGCTACAACGATACCCGATACAACAATAACTCCCTCTACTACAATAATGTTTTGTGGTCCCGGTGATTTTGCATATAAACTAATGTTAATCTCCTCTCAGTATTGCGATATTCTCTAGAACAATAAACCTCTGTAAAACGATTTTTTCAATCTAAATTTCAGTATTATTTTCTCCCTTTATAATAATATTTTGATTTTCAAATGCTTTTTTTTTTCGTTTTCTTTTGTTATTTTTTCCTTCAATTAAGACTCATTGTTGATATTCAACTTATCCCTGAATAAATAGCTATTGTTCAGATTTCAAAACAGATGAAGACCACCCTTATGGGAATTGGAGTGGGTGAGGGGGGGGGGGTGAAGTGTAAATGTATGCCTAGTCTCATTTCCCAGTAAGCTTTGGAATTCTGATAAGGTTTAAGGACATCTAGACCTGTCTGGTCACCACGATATTACAGAAAACGGTTGGTGGACTCCATACTTGTAAACCTTGAAAATAAAGTAGATGACCCTTTCAAAGCTGTAAATGTCAAGGAAGCGTGTGACAATATTGCTGGAAGTTGGTGGGAAGTAACAGAAAAAACCATTCGGAATTGCTGGAAAAAGGCCGGTCTTTGTGTTATGGAAGATAAAAAATCTGATAATGATGAAAATTCCATAGACAATGATCTCTCAGATGATCTAGAATGAGTTTTGCACATCAAAAATTCCGTATCCCAACTTGAGGAAACAAGCGGTAAAAAGTTTGGAATTAGTATAGAAGACTATTTAACAGCAGATGATGATCTTATGGTTTTCACAGGAGTTACTGATGAAGATATTCTCTCTGAAATTACTGATGAGATAGGAAATAATGATGAAGATGATGATGATAATACAGGTCTATCGCAGTCCTTATTGTTATCCCAGAAAGCTCTTCAATCTGTGAATTCTCTACGGACATTTTTTTCAAGCCTTCCGTCGACAAATGAAGAACATTTTCGTGCACTAAATGCATACAGTATTAGTGAACTTAACAGTTAAAAAATGAATAAACAAACAAAAATATTGGATTATTTTCAATAAAAAGTGTTTTCAGGTATATGAATATTTCTGTGCTTATTTTCTGAATTTATCTTATTTATTTATTTTTTTAGTATTTAAACCACTATTATTAGTATTTTGCAAATTAATTTCTTCAAAATATAGACTTAAAAGTAGTATGTTATGCACCTTAAACTAATAATAATAAAAAAAACTCTTATTAAATTCTCAAAATATGTGGGCCCTCTATATAACAATATGCCTCTCTACAACAATATATTTATTTGGTCCCTAAAATATTGTTGTAACGAAATTTTACTGTATACATTTTTTAGCTCAATAGAATGGATTTACCTTGTAGTTTCTGGATTCATGACCTTCAATACACGTGCACTTTTTCAATCGGTTTCAGCGGATGATTCTTTTAAATATATATTTATATATTTCAGCTATTTCTTTGTTCGACATCTGTGTGACTGTGTCCTCCCTTAATTTAGTGTTCCAGTACTATACAAAACTTAGCAGATGGCTCTAAATGGTCCTGGAAATATCATCCAACCTGTTAATTACCTAGAGCAGAACTCCAGAGACTTTTGATTGATGCATAAAGTGATTTTATTGAGTCGCAATCGATTGATTCTTATATGTATATTCAAATATAATTATTTTTTTTTTCAATGGCAATGTATTTTGAAAATCTCTAAAATATACTAATATAAATATCTACAGAATTTATAGATTGCTTTCTATATTAGTACTGAATATGTATGTTTAAATGCCCTCGAAACCCTTACTACGAATGTTCACACGTTTATGTGTAAAAGTGATGCCAATAAAAAAAGAGGTCAATTTTGCCCCTTATCAATTTTATTTAATACTAGCTGGTACCCAGAGCTTTGCTGTCACCAAAAAAATAATATTAAGTACAATCAATCAATAATTTGGCAATGTTTCATCGAAATAGGATGAAAGGTACGACAGTACATAAAATGTGAAAAAATGTCCTTTTTTAACAGTAAAAGCTCCTTATTCGCGCTTCCTTCAGTCGCGTTTTCACTATTCGCGGATTAAAAAAATGCGACATAATTCCTATATTCGCGGCTAAACATTTCTTTATTCGCGGATCTAATAAGTACGTACATAATAATAAAAGGATTACAATAGGTATCCAACTCAATTCAGAATGATAAGGAAAGAAACTATTTATTGTGTATCTTGATTCGATTTAATATTCGTTCAGAATTCTCAAGTTTGTTCTTAGAAAATGTGATTAAAATATTTTCTTTCAAAATTCATTAAACATGGAAAATATATTTATACCATAAAATCATTAATGTAGTTGAAAAGGTAATTTATTGAGCATTAAGATAGTGCACAATTATTTGTACTATAATATTTTTGGAAGTTACTGCGAAAAACGCTAACATTTAATTAAAATTATAAACCCCAGGATTGGTCTCCCCAAAACATTCTCGCATAATTTGTAATGAAGTTTTTACTTCTGAAAATGACTCGCATGACATTTGCGTACTATAGCTGCAAAAAATTAACCTTCAACTTAGATTTAGCATTTCTACAGAATCTAATATCTCTGCGGCGAGTTATTTGGAGATTAATCCTTGGTAAATAGATGCTGTTGAGATTCGATTTTTTTTTAATTAGATAATAGTATTATCCCTATAACCATCTCGCAAATGTAAGTAATAAGATGAACGGTTTAGGAAGGCATAAGAAACATAGAGACAAGCATTCATTTTCATTAAGATATATTTTATTTGATATAATTGTTGAATTTCCCATTATAATGTTTTTTATATACCTTTGTTAATTGGAGAAATAAATATATTTAAAAAGTAATATGTTTTTTCAAGAATAGCATTTGCACTAACAGATAATTTCAAAAGACAATGTATGTTCAAACATAATTACCTTTCTAATAATACATTTTAAAAAATTTCTAAAATATATTTATGTTTCAAGAAAAATATCTTCAGAATACACTGAAGTGACAAAAGTCATGGGATAGCAATATGCGAATATACAGATGGCAGTAGTATCGCAACGAAAAAGTATAAATGCGCAGTTCGTTTTCCAGAGCTTTCATTTGTGTTCAAGTTATTCATGTGAACAGGTTTTTCGTGATTTATGGCGGCACGACGGGAATTAACAGACTTTGAACGTGGAATGTTAGTTGGAGCTAGACGCATGGGTCATTCCATTGCGGATATCGTTAGTGAATTCAACATTCCGAGATCCACAGTATCAAGAGTGTGCCGAGAGTATGAAATTTCAGGCTAATAAACACGCAACACTTCGTTAAATAACTGCAGGAATCAATGTGGGACGTACGAGGGACGTGTCCGATAGGACTGTGCGGCGAAATTTGTCTTCCTTGGGCTACGACAGCAGAAGACCGACTCGAGGGCCTTTACTGACAGCACAATATCGCCTGCAGCGAACTTTCCTGGGTTCGTGAGCATATCGACTGGTCCCTAGACCAGTGGAAAACCGTGGCGTGGTCAGATGAGTCACGATTTCAGTTGTTACAAGCTGATGGTAGAGTTCGAGTGTGGCGCAGACCCCACGAAGCCATGGACCCAAACTGTCAGCAAGGCACTGTTCAAGCTGGTGGTGGCTGCATAATGGTGTGGGCTGTTTTTACATGGCATGGACTCGGTCCTCTGGTGCAACTGAACCGATCATTGACTGGAAATGGTTATGTCCAGCTGCTTGCAGATCACTTGCAGCCATTCATGGACTTCACGTACCCACACAACGATGGGATTTTTATGGATGACAATGCGCCATGTCACCGGGCCATAACTGTTCGCGATTGGTTTGAAGAACAGTCCGGACAATTCCAGCGTATGATCTGGCCACCTAGATCGCCCGATATGAATCCCATCGAGCATTTATGGGACATCATCGAAAGGTCCGTTCGTGCTCAAACTCCTGCACCATCCACACTTTCACAATTATGGACATCTATACAGACAGCATGGCTCAATATTCCTGCAGAGGACTTCCAACGACTTGTGGACTCCATGACACGTCGAGTTGTTGCACTTCGCCAGGCAAAAGGAGGACCGACACGATATTAACGGTCATCCCATGACTTTTGTCACTTCAGTGTATATTGGCTCATGTTCATACTAATGCTTCAATTTCCTTTTCAGTATAAAGAAAATGAGGTTCCTTAGAACAGCACCGCTTTAGTTAAGGGTTAAACTTTCATTTAAAAATTATCTTATTCTATTGATCAATCCGACATTGATTCATCTACTGAATAAAATATACTATTGCAAAGCAATATTTAAAAGGCCAAAATAAGCATTTTTAATGCATATTACAAAAGTAACATTATGCGATAAAGTAATGCAGTAAAGTAACTTTACTTCTTATAATCCCTTTCAAACATCTCAGATATTCAAACAGAATGCTTCTCTGAGTATCTCTGTGCATTCAAATTAGTCATATTCCTCTACACCTAAAACCAGCATTAGTTTCAATCATTAAGAACAATTCAATGTAGGTTCTTATAGAGCATATAGTTCATATAGCTACTTTTCCCAAGTTTCATTTTGTATAAGTGTCTACAATATAGTATAATTTATAGAAAATTCATTACTAATGACTTCCCAAATTAAAAATATAGAGATATTTAAAAACGCATAAATATGCCTATATTTATAAACAAAACTTTCGACTTATCCATTGCTATTTTAAGGCTTAGAAATAATTCTGAATGGATTCTTCATCAAAATAGAGCATTATAAAATAAAATACACCGTAATGCTATTTTACTTTATCGACACTTTTTGAAAATTCTACCCGAAACATTTAAACAGTTTGCACTTTCTAAGGCAATAAATCATTTTTAGTCTTTAAAAAGAACAGTGTACGTGATCAAACTACCAAACACAGCGAAGATTGTGCTTCTTCGGTAAGACAAAAGACCCAGACCTGTTAAAACATTATCTTGCTTGATGAAAAACCATTTTTCGAGCCTCAGATTTTCAATGCTACCAGTTAAAAGCATTCTAGAACACATTTTTTCATGAAATGCTTCTTTGAATTCATACTCTAAGGCTGGAATTCCACCTGCAATCCATAAAATGAAGATGACGGAGCTTAAGGAATTAATGGCATAAAGAATCCATTCAGCAAATATATTTATTAAGACTTCTGTCACCCAAAGATTTTTATTTAAATACATACTTATTATGCTGAAGCAAGTTAGTAAGTTAATTACAACAATGAAGAAAGATGGTCGAGCAAAGATTTCTTCAGTACAATGCAATGCATCGTTGATTCTGGATTTACGCCTAAGTATTTCCATGCGTTTTGATTCCGAAAAGTTTCCGTAGCGACATTTCTGAATTTTAAGAGTAACATATTTGATTTCTGATTGAAGTCTTAAACAAATGAGACAGTAAAATACGGCTATTAAATTTGTAAATGTGGGAAATACAACTGCATTCAAAAGGATCTTGAAACCCACAAAAAGAATCTCTGCTAATGGGTTTTTGATTTCACACCCGTAACTGTAATACGTAGATTGCGTTTCAATCACGAGAATCGTGGATACTGTTGAAAGGGCAATAGGCATACAACACAAAATCAAAAGCAGAAAATTTATCAGTGTTTCTTCAGTACTGGACAATAATACTTTTTGAAGTTTCACCAACAAGTCAGATAGTTGCTTTCTTCTTAAGTAAAGAAAATACCACACCCAAGCTGCTAAAAAGTAAGCAATAATATAAGTTACAATAGATTTCAAGTAGGTGGTTTCATTCCATTGTAAGATAAACATAATCCAGTTGTCCACATTTACAAACAACATAATTATAACGAAAATCATAGGTGTTATAGATTCGCCATTAAAATTTGATTTCCTGAGAAGTCCAAAGTAACTAAGAATTAAATGTAAAAATACCGGTACACAGTGGTTAGTACGATCTGTACCTGAATGATTTTCTAGATGCATTCTAGCTTTAATTCCATTTATTTTGTGACACGACTTTGTACATGGTATATATGACATTTCTCTGCTTAAATAAAATTAGCAAGTATTGATTAAAATGAAAGAATCAATATTTTCTTCTACAATCGATTTTTGATTTTTACAAGTAAAATTTTCAATCTAAACTAAGATCGAATAACATTCAACTAAATTAATCTTGAGTACGATTCTAACATATCATACTCAAATAAAACATAGTCTTGAGCTAGAAGAATTAAGAAAAAAAAAAAAGTAGGCAACAAATAAATTTCTTATTACATTTTTTAAAAATTACAAGCTGACAAATATTAAACTGCAATATTAGTAGATAAAGGCTAATTGATTGTAAATGCTTATAGTATGGTAGAGCATTAACAAATTCATTTCAGAATCCAGGGTTATCATACCCTTGACTGTTGTAAAGTAGATTACCTTTTATGAAAATGGCACATCAAGCCTTATAACATGTCGTGACTTTCTTATTAATTCCGCATTTTCATTTATAGCGATGTTTTTTAGAAAGAATACTTGATATGATATATTTCGACATTAACAATGGTTCAACTCAATTGATTCGTAATGGACCATGCAATAATGCTATAAATTACATTTTGAAATTAATTTTCTGGCTTTCAATAATAACAAAAAGCGAATAACACAGAAGCAAGACGATCATTTGCATAAGTGTGTTGTGTATCAAAATAATCACGTACTAAATGATAAATTTAAAAAATTCAATATATTGGTTTCGATCATAAATAGCATCATTAAAATTGAGTGCATATTGGAAGAAATAATTATTGAGATTCATAGGAAATGGAAGAAATGCATTAAAAAAATTAAAGCTAAGATTATAAAGCAAGCAAATTGTACCGGGGAGCATGTTCATCTTACTAAGGGGGGGGGGGACGGTATTCTAATTTTCAACCAATCCCAACTCAATTTTCTTAAGATAAAAAAGATTTTAAAAAAAGTGGTAATCCAAGCAAATGCTGCTTTTCATGGTCATTGCAATGACTGTTGAGGTTAAAAAGGGAACTGGTTGATTCTATTTATTTTGAATTATAGTTCGTTTATATATATAGCATTTAATTCATGCTGAAATAATGAAAAAATATTTTTTTCTCTTCTTCACACTGTTTTTAAAAACTTAATTCTTTTTAATATGCTAATAATAATGTCGATTATGGGGTGCTGAGGTAGTTAAAAAAACAAATAAATAGTATTAAGTAATTCGATCACAGGTTCATTATTACTAGAATATTCTAGAAGCTATTGAATATGCGTTAAAATGCAATGAGTACAATGCAACTTCATTTTACAATTATAAACTAATATTAACAGATTGTTTAAGAAATACTTACAAGTCGCAAGAGTCCAGCTAAGATCGTAAAAATGCAGTTCTAAAGTATAGAAAAAGGCTTAAAAGAACAAACATAAATTGCGGATTACAAGCGGACATAATTAAACTGAAAATAATTTCAAAATAACAAACGATATAACGCGATTTTTTGAGAAGTGAAATTCATTAATTAAAAGTAAGAAACCGAATTATAAATTTGTACCGTCATTAATTAGTGACATCACAGAAATGCCGAATTATATCATAATTAATTTGTAGTAGAAATCAAAGCAATGACATATGAAAAATCTCAAAGATATAAATGAAATACATTATTTTTCACAGTTATTTCTCTCTATATCGAAAATTGCGAAGCATAACTGACTGCATTCACATTAAAGAAAATACTTTGATTTGATTTTTCGACCAAAATTTTGAGAACAAATCTTTTATCTTTTATCAAAATACACACACACAAACAATATTTCTGTTGATAAGACATGTTCAAAGAAATGAGTTATAAATAGTCTGAAATCATAAATAATAGTCATAATGTAGTAAATCTTTGATTTACGATAGAACCTTCATATATATTTGTTAGTAATGATTTTAAGCCGTAATTAATCTTAAATCAATGTCTTTTCATAGTTTACAAACATTTGTTTCTATTTTCTCAATAGGAGAAACTTTTCCAAATTTAATACAATGTTTGTAGTTTAGAGTACAAAGTCTCACAAGAATGTGCTAAAATTATAAAAATAGTTTCTATCTAAGAGATCTATCTATCTTATCTAAGAGATTGTTTATTTAAGCTGTAAAAGATTTACCTTATACATTATAATGAGGTACTTTCTATTTAAATCAACATAAAATGTGTTAATATTATGCTATAGGATCAACAATGTCATGAAACATTATGTCTCAAATGGAACCTTATTAAGATCATAAAATTGCAATTCTATTAAGAACATTAAGGATTACAAACATTACCAAAAACTGACTTAGGCTAAAAACAATAATTTCATATCTCAAAATTATATTACCATTCTTCTGAATGCCAGTTTATAATATTGACTGGCAAAAATTAATTATATCCCGTTAACGTGCATTCGTGAAATATTTTGCTAGAAATTGTTCCATCTTAATGGTTTTGCATTAAAGCAAGCTATCGAAAAATCTAAGAAAGCTGAGAAGGTATGTTCGGAATATTTTTTTAAAAATTGTATATAGATATTTGAAAAGGCATCAATCTATACAACAAAAATAAACAAGTTAAAGTTACAATCTTTTGAAAGTCGAAAAACTACTATAAAATAATTTAAATTAAATACCATCTAGTGTATAAATAAAGTAAATGAATTTCCAAGATCTTTTAGTTAAGATATACATCTAATTCTTGACCAAACAAATAAGCAGTATTTCTATAAAATATTTAAATTCTGTATTCGACTGATAAATAAAATCTGATTTTTCCATTTGCTAATATGAATAATTAAATCAACTGTTACACATTTTTAAAGGAGCAGGCAATTTTTCTCTAATTCAGTAACCACGAAAATATTAAAAAAATTATTATACTAAATCTGACCCAAAACATATGCATTGGATTTCAATATAACTTTTAAAAAAACATTTTACAAAACAAATAACAAATTTAAAAAATAGTATATAAACATTAAGTAATATTATGAGGATTTATAAGCCAATTTCGTTGCAGAAAAATCACCTGTATAGAAAGAAAATATTAACATGTCCAAAACGTTTCATTAAATATAACTAACAAGGGCACAGGGTAATATAAAAATTTAGACATATAATTTTTTCTACAATTCAACTATTGATTAAAATAACAAAAAACATGGTCTTTTTTTACACCATTTGAAGAATTTCGCCATCTTAAATATATCTCTAAAGGTTTAGGAAATTATACATTATGGAACAGCTTGCACACCCAGTTTATAACTATAAGGTAATAAAGGCACAATTAAATGAAATATGATAATGATAATCATACGCATTTCTATAATGCTAGCAGCTAATACAACTTTTAATTTAAAACCATGCTGAAAATTAATAAACAATTCAATAGCAGTTCCCACAGGTCATTTAGAGTATGAAAGAATTTCTGTACAGCATGTTTATCAATGACTGTTTAATAATTTCTAATAATACACCTGATCCTTACATAATTAATATTTTAAACAATTATGTCTCAGCAGATCATGATACATTTCAAGTTAGTAATGATTTTGAAGAAAATTATTTGATATTAAGTAAGAATATTATTTACCAAAAACTACATTTTCAAGTATTAATATTAAATGCAAAATTAAGGTAATGTTATGAATATATATATAAATAAATAAAATGGTTTTCTTTATTTATTAGTGGCCAATTATGCTCAAAGCCTAACTGTGCATTCTAACAAATCTAATACTCTCTAAATCTCTAATTAAGTTTAAAGATTTATTTCAGTTAGCTAAATAAATAATAATAATAAAACATTTTTAAACACCAATTTTAACATTTTTAAATGCCAAAAATTTTATTACAATCAATAATCAATTAATTAGATAATGAAGAAATTGATACAACTAGTTGATATTTTATAACAAACAAATAATGATTATTTTAAAAATTTCTTTTGCTGTTTTTTATTTAACTGTTGGAGTAAAAGTATTCCTCCTTTTTACCATTAAATATCACTATAGTAAATCAAGACATGATTTTGACATAATTTTATTCCTTTTACTGGACATATGTTTTGGTTATGATTCTATGTGGCATGAAATGTAAACAGAATGGCCGAGTAAGGCCTTCTACACGATCTTAAAATAAATATGATGGGGGGGAGGGTTACTCTGTAATTAAATTAATATTATATTAATTTCAAAAGCATTCAAAACATATTTTCATCTATGCTTTTTACCATCTTTTTTCTTCCCATTCTTAGGTAATACTTTCCACTAATAAATGGATCTTATAGGGAGATGCTATCATATATTTTAAACAACAAGAAAGAAAAAAAAGACTATTGCACAAGAAAGTAGAAGCCATCAATTTCAAATCACATTTATCAACTCTCAGAACACTACAAATAAATAAATAATAATAATGTTTTATTACATTTTCTTTATAAATAAATAAGTTAAGAAGTAACATATAAATTTTATAAAATTAAAAGAGAAATATTAGATAAGTAATATTATCTTTATTTTCTATTAAAATTGTGGTTTCAAAATCATATTCCTATGATACTTTCTTCTTTTAACAATAATGAAATTCGGAATGATTCATATATATTTTCATTAATAGTATCATTTCCCAATAAATTAGTTCAAGTTTTAGATCATGATCTGTGAGATTATCATCTGTCAATTAATTTTTCATTAACTGATTCTTCAATTTATTGAACAATATATTCATAACCATGTAAGATAGAACATGTGCTATAAATTTGTCTTTCTATATATGGGCAATTATAATAAATTTCTTTTAACTTCAGATTCAATTTATTAATTTTATATTTAGATCATTCAACTTTACACATTTTTATAACTTTATATTTGAAGTATTATGTTAAAGCAAAAATTTAAGCATAAGCAAAATTAAAATTTTGCTTTTGAACCCATTAGAATTATGTTAATTTGCATTGCATGATATGGCATTTTATCAATAATAACTGTGACATTTTCTGACAAAAGAATTTTTCTTTTTGCATACATTTCTCAAACACATTTGAGATCATATTTTACGACAGTTACTTTTCCTTGCAATACTTTTATAGATGAAATTTGAATTGAAATACCCAGCGAACCCTCAGCACAAAAATGTAACATAGCCATTTCTTGTTTAAAATATACCATTTATATCCTCTAAATACCAAAATTCATTGATAATCAAATTATTATCCATCCACATTTCAGCATAAATGTATAAATTAAGGATTATCTTCTTATAATACCTTCTCATATTTCACAAAAATTAATTTCTCAACAGAATAATTACTTCATGCAAAAGAAACATTCCCGATTTATTTTGGAATTTTTTACATAAATATAATTTTATCAATATAAAGTGATAATATGCATGGTCTAAAAATCATTCTCATTATTCACTGTTGAATGACACAGTCAAATGTAAACAAACTATTGTACAAATTTTAAAGTGCTTCATTAAATGCTTTAACAACTGCATTGTTTAGTTAATTAATGGTGCAACAAAATGTTATCAGTAATGCTTTGGAGACAGTGTGCCATATCATTAAAAAGTCCATTAAATCAACAGAAAGATTAAAAAAATTAAGAAATAGACATCAAACAGAAAGATTCAACATGTGTAAAACAGACCAGATGGATAATTGCTATGACTTACCTTTTAAAATTGTGAATGATTTCTTCTAAAACAATTGTTGCACAAAGGTGTCCTTATGTTATTTTGACTAAAAATATTACTTAGTTCATAATATTACCTCTATTTCTGCACAATTTCCCCCCCCCCATAGTTAAAATGAATATTTTCTAATTCAATTTGATATATAATCTATAAGAAGGTTTTTAAACATTATAAAGGAATTTAAACTCATTCATCAAAATATTCTATCATATTCTTTTAACTTTTGCACTAAGATGATTGCTTCCTTTTTTATATCCCAATGTATACACTTTTTAATTTGCAATAATTTATGTTAAAAAATATCGAATAACAAAATTTAAAAAGTGCATTCCATATAAATTATTTTACAACCTAAAGATTCAATAATATTGTGAACAAGCAGATTGCCAAAGTCAATTAATATGGTTTACCAATTTTTATTCAAATTGAAGTAAATCATCTCATTCAAAACAGGTAGAAATTTGTTCAACCGCCCCTCTGGGAAAAAAAAAAAAAAAACGTTGAGCAGTTTGTTTGGCTCAACTGTTGAACTATCTTCAAATATCCTTTTTCTTTTTAAATATTTTTCTAGGTGATGCAAAACTTGAAAAAGAATTCTTCTGCTATTTGTGGGTAATTTATCAGGTTTATTCTGTAGCATATGAGATCAAAACAATTAATAATACCTGGTTATCTTTTGACTAATCCTAAAATTTAATAACATTGTATAAATGCTTTTAGGGACCATTCCTGAAATCTTTCTTAAAAATTACATAGCCATGTGAATAATAAATATGCATTTCGAAAAAAAAAAATAATGATAGAATTCAGAATGAAAAAATATATTCACACAAGGGAAGAATAACAAAATGGCCATTAATTGCTGTGTAAAAACATTCAATTAAAAGCTACAAACTTTAGAAATAAACATTATATGAAGAACTAAAATTAGTATTCTAACAATTGCAATGACCACCACTATTAATTTATTACTACAAATAATTCTTCTGGTATCTTTCCTCACAAATGTTCAAATAAAGAGCTAAATAATTTTTTAAACCTTTGAATAGCCAAACAAATGTATATTGAAAGAAAAATAAACCACAAATAAAAATGCTTTCAACAAATTTATTAAAATTCCAAAACAAACATAACACATCGTAAATATGAAAGAGACTAATATTTGATTATAAATTCTCTAAAGAGCAGACTTTTGAATCTAGACACTTGCACTTATATTAAATTCTTAAACAGCAAAACAATTTTCTTTTTTCTTCTCTTTTCTCTCCCCTCCCCCTTCTTACTTCTTTTTGAAGAAAGGTTTACCATAATTGACAAACAATAATTTTTATTACACTAGTTTTAACAATAAATATTTATTTATCAATTATGGCTAGCAATCAAACAATCCTATAGAGGCATAAATGACCAAATAATGACTAGATAAATAAAAATAATTATATGTACTGAAATAATATTGAATAAATAATTTCTGAATAATGAATATGACTTCGGATATTATGCCTGTGCAGATTTTAATCCAGCTAAATTTGTAATAGCTGAAGTTAACACCAATGTTTTTACACAACTGAAGAACATTATAACTAATCATATTTTTTACTTTTATTAGTTTTGCATCAACTTCAAGCATTTCTCTCTGTCTCTCTCTCTCTCTCTTTTCTTTTTTTTTTTTTTTGCAATTGTTTATATATACTTCATTTTGGACAACGATTCTAACAATCTTTGGAAGAGTATCAACTCTACACATTGCAATATTTTTTCTATTTTACCAAGACAAATGAGTCAGCAAATGCAAATATCAACATCGAACATCAACATTTCCTCAACATAAAGGCAGAAATATTTCCTAAAATATTTTACTATTTTAAAAATAAACACATTCTGGAACCTGCAACAGCTGCATAATGTTCTAACATCAACATTGATATCAAGAGCTATTTCAAAGTTTAGTGATTAGCAACATCAATCTGGAAGCAGCTGTTTTTAAGGCTATATTGCAAACACAATTTATCACCTTTCTGGACTAGTACTTCTTCATCCAAAACACAAGCTGCTTGTTTCCATAAACCACCAGGATCAGAAGTATTGACTGTGTAAGAGGAATGATATTTGATTGCAAACCAATAAATCACAGCAGTCACTTTACCATTATCTGCAACTTCCACTTCAGCAGTTTTAAAGGTGTCTTTGAAGAAAGATTTTGTTCCATTTTCAGATGTATTGTTCAGATCAATTGTGCAAAGTTTAAAAGGCTCTGTGAGTTTTTGATGAAGCAGGGCTGAAAACTGAATATCTTGATGAATCTGGCACTGTAAGAAATAAATATAAAATATAATAACAGAAGGAATATTTTATTAAATTTTCAAAAACATCAACCCATTTTTGTCGTGACTTTTCATTAAAAAAAACTATTCGAATCCAAAATCTTAAATAAAGAGGAGGGATAAAAAAAATAGTTAAAAAATGAAACTTAACTGGTGCTCTTAACTCAGTAAACACTGAACATAGTACAGATTAATTTAGAATAAATCCTCTGAATTATATAACAAATAAGGTTGGGTTCGTTTTAGAATCAAAATATCTTAATGAGGAAAAGCTACTTTTAAAAAAATGATTATTTACTTCAGTAATGAAAAGTAAATAAAAAAATTGCAATAATTTCCAGATACATGAAATGATGATAATGGAAATTGGTTTATACAATATGAATATTGCAGAAATTCTTTTTTTAAAAAAATCTCTCCACTAAGGGATTACAATCTTTGAAAAGATTCACAATCAATCCAGAAACAAAGTAAAGTAAGAAATTTATCTACGGAAATTTGTTGAATGATAGTATAGATGATTTACTTCTAAAAAAACGTAGATAATCCTAATGTAGTTATTAATTGTTACCCAAAAGATTTAGTTTTAACCAAAACAAATGAAGATCAAAATAAAGCTAACTATCTAGATTTAAATATAGAAATATCTAATGAAAAAACTTTAATAGGCATTTACGATAAAAGGGATGATTTTAAGTTTAAAATAATAAAACTTAGTAATTACCATTCAAATTTAAACTCTAAAATTTTCAAAAACCTAATATTTTCACAATTTAACAGAATTAAAAAAATTTGTAATAACAAGATTTCTTACATTACAGCAACTAATAATCTACTTAAAAACTTAAACACTAATGAATTTCCAAAAAACTTTTGCAATATCGAATCATTAATTAAAAAACAATTACATAAATTCTAATTCAATAACTAGTTTTACTCAAAAGATGGTACTCCTAGAGTTCTTTTGATGACGTTATATATAACCGAACAAGGTAGGCGTTTTTAACTTTTAACGCGGGAAAAATATTCTAGTATCTGGATATACAATTACAGGTATAGGATTTCACTTCTTATTATGTTTGCTTTCCTTCTCAACCATTATATGAAGGTGCTTTTTCAGTTTGGTGAGTGTTTTTTTCTACCTTCTTATTATTTTTTCTGAATTTGATTTTATATTCTTGTGATTGTCAGGTTTACTGTGACTTTTATTGGATTTGTTTGACTTATTTTATAAAGTCTATTTTACAATATATGTTATGTAAGATTTTAATTTAGTTAGTAGTCTCTATACATTTTTATATTGACGAATTTGATTTATTGATTTCATGTTTTTTTCTGGTTTGCTGTGATTTTGACTTATCAATGTTCAAATTTGATGTCTTTTCTTTTGTGATACTAATTTATCTCCAAAACCTCAATATTCTGGGATTTTCGGGTCACGAAGGGTCAATTGCTTGATGAAAAACAGACCCTTCACAGAAAAAATCCCTGGTTTGAATCCCTGTCTGAGGGTAACCCTTGAGAAAGTCCTCAGACCAGATTCTTTTTTTAATTTTTTTTTTAATTTTGATTACCAGGCAATAATTGTTTTAATCGTACTAACATTTATTCTAAAGTTATTTGAAAAGATTCACAAATCATTTAGCCTAATGATTAAAAACATTAAAAGATACAGATACTCACAACTAAGTTGACAGAGCATTAAAAAAGAGCTACAAAATATCATATAAGAATGAATGATGTTCTCTATAGATTTTATCTTGAAAAATATGTAATATTTACACTTCATGAAATTAAATAACTTGTGCTTTAGATAGTTTTTTGTAATATTAAAATTAAAAAATTACTGAAAAAAAAATCCATGTATATTATAACCAATCCAATTATTTTTCGTTACCTAAAGAGCAAATTCAGGTTTTCAGAAGTGTTTATTAGTCCAACATTCTGAAAAAACTGTACTACTATCAGAGAATCATAGTTAAACTGTATTAGACATGGTATTATCAATAAGATATATTCTAAACAGAAAAGTTCACTACACAGTCTTTTTCAGCTTTTTCTCATGTTCTTTCTTTCTCAGTCACTAAAATATTCATATTTAAGTACTGTAATCTACAAATCAGATTTACTAATGGGTTTTAAATAATGATTGGAAAATTATTTACCTTATAGGCATTCATTATCTGAGAAATTTTATAATCATCCACTCTTTCATCAGAAATCAGTTTTGAATGCTCTTTGAGAGTTTCACTTTCAACTAGAATGGCATGAATTTCTATTTGTCCTGGTACAACAAGTCCTGAATCCTTCAAACACTGCATCCTATATAAATATTAAAACATAATTTAAAATATAAAGCAAACAATAGGGAAGGTTATTATAGGTTAGGTTATTAGATTTTAGTTATGGTTATTATCAAACAATAGGTTATGGTTATTAGATTTTTCCAATTAAACTAATATAGATTATTGCCCTTTCACACTCACACACACAGAGAAGCGGGGGGGGCATATTCTATTATAGTTGAAATCTAATTCAGCAAAGACTACAGTTAGTATAAACCTAGTACTTTAAAAAGTCTAAAAAGACAAGTAATAGTGTATGTGCAATCAATTATTTTCAAATAAAAAGCAAGCATCCAATCTTTATTTCTAATAAATTCATTATAGGATTTTTTGTAATTCTTTCCACAAAAAGATGGATTCAGCATGTACATTAAAAATTCAATTGCTAATTAAAAAGAATATATATTTCCATTTTAAAACTCATAAATATGTATGCCATGGTACTATGAAATGGGCATTTATGTTAAAAATCTTATTTTGAGCATTTGTTGGATATGAATGACATGTAATGCATAGGCTTAAGCATTTGTGTTAAATTTAAGTTAAATATTCTTGCAAATATAACAAGATGACTTATATATTCAGTATTTCCTTCATAAAATAGACCACTCTGTCAGGAATAGAAATGAAGAAAGTATTACTTTGGAACAAAACAAAGACTATTAGAAGTCATAAATATTCTTTATTACTAACACTGAAAAATGTGAAATGATTAAATCTGCACTCAATATATCAAATTGTAAGACAGAGAAAATTATGTAACCTTTCCTAAAAAAATTTCATTAACAAAAATAGAAATGAAAAAACCAATTAACCACCACTACCCCCTTTCTTCTGCTTAATTTATCTAGTACATGATTTAAATTTGCAGTAAACATGTAGAAAGGTGATTTATAATTATAGTGGTAACAAAATACCAAAACATTTTACAGAAACATATACCGGAAAAAGAAAGGAGAAAAAAAAATTAAATGCATAATATTTAATTTTCATAATGGTTTCTGCAAAAAAATTTGCATAAACATTAAATAATATAACCAAAAGGTTAAAAAATTCTTCTGAATTTTTTATATTATTAACACAATTGTCAATTATTTATAACAAAATGTATTTAATGACTGACTAACTGGTTTATAGAATAAAATATATCTAAAAACTGACATTAATAATACCTCACAATATATAATAAATCCAATATGAATTAAAGTAATTTAATTTTCATGGAAGAAAAAAAAATCTTATAAAACTAAAAATTACTGTATTTAATAATATTAAAACTTTCAAATAAATTTTAATACATTAATTAATTAAAAATTTTAAATTTGCTTTTTACTGGTATTAAGTTGCTTTTAATAAAAAAAATAAGTAAAATAATACTATCAAAAAAGATTAATAGTAGGTATTATTTTGAAACTTAGCATAAGTAACATAACACAAAATATATTTATACGTATGTGTGTGCAGAATTATTTATAAATTAGTTTTTATATTTGAATGAAAGAAAATCTTTAAAAATAAAGAGAATAGCAGGTCAAAAATTTTCATTCAATAATTTCAAAAGTCATTTCATACCTTAAAACAGTTACATCTTCCAACAAGTTTTTCTTCAATAGCCCACATGGTTCAACAGGATCAACTATCAAAAAATCACACTGCATTTTTGAATTACAGAAATCTTCATATGATTTAAATGACAGTCTGTCATGGGAAATTCCGTACATATCTCGAAGTTGTTCAATTTCTGATTGGTATTGTGTTCGCAATACAGCTGCAACACTTGAAGTATCTTTCAGCGATTTTAAACTGAGACAAGGGAATGTTGATATATCCAAAATGGAAACATTATCTACATGAGATATGTCCTTGAGATTCAAGTTAATAATATCTCCTGTACTGTAAGAGTTCAAATAGTAAATCAAAGAAGGGTCCATTGTCAATTTCTGATTGAAATTACTGGCTGGAATAGAATTAGGAAGTTTCACTTTTTTCAGTTGGAAATGGCCCTGACAAAGGAATTCTGCTTCAATGTTATCACCAACATTGCAAAGTGAAGAGGCACCTGAAATCAAGCATAAAATGAATTTTCATGAAGAATAAAACTTGCATAAACAGCTCATGGTTAAATCTGAGGTCAGAATTTGTAATTAATGAAATTTTACTCTTCATTTACAATATTAAATGTTTGCTTAGGACATATTCAGATTTGTAATTAAAATACAACAAGGCTTAAACAACCTTTTCACTTTTGAAAGGTTAGAAAAGATCAATGATATCAGAATTTAATTCAAT
Organism: Argiope trifasciata; assembly: GCA_026543055.1. Lineage (NCBI taxonomy): Eukaryota > Metazoa > Arthropoda > Arachnida > Araneae > Araneidae > Argiope > Argiope trifasciata. The sequence continues at coordinate 14,918 of JAPMOQ010037262.1, read as the reverse complement.
GTATTCAATGTAGTTTTGTGTGATTAAAGTTTTAATTAGTTATTCATTAGAATTAAATTTGCTAAATACTAATAATTAGGAAAAGAACTAAATGAATATCAAATTAAAATAATTATTCAATAGATTTTATTGAAGTATTTATAAAGCAAGATAGTTTTTAAACATTTTTTTTCTCAAAAAAAAAAAAAAAAGTATTATTTCAAGGGATAAAATGAAGAACAAAAAACGGGACAGTTAGGTATAAAATGGCTTAAACAACCTCTTCTACCAAACTTACCATCCAAATATTGAGGTAAAACATAAAATATGGCTTGTTCCCAACAGCCACTGTCAGAGCCTTCTTTTGGAGCTGTTGAAATGGTTTCTTTATCATCTAAATGCAAGTCAAACCACATAACAAAAGCATCCAAGTACCCACTTTGAGTGCATTTGTATGATGGATTTAAATTTTTACCTTGCAGCAAAAGTTTAATCTCCTAAATAAAACAAGAACAAAAAATCAAGAGAAAGAGTATTATATGCAGACATATTTTGTAGTATAATATACAGACATATTATGCAAAGAAATTTTCTGCATATGAAATGCAAAAATAATATTTCAGTATCATGTAAAAATCTTACATTTTAAAACTATATATATTTTTTCAAAATATATTATTTACATTTATAAAGGATATTTAGAGACTAAACATGTAGCATTTTTCAAATAATTCATTGTATTTAGATTCATGAAGGATGTTTATGATTTGCCAATTAATTGTTGTAATTGGCTAAGATTAAAAAGAATTTAATTATTTAAAAATTATGATTTATAGTTTTTCCAAAATTCTCAAAAAAACATAACATGATATAAGAAAAGAATATAAAATAAAAAAAACAAGGCACTAAAACAAGAAAAAATAATTTACCTGAGGAGAATTGAAGTTTGCTTTCAGAATGCAAGATGGTTCACTTAAGTATTTGAATTTTATGTTGGAAATCTTCTCAGTAGTATAAGGTTCTTCATCCAAATATTGAGGTATAACATCATCTTTTATATCAAGTGCTTGCTTAACTTTATTATCAAGTCTAAGAAAAATATAATTAGATTGATTATTTTCACTAAATATTAAATTAAGTATTAACAGCTTTTTAAAAGTGCAAGGTTAAATGAACATTATAATATTCTTACTTTTAATTGCATAAAGAAATATAAAGAAAAGCTTTTTTATTAACAAAATATTGATAATTTGACTATCATTTATTAAAACTTTTATCTCCTCATTCTAGTTATAAAATTAGTTAGACTTTATGCTACTGAACATTAATAATATTAGAGTAATAAAATTTTAATCATTAATAAATGGGTATAAATTTAATCAAGATATAAATTTTCAATTCGCAAATGTTCTCTTCGATAAAATCAAAATATTTCATATGTGAAATTATTTTGCAAAAAAAAAAAACATTAAATTAAATGAAGATAAATTTTGATATTATGAAATTATTGATGTATATTATGAAATTATATTATCCAATTCAAAAGATTGAAAGCACAATCATTTTTACACAGCAGATACTAATAAATGTTGTTATGTATTAACATTGCATTTTTAATAAAACAATAAAATCATAAAATAAATTGTGCTTGCAAGATTTATAAAAAATATGTAACAATTAATTATCGGCCAAACTTACTTGAAAGCTTTGCGAAAATTATCACTTTCCACTGGAACAACATACACATCAGCAGAATATGGAATAACTTTTGCTCGACATACATTTATATCACTTTTATCAAGATGATTAGGGCATGTTGGAGAAACATTGTTTTCTTCACCAGGAGAAAGATCTTCTGTATCTTTTTCCAGCAGATATTCCCAAGCATGGTCCAAAGTTTCTAAACTATTTTCACCAAACAATCCAGCATCAAATATTTCAGTGACAATCAGAGACACTCTATATAAAACAAATTGCATATTCAGAAAAATGATTTTGAAAACAGCTAACAAATAAGCAAAAATTAGTTCAATAAACAAATGGATTTATGTATCTTACAAGCGGGCTTTCAGAATATTTTGATCTATGCAACACTGTACTGATTTTTTCTGATCTAATTCCACCCAAATTCAAAAACTTTATTTTCAAGTTAATATAATTGGTGGAATTCTTTACTTTCTAATCATGTGTTATTTTCCAAATTAAAAAAAGTCATTTGATGATGCTAAAATTTAACTTCATTTCCTATCATGGAACATTACTGCACTTTATCTTTCATTTGAGAAAACATAGATGTCTTCCTTCCAGAAATGATCAACACTATTAAAAAATGAATAAATAATTATCTAAAAGTAGTGGAAAAAGAATACATATCACAACTGATTTATTCATATTATAAAATAAATTAAATCTCAGCAATAAAAATATAATGTAATTAGTGAAAGTTTATCAGTCAGAGCTACACAGACATAGCACTGTAGCCAATTATTTCCCTTTTTCTCTCTTTAAATCCTTTAATGACTTTTACATATTGAGATTTGATGATATAATAGAGTTAAAGATAAGAAACAGTTGATCATATACCTCAACACAAATCTGAGTAAAAACAAAATCATATATATCACTGCTGACTACGCCCTAACTGAAGAATCCCTCGTCATGGATTAGAGCAATTTCAACCTGAGTTCATAACTACATAGCAGAAATAATAAATTTTGGTAGAAAATGATATTTCATTAATATCAAAGCTACCTGACAATTTTTAACAGTAAGAAAAATTAGCATTTGGGACTTATCCTATCTTTTTCTATTTCTTTCATTATTCCTGTTAATTTTTAATCATTTTGATTCGATATTCCTTTCATGCAAAGAAATAGTTTTCATTACATTTATTTCTACTTTTAAAATCAATAATTGGCAAAAGAAAAATATATACATTTTTCAGAACGCCACATGTATCTTTTGTATAAGCAAAATTCAAGCAAAAATATAAAATTCTCATGATACAACAGCACATAATACTATATAATATATACATATAGATAGAGAGATAGAAATATATATAAAGCTGATTACAAAATGCACTTACTTTTCAGGCAGATCTTCTTCAATAACCAAGTCTGTAGAAAATTTTGGAAAAACTTGAATGGATTTTTCATTCATTTTTATCACATTTTGCAGAACAGCAAACATGATTTCACTGGCTTCACATGCATATACTTTTTCAGCATTTGCATCAGCAGCCATCATGCTAGGATAATGTTTTTCAAAAAATGAATCCAATAAATATCAACATTAAAATGCGAAAAACTGTCTAGAATGCATTGAAAATTTTTAAATAACATATGACACAGCAAAACATTTTTTTTTATTACCCTACATAATTTTATCAATAAAAAAGACATAATTTAATCCTTCAAGAAATCAAGTCTGCTTTTCCTGTTTCACCTTCCAAGCAGTCATTTATTTTCTTTTTCATTTACATAATAATATGGGCAAGACATTCTTTTGGCACAAAAGTTTTAATAGTATGATTTCTTTTAAAGATTGTAAAACAACTTTAAAAATTAATTTTGCATTACTTTAATTAATATTTGTATAAAGGAGGCTGGTTAAAAACAGAAATAATGGTATACATAAATAAATACATTACATAATTTATAGAAATCTAGACAAAAGTCAGGACATTGTTTCATAAACAATTACTTCAAAACATTTTTAAAAAACAATTATGTCTATTTTTTAAAGGATTGGCTGCTTACTTTGAATACAGCAAATGTCAATTAAATTTTCAATAATGATACAAAAGAAACTAATTAAAAACAAATGCCTGGACAGAAACGTACGAAAAGAAATCATATATAAAACTCCCCTTTCATGCCCCTCCCACAAAAAAAGTAATGTATTCGAACACACACAAAAAAAAAAATATCAAAAGAAAAAATTATTAACAGGTGAAATATTTTATCAAAGATCATTGTAAGTAAGAATTTAATGACAAGAAACATTTATTTTTCAATATATTAAGAATTAAAACCATGAAAAAATTATAAAATAGTTGGGAGTAAATGAAATTTAAAAAAATTAAATAATTATATAAATTGTATATTCAATTAAGAAATGATTCTCAATCACTAAATTTTTTATCATGATTATTATTAAAAGCATGAGAGACATTCACAAAATATATATTTACCTTAGAATACCAGTACCAGCTCCAATATCCAAAACACGCTTGTGACCATTTTCAACTGCTCTTTTTATAGCTCGTTTGTAAGCAAGATTACGCTCTTTATCATTCAACATTACAAAATGCCATCTTTCCACTAAAGCATTTTTTAAATTTTCCATGCAATAAAGAGAAGGGGTAAAAAATGGATTGGCTTTGTAGGATTTCAGAAAATATGAGAGAGCACATTCGACGTATCCTAATCTGAAAAGGAACAAAAATATTAGCAATAATTTTGATAAATGCAATAAATAAATAAATAAGTGAAATCTACTATTGGAAATTTCAAATTATCATGTCAGTATAATATTATTTTTTAAGTCATTATTTGTCTTAATTAATTTAAGTCATTAACCAGTTTGAAAGAATCACAAGATTTCTCTATTGGTCACTCTTCCTCCCCTAATAATTATTTAAAACTTTCATTTCTAATTTTTCTAGCTGGCAAAAAAAATTTTAGAGCCTACTAATTTTGAGATGGGGGAAAAAAAACTCATCGTTTTTCCAAATATTGACGCATACTAAATCTGATAATCTTATGATTGTTTCAAATCAGTTTAAATTGGTTAACGACTAAAAATAAAACATTTTGTAAGAATTCAGATAATGTATAATTTGGAAATCAAGTTGTAACTTTAGTTGGCAATAAACTGCCAAATGTGACAACCTGCATTATTTGTAATAGCCCTATTTTAATTAGTTGGGATTATCCCTGAACTAACAATCTTTATCTATTAAACAAACAATATATTAACTTGTTTGGTTAATTTTTTAAAAAAACATTGTGTGAGTTAGGCAATAATACTATGACTTCCAAGGGAAATACTACAACAGGAGATGATGGATATTTCAAAAGCTAAAGCAGACTCTAAAATAAAACTACATTAGCAGACACTAGATATTTTAAAAGCTATACTGTGAATGTCAGCTCAAAAATAATAAAAGGGATAAATCGCTAATTTTTTGGCTACACATTCTTAGGTTTCAACAATTTGTTGCCTTCACATTTTTAGACTCCAAAAAACCTCAAGCAAAAACATTTTCTCACATGATAAAAAAAAAATGCTAATCTGAATTAATATATATTTTTTAAATAATTATTTTAATTGTTAAATTAATATGCTAATATTGATGTTTGAATACAAATGACAATATATGTTCCATATTTACTAATACTTGATTTAAATGTGTCAGCTTTCTGAAAAGCAATTCTTACTACAAAATTAAATATTAAAGAGCAAGAAATATGTTAAATTAAATCAATAGGAGATGCAAATTAAGTTTTTTTCAAATATAACAGTACAAACAGAGACAATGGTAAAATTTTATATTAATGTTTTTTCATTCATAACACTGAAGGGGGGAAAAAATGTTGCTAAAATATAAAATGCACTGATAGCCTTTATCACATATTCAGAAATACATTGTATAACAATGAAAGACTCTCTCAAGATGATGACAGTTTTAACACAGATTTTAATTATATTTAAAAATAAGTATAAGAACTGGCTAAAAAATACAAACACTTTTAGTTACATTATACACATATTATCATTTTAGAAAATTGGTAGTGTTTGGACCTGCAACAGATAATCAACTGAGCATACCTACATTAATTAAATGCAAATTATAAAAATAAAAAAATTGTTAAAAAAAGTACTTATGAACTACAAAGAAGATATATATATTATATATATATATATATTTAATATAAAAATTAAATTTCTCTGGAAAAATATACAGGCAAAAAAAAAAAAAAAAAAAAACCTATAAAAAGACTGAATGTCATTAAAAAATTGTATAAAAATATAAATATTTAATTAATGAAATATAGTGGTAATATTTTATTTTAAATGCCTTAGAGAAATAAATTCTACTAATTTCATTTGATAAATAATTTGCAGTGGATACAGAAGATATTTACAATAATGATTATGCTGCAGTATATAACTTCTTGTCTTGAACAAGAAAGACCATAATGTTTATGAATCTATTCCTTCCTCACTTCCAACATACAAATGACATAAGTTTATCATCCTAAGTATCTCTGTTACCAAATTCAGTTTAAAAAAACTCTTGACTTTATTTCTCTTATTACAACCACTTTCATCATTATATTGTTAGAGTTACACCTTGTATTTAAGACTAAATTTTCAAACATAATCAATGAACAATTCTATTATTGATGAGATTAATCATTTATTTGGATCAAACATATATCAACAGGCAATATTTAGATCATGTATTAGATAATTTAATAATTATTCATTAATACTAATTATTTACAGTTTAAATACCTTTTTATGTATGTATAATTTCAGGATTAAAATAGTATCCTAACATGAAAATGTTTATAAGTTAGTACATTATATGTAATTTTCTTCGTGTTATTTCATAATGAAAAAAAAAAAAGAAAAAAAAAAGGTTTAAAATGTTATAGATGCAGTTCATTGGGCATAAAACTACCAAATATAGAATATAACTATTTTTTGAATAAAAACTAACTAAATATGATTTTTTAAAAAAATTTAATAACGTTTTTCATTCAAAATTAATCCAATTGTTAAAGTTTTTCCTTATTAAATTATTCACTATACAAAAATCATTTTACCACTTTAAAATTCAAAAAATAAGCTTTACAATGGTAAAAATTTAAAGTACTCAAATTTAACTTTAGAAAATACATTCAAAATATGTCCATTTAATATAATGTGTATATTGCTTTAGATATTGAAATCATACAGAAGCATTACAAAGATATTAAATGCATACTTTTTTGAGCACATTATTTCTGCTACACAGTTAAGAGTAAATTTAAAAAATAAAATTAAGAAATCAAGCATAAAATATTACTGTTAGTTACTTGAAATTTTTTAAAAATCTGTTCATATAACTTTTGAATATTTTCAAAAATTCTGTAGTTCTTCATGATTTATTTCCTGTATTCTAATGTTGGTATTACAATCCCTTCTAATGTTGATTACAATTGATATGTAGTATAAAATGAAGTCTCCTAAAAGTGTCTGTATGTTTGAAAGAAAAAAACCTCGAGAACTGACATTGGAGATATTTGTACCATATTGTAAGGTATTTAATGGGAAGATTTTAGCACACTGAAGTCATATATACATAGTCTAAACTTTTTAGCTAAACTAGACCACAAATTACATCCAAACAAAAAAATTTTGTCCATTCCCCAGGTGGAAATATATAGTGGAACAGTCAATATAATTTACAAACAAATATTATGAAGCAAATTGAATTTTATTTTCATATCTGGCTCTACAGAGTTGATAAACAAATATGGGTCATAGAGTGGGTACAATCATTTATTTGTACATTTTTAAATTTTAAAACAAGTTTTTGATTTAAATTTTGAGTGAATTATTTTGTTTATGAGTCCCATATTGTATTTTTACTATTTTGAGAGTTTAAATATTTTTATATGTATGCTATAAAAGATGTTTTGTTATTTTTGATGATTTCTAAATATATTTTTGTGTTTGTTTAATGCTGCATGGCAGGCCCTTGTCATATCAGTTAGAGGCCAGATTTAAGTTTAAAGCTAATTTTTCCCTTAGGATGCTATGCCACAGGCATTTGTTTTTATGTTCCAATTTAATCAAGAATATTTGTAAACCTAAATATTTAATGTTGTGTTATGCATTTCATTGTTACTAAATAATGCACACGTAATATACACAATATTGAAATTATCAGAACTGTTGAACAATCATTGCAATAATAAAAAATCAATATATTTTTATTTAATTTTAATAAAAGATTTCCGAGAGCCTCAACTTGCAAAGGACTTCGATATTAATGCTATGGCTACTATACAACAGCTATATAAGTATACAGCATGGTAAGCTTCAGTACAATACAATTTCAAGTCCATTTTAATCTCAAACATAGTGATATATGAGTGCTTTGCATCTCATACATGTATGCATACAAAAACATTACTTTTAATCATTCAAAACCAACAAATACAGATTTTTCAGTATACAATTGATCATATTGTAAGTAAATTTTTGTTTTTTCGCATATAACTTTCAAATGAATCATTTTCTGTCAAATCTCATATTCATAAAAAATTGATCAAAAACACAAATTATATTTCATTCAGTTTCATTTAATCACTATACAAAAAATCAACTGTAACAAAATGCTGAAATTTTATAGGAATAAAGGAAAAATGAAGAAAGAAAAAAAAAGTTATGAATGTGGGATAAAAATATAAAAATCTTCACTTATTGTAAGTTAATTTATAAAAGAATTCTTCCAAACCAGCCTAAAATTTAAATATAAAGTATTTAGTGCAAAATTGAAATATAAGATTATAATTTTTTTTTAATGTAAACATGAAGTAAATTTGATAATTCAATTACCAACAAAATAACAAGTATCTTACCGAAATAAAGTAGTGGCCAGACCGTGCAAGACATGAGAATCATGAGGCAGAACATCCAAGGCTTGTTCATAACACATCAAAACTTCATTTACTTGCTTTTCCTTTTCCATTTTCTCAGATAATTTTTCTGAATTAAAATATTAAGTTTTATTACAAAAATTATTAATAATTATGAAGATTCATCAGAAATATTCAAAAATTTATCCTGGATTATTAATAATTATAGAACTATTATCACAAAATTCTAAAGATGAAATACATATATTTTCTAATGTATAAAAAATTAGCAATGTGACGATTTTAATTACAATTATGTTGGAAAAGAGTTCACAGTAAAAATATACACAAAAAAAATCAACATAAAAAACACTATATATAATAAATAAAGCAAATTAAACTTGCAAGACATTTCAAAATTAAACATCAGAAGTGTGTTGTACCTGGCACACCTATACGGGTGAAACCAAAAAAACAGGTGCTTTTCATGTCCACAACTTTACAATTTTTTTCTAGCCCATATAGGGGGTAAAAAACAATGATTTTTGTTTTATCAGTTAGAAAAAACAATAGTTATTTATATTTTAGGAAGTTTATATTTAAAATTTATTTATTTTATCTATATTGCTTTATTTCTTTGTTTCATAAACGGCAAAATAAGCTGTCTCAATGAGCATGAGCCCAACTTTGAAGCGTATATACTTTAATATTTTACTAGTTTCCAAATTATTAGCTTTTTTTAAATGATTAATAGCTTCAGTAGTTTTATAAAAATTTCCAGATTCATTGAAATCTTTACTTTTTAAACTACTTTTTAAATTTTTATTTTTGTCCCATGATAATTGTAACCTCTGTTACTAAATCCTTTTTCATGAAATTAAATAACTTCAAAATCCACGAACAGAGGTCACTACCACTTTATATTGCAGGCAAAGGTAACTGTAAGAGAACTTAAGTGCCATTTTGAATTTCTTCTTCACATGTGGTGGTTCAAAGGCAAAAGATTTTGATTACGAGGTGAGTGTGTTTTCTCTGTGTAACCTCTGTTATTATAGTTTTATACTTATTTAGTGTTTTAAAGGCTCAAATTTCTCATTTTATATATTAAATAAGATAAAATCTATATAAAAAATACAATTTCTGTTCATTTTTTTAAGAATATATGAAACTAGTGATTTTTTCCCCTTTAAATGTAACCTCTGTTACTAGTAACCTCTGTTACACTTAATTTGTAACAGAGGTTACACACAAGTAACAGAAATTACACTTTTCAGTAGTAAATAGTTTGTATTTTTCTGCAATAACTGTATGCAATAACTAGGAAATGCAATAACTGTATTTCGAAAATAGTACCACTGAATAAGAAAAATGATCATAATATTATTACTTGGTTTGAGTGGACCAGGGTTTTACAAGAGATACAAAGTAGCACAGGGGAGAAGAAAATAATAAAAAAAGTGATAAAAGAGAAAAAAAGTGGATCTGAAAAAGACTTATGCAAAAAATTTCAGGTGGAATTAAAGAAATTTTGCAAACATGCTTTTAATATTAAACACCAATATGCTGCCTACAGACAATGTTGTGATAACCTGAAGACTCATGAAGCTATGATTCTTATAGATTTTTCACAAAATTACACATGCAAAATGGGAAAAGAGATCCAAAGTTATCATTTTGGTGGATCAAAAAACCAAGTAACTTTGCATACAGGTGTCCTCTATTGTAGCCAGTCTGAACCCATATCTTTTTGCAGCATTTCTTCAGATCGAAGGCATACTCCTGCTGCAATATGGGCACATTTGGAACCAGTTTTTAAAATGATAAGAAAAACATTGCCATCAATCAAAGTTCTTCATTTTTTTTCAGATGGACCTACTACCCAGTATCGTCAAAAGCAAAATTTTTATCTTCTAAATAATCAATTATATTATTATGGTTTTCAACGAGCCACATGGAACTTTTTCGAGGCTGGCCATGGTAAAGGAGCAGCTGATGGTGTGGGTGCTGCACTAAAGAGAAAGGCTGATAAACTCGTTTCTTTTGGCCAAGATATTACTGATGCAAACCAGTTTTGTGAAGCTATGAAGGGATCAAAAATAAAGATATTTTTTGTGGAAGAACAAGATATAGATTTCATTCAGCAATCCATACCCATAAATTAAAAAACAATAAAAGGAACGATGAAAATCCATCAGATAAGTACAGTGCATAAAGCTGGTAGCCTAACGTATAGAGATCTGAGCTGCTTTTGTGGTGAGCAGCATGGTTTTTGTTCCTGCTTTGAATGCCAAAAATTCGACCTACAAACACATGCAGATGAAAAAAATGAAGTAGAAGACAAGACTAGTTACCCAAATGAACATTTAGAACAGTCTGGACCTGTCTTAATGGAAAATGATGACAGAGAAGTCACTGCAAACAAAATACATAAAGGAACATTTTTGCTTGTTGAGTTCATATCTAAAAAGAAAACTATGAAATTGTATTATGTTGCAGTAACACAGGATGATCTGGAAGATGATGGTGAAGTTCGGGTGATGTTCTTGAAAATCTGTGATGGTACAGGAACCTTATTTAAAGCAGATGATACAGACATTGCGTATATTAATTTTGAGCAAATAAAAGACATTTTACCAATGCCAACAATAGTCATAAAGGGAGATAGATTGTTTTAGAAGTTTCCCTATTCAATTTCAGTCTTTGAAAAATAAATAAATTATTTGATGCGAAATAAATAAGTTACTTGAAACTTCGCTGTAAATTTCTCTTACTGCAAGTAACTTCTGTTACCGAGTGTAACTTCTGTTACTGAGTGTAACCTCTGTTACTAATAACTAATTATTAGTTTTTTTAATAATAACATTTGCAAATTGTCAATACTTGTTTGCAAACAAACAAACTCTTGAAGTTCTACAAATCTAACATAAAATTAATCATATTCTGAAGGTTTTATAAGGAGAGATTGGAAAATTTGTCATACATATTTTATCATAAGTAACAAAAGTAAGAAGTTATCATAATTATTTATAATTAATATTTTTTTAATCAGAAAAAAATTATTATTTCAGGCAAAGGACCTGAAAGGTAAGTTAATATATAAAAATCATGTTTTTATTGAAACACAATCATACTAAATTGAGTAGATGTTGTCCAGTAACAGAGGTTACAATTTTCAGATCAAAATCATTTTTGAAAGCCGATATTTTTATTTTTACAGTTAATTTTCCTATGCTGGACATGATTTTGTATATATTACACACATATGAATGTAATAATTTCACAAACTAGTAAAAACTGCATCAAAAAATTCTCAATTGAATTTTTTTTGAAAAGCACCTGTTTTTTCGGTTTCACCCATACACATAATATTGATTTTTTAAAATTATTATTATGTGCAAATAATTATGGTTAATAATTGAATTCTATTTAATAGAACAGTAAACATATTAGATCAACAAGAGTAAATATTTAATTCATATTTAAAACTAACAGTTGTAAAAAACAAATTCTACCGCAGAATAAGTGAAAAGTGCAAAATATCTAAAGAAATTTAAATGTTCAAAATTATATACAATTTTGAATTATAAATTGCTATTTACCCAATGTGAATAAAAAGGCATTTAATAATTCTCCTTTCACAGAGGGTTCAACAGTCAGAGCTACAATGAAGTGAGCAAATGCTCGGCTGTACTCATGTTCATTTAAGCAGCTTAAAGCACGACTTTTACAGCGCTGCAAAAGTAGCTGTCTTCCTTGATTCCAATCTTCAGTAGCACTTTCCATGGTTACCTAAAACATTTATTGGCAATAATGAGGAAAAATAGTTTTATTTTAAAACAGAAATTTATTATTTTTTTTAATTAGAAAATATAACTTGTTAAAGATTATAGAAAAAAGTAAAACTTAATACTCAATTTTTTCCAAGAATGTAAGTTAAAAAATAATTTAGAAACAACTTTTCCATTACTTATATATTTCACTTATTTATTTAAAGAAATTGATCTGTAAACATTATCACATAAAATTAATCAATGCATATACTTCATGAGCTTTCAAATTTGTTGCACTAAAAAAAATTAGAAATTAAGTTCAAAATTCTCTAAATATTCAACATGACAGCTTAAGTACCCCCGCTTAAGTCATATTATTTTTGCATAAAATTAAATTTTTAATTCAAATCATATGCAGGCAGATTTAAGAATAATTATGCATTAAGCATTTACGATAGGTAAATTTAGTATTAACCAATGCTATTGAAGGAAGTCGTCACATTCCAGTTACAATGGAACCTATTAATATTCAAATAAGTTTAGAACATTGGTGTGTGTGTGTTTGGGGAAGGAATGAACTCAGGGCACATGGTTCACATCTAACTAGACATTTTACAATTTAATAATAATAATTATTTAATTTAAAGGTATTAATTTAGTTAAGAAATGAACAAATTTTGTAAACATTCATTTGCTATCAAAAATGAAAGTAAATGTTATCTAACTACTGTTCTGCTTGCATAATTATGACAATATGCTTGCTAGCATTGATTAAACTGAAATTTTTATACAAGAAACAAACAAAGTAAGAATATAAAATCAAATCATTCATTGTAATAGCCAAATTTTTGGAAATATATGTATTTCAAAAATTTAAATAATTAATGAAATCGATGTTTAAAACTATATTTAATTCATTTAAGTTTGCCAAACAGCAAATTTCTCAACAAATAAAGATTATTAGTGATCCAAAACATTAATAAAACTTAATTACTAGATTAAATAAATATTATTTATTGAAATATTCTATTATATATTATAGAATATCTTATTATCTCTCTCATAAACTTATCGAGTCTCTAATTTAATAATACTGAGGATTCTTAAAATTGAATTTATTGTTAAAAATTATTTTTAAAAAATGTCTTTATAATCATGGAAATGAACCTGATTAAAAAATTGTCAATACAAATACATTGTAATATTAATTGTTCAAAATGTATAAAATTTTTATAAGCTATTTCAGACTGTGAAATGAAGTAAACTCTACTACTCCAACAACAAAAATGTGTTTGGAAATTACAAAGATAAAATATCATATATTTAAAGATTGAATATAAGTTTACTACAAAGTGTAAAACTCAATGACAGTTTCAAAACGGAAGCAATTTGCTAAACCAATTTAAACACTTTAAAAATGAACGTAAAACATCTCTCCGTTGACTTTGGAAATAAAAATTATATAAGTATACAAAGACTTTTATATAACTGGTTAAAAATTTTCATTCTTTCACAGATTCTCTTCGCCTTCATCTTAACTATTCAGTTTTATAAATCGGAAATTATGGTTAAATAAAATGGTAAATTTTCAAATACAATATTCAAAATTACATTTAATTTTTATTCCTACAGATAAGCTCAGTTCTTTAAACATTAACTACCGATGAAGAAAAATCTTTTAACATTTTGACAATAGGAGGTCATAGTTTTCACTAAGGTTACCTGATCCAAACACTTTACGAATAATCTGGAGACGCCGAATATATTATTATAGAAATTTCATGAAGCTCTTAAACATTTTGTTCCAAAAACCTCTTATGATTTCCTTAAAAAGTCTGAAAATTTATAAAATTATAGAAAAATTAAACAAACCTTATTTTTGTTTTGTAAATTTTCCCTCTTTCTTTTTTATTATTGTAGTATTGCCACTCAGTTGAAACTCTCCCTTCTAAAACTATCTGCACTGTTCAATCAATATAAAAGTATGTATATAGTGGTGAAAGCAGGATTTAGGACATTTTTTTTTTCCAACAGCAGAGAATATTTCTGATTTTTTTTTTTTTTTTTTTCATTTACCTTCAAGCTGCTTAATATTAAAGAAACAATGAAGCTATGTGTGATATATGCTATGACAATCTGATTTTGAACTTTAATGATCATGAAATAAATAGTGAAACAAAAGTATAGCCGTAGTTTTGTACTCAATGTAAGTGGAACATAATATGATTATTTCGGCTCACAACATCATTATATGTTAAACAAAAATAAATTCTGCTCGATATAAGGCGTTAGTTTTGGTCTTTATGCGTCACGCTTTCATTTAAAAACCAGCATAAAAATGATAATGTCTTTGTTTCATGCTGGTTCTAAAAAACTGATGCCAAGAGCATGTATATTCTCTTTGCTTCCAGGTCATTACACTTCTGAACAATAAATACTGGCTATATACATTGATTCTATTTCTCATATATTGAAAAATTCAACATTTTATGAAGCTTCACCAGGTGATAAGCAAATTCGAAATGTTTCA
>JAPMOQ010037255.1:0-20588 GCA_026543055.1 Argiope trifasciata | reverse complement strand
AAAAAAAAATATTAACTCAAATAGGGAGATGAGAATTTTGTACTTAACTGTGTAGGTGAGGTTTACATAACCCCATTTTCTTTACTCTGAAATTAAAATTTCTTATGAATATATAAGTATAAAAAACGGCCAGTTTATTATATAGAAATTTTTCTTACTTTTTAAAGGCTTTAGAAATTTTAAAAATATCGAAAAAAGCAAATACGTTGGAACATATTTTTTCTTCTCAAATTTCACGTAATAATAAATGATATTCTTGAAAATATATATTACTTTTTACTTTTAAATCATATTTATTTTTCCAGTTTACAAATATAGAACACATATAATGCATATAGAACATATAGAACATATGTTCTATATATAGATATATATTATATAGAACACAATATAATGCAATAGAACACAATATAACGCATATATATAGAACAATATATAGAACATAGACGTTATAGAACATATATAGAACACAATATAATGCAAATTCAACAATTAAATGAAAAATTTAGAATAAAAATTATAGTGGGTAAAATTGACCTTTTTTTTTTTTTATCGGCTTGAATGATTTTCAAAGCACGATTTTCTAGCGCATTTTAAACTGAAAAGTTAAGAAATAGTATAAAAATGAGCCTATAAATTCTATATATCTCTCTGTTCGTATTTTAATATATTTCATTAGTTTTTTCAGAATGCATTATTACTAGAAAAATTAATTATCTTTATCATACACATAAAAATCAGTTGAATGCGAACTGTAATCGAAAAACACTTCAATACAATTATCCTTATCACTAAAATCACTTTCTTCTTCATTTAAAAGTGCCTGGAACACTGCTTCATAGTAAGATGTGTAAATTTTATGATTCGATCCCTAAGTTTTAGCGCAATCGGCCAAGCCTGGTTCACATCATTGGGACACTAAAAGTGGGTGTTGGAGGTCTTCGAGACCAGTCTTAAAGCAATAACTGATTTATTTTTAGAACCATCCACTGAAACCGATTGAAAAAGTAAGCCTGTATTGAAGGTCGCAAAACACGAATCTACACTGTCACTCCATTAAATTGAGCTAAACATAGATAAGGCGTGACTAAAAATTCATCGCTTCCGGATGGCATGTCTCCAGTTTAGGATTAAAGATAAAGAAGAAATAATGTCTCGAAAAACGACATAGTGTTATATTTTGATTATCAAATTTATTTTCTGATTAGTTCAACCTTTAGACAACCGAGCTATTATAGTTCTCGGAGGTGGACCAAGATGCTTCTAGCCAATCAGACGCATTTTGTTGAATCACTAAATTTCTGAAATTTCCAGGAATAACTATTTTGTCGCCAAAGTCACCCAATTTATCACCAATTCCTGAGAACACTGATTATGCGTCTGATCACCATCCAACGCAGCAGATCGCAGAACGATCTTTTCAGTGATTAATCCAACGATGCTGGAATGTAGCATCACATATTTGTAACAATATGATAAATAAATCAACTTCTCCCAAACAACAGTTTCCTACTGTCTCTCATACATATACAAAAAAAAATGTTTGGATTTTGTATGAATAATTAATTGGTAAAAAGAAATGAATGTAACTTTATTTGTCTTTTGAAGTACCACTGGATATTTTAAACGAGTAAAACTGTAATGCATATTAAAATATACCACAGACGAAATTTCTTTCAATCTATCCCATTTCAATGACTTTTATCTTAATTTGTTTGAAATTCAGTTGTGATAATGAACAGAAAGAAACAGAAACAGTTCCGAGCTCTTCAAAATTCATGGAATTTCAAAAGCCTTTCTCAAAGAAATAATTTTCATTCATTTTTGTGTATGAATAATGCAAACTGTCAGACCAAGCCATTTGTGTGACCGAACAATTCTTTAAGTCGTTAGTTCCATCTCTGAAACGTTGTATAGCTTTTATTTATTCATATATATTTATATCTTGTTGAATAAATTTGTCTTATCTTTCTTTTTAAGTAACATTGTAGATACTTCAATTATTTTTTAATAAAAACTTTTATAAATTATAGCTGATGAATTCGATTATCTTTTCAGATGGCTGATTGTATTCTCTCAATACACACAACTAATTTGTCAAGTTTAAGCTCTTTTCTTATTAGTATTGGACTGAAATAAGTCATTATTAAAGAGTATTTGCTTTATAGTATTGATATTTTTGTAGAAATGGTTATTCTACCAACAGAATGATTGTGAAGAAATTTAAATGAATTTCTGTATGTATTGGCTTTTGTTCCAAGGATTAATCCTTTAAAAGGGATTAAAACGGGTACCAGCAAATCGAATTTTTCAGCCATCTGCCATAGTTATATGATGGTACAAATAAAAAAATTTGAAAAGTTCCTGACTTACCGTTTACTTACCAAAGATCATTCAGGACAATTTGTTAAGAGTACTTACCACTAAGTCAAATATAACATCGAATGCTCATTGGTAAATGTATTTGCCATTTAATTTTAACTAATTCAAAAGAGCCTCATTTATTTTTAGGTTAGAAATTAAAGAAATGCTTGGAATTCAAATTATGTAAATGCCTTACATTAAAGTTAGAATTTTGTTTTGCATTTGGTAAAACGATTAGGTGAATGGATGCATTACATAAAAATAAAATTGTTGCAATCTGATGCACTTTTATTAATAACATCTTAACTAGATCTTGTGTTAATAAATAAACTAAACAGTCAAAAAATGCAGTATTCAAATAATCAACTCATCAAAAATTCAGTAAAAATAGGTATAAAATCATTAACATGAAGATTTCGAGTTTTAAGAAACTTCTATTGATTCAACATATTTTGCTAATTTTTTAGAACGAATTTTAGATTTAAATGAAAAAATCAATTACAAATATCGACCATTAAATAATGTATATCTTAGACATAAGGGACACAACACGGTGATTTTTCATAACTGAAAAATTTTCCTGGAATTAAAATTTAATAACAAATACAGAAATTTAATGTCGTTACGAAAACTCTCTCACATGGAACGAGAAATGGTAAGCATGCTTATCAAATTTTGGATGTAAATGATTCTCAACTAAAGACTTCTAGTATTTCTGAGTTAGTAAAATATCTCAATTGAATGTTAGGTATATTATTACATTATTAATCATTTTAACAAATTGAGACTTTATAAAACACTATTGCAGAAGGTAAGTATATATACTCTTTAATTATAAAGGGTAAGTTTCAGAGCAAACAAACATGTGAAAAAACATGTGAATCATTCCTATTCAAGTAAAGTGATGCATATAAAGTTTTCACCACGGAATTAAGTAATAAGAAATCTCTAATTATTAAAATTTCTTCGGAATTTGTGATAATTAGAAAACACCATCCTCGAAATCAGATTCCATGGAAATTCTATTATTTATACTACCTTGTTATACTTAAAATCTGGGTTCTCGAATTATACATTCTTCCATTGTCATATTTAGTGCTACTATCTTAATTTGATAGTAATAATTAAATTATCGAGTTTTGAATGGCATAGTCCCATACATATCTAATGCAGGAAGTTAACACAAAAAATATTATCACAAGTTAAAACTGTATTTTTTGTTTGATTCAAAAATTCTACAAACATATGTATTTTTTAAATAACTATGAATTTTAATAATTATTATAGAATAGAAATATGAAAATTTCTTAGTCAAGAAACGCATGAAGCTGACTCAAATATCTGATCTTTTATTAATCCTCCAGCGAATGAAAATGTTTTTAAGAATAAAATGTACATATATGTAGGAAAAGTTTCTAATTTTTAATGTTTTGTCATCTGTTAACCACAAAATCCCTTCTCCTGAGAATTCTACAAAGATGAAAGATTATTTCTTGTTCCCTTTTTTCTAACTTTAAAAACAACCCATGCTATATATTCTAGCCTAAGGTTGTTTGCGCAAATATTGTCTCAGTATTTCCTTCGAATCTTCCTTTTTTTCGATCTCCATCGCTTGGTTTGCTCTGAAGTATCCAGTCAACAGTTTTCTTTCAAATTCTTTGAAAATACGAAATTTTTTGTCTGAATGCTTTTGTATAAGCTTTTTCTCGCATTTGAGGTTGTCGTCATAGTCTGACACTTCTATTTTCGAGTAAGAAAAGTGGAAATACGATTGGGTTTTGAGTAAACTTAAGATAAATAAGAAGTTTGGAGTAACAACTACAGGTTATTCTATTATTTGTACGGATATGTTACAGATACAAGTTTTCCGTGTTAAATAAAGTATTCCTGTTAGATTTTGTAATGATCGTTGTCGAAGAAGCAAAATAATGTTCATTTATTATTTATTCACAAATTACCGCAATACCTGAAATTTCTAAAAAACTAATATTTTGTAACACAATTGTTTTTGTTTTTCTACATATAAATTTGTTCTACATATAAATTTGTTCTACATATTAATTTGTTTTACATATTAATTTGTTTTATATATTAATTTGTTCTACATATTAAAATGTGTTGCAATATAAGGATTTCAATTTAGATAATTTTACATTCACTTTTCAAAGAAAATAACATAAATCAAATCAACATTTCAAGTATATTGAAATATACAATTGGTAATAAAGTCCAGCCCTCAGAGACTTTAAAAAATAGGTAAATTTCCAATCACTAAAATATATTTTGAATTAAAATGAAACATGGAACTTTTAATTTAAATCAAATTTTTAGGAGATTATTTTTCATTTTGAAAACATTGGCATTTTTCAATAAATTGTTCTTGCAAAATTATACTTAAGGCAAAATTTTTCTCAAAATACTAAAAATCATATTTCAGTAATATTCACACAGTACATAACTTTAACAACTTTATTTTAGTTATGAATTGAACACAAAAAAAAATTTGTGAAATATTTCAAATTTTGTTCCAAAACTCGTTAAATATTTTTTTTCTCATTTTTTACAGAAAAGGCAACAAAAAGTAAGTATGAATGAAGATTAGAGTTTAGCTCGTAACACAGATATAACATATTTAAACACGTTTTCAAAATTTTAATATAATATCTGGAAGAGATTTAACTATTTTAATACAGCGCAAAGCAATTTTCCACTTGTTAGGAAAAACATTTTTTTTCCTCGAATGTCGTTCTAATAATCCCTTTAACATTTAGAATAGTGACAATTATATCCACAATTTCTTAATACATGCGACCATAAACCACACTGTGAGACACAATGAAATAAGTCGATTGAACTCGTAAACGAAACAAAGTAGGTGGAAAAAATAATTACAAAATTATATCACTTCTTTCTAGATGAAAAAAAAATCTTTTGCTTATTAATGCAAAGGCAAAACGTTTAAAATACTTGTTAGATAGGTTTTAATTTCTCATTTTAAATAGAAAATCAAAATTATAAAAAGCCAAAAAAATTTATCATAGTTTCAGTTAAAAAGGAAATGTTTTTCTTGATTAGATTATGAATCTGCTTCGTTAATATCAATAACTCGAGTATGAATCTCAGATTTGTCTTCAAATATCAATAAATAACTGAAAATATTAATAATTTGTAAATAATTATTTTCTTAAAAAATAAAAGTTATCAGATATTTTCTTGACTTAATGAAGAAAAGCTTTCTTATATTTTTCCTTCTCAGAAACTTTTATTTCGGAAGATTATAGATACAAATAATTGAACAATATCTTTTGAATTGAATTTGTTAAAGTAAATTACTTACCTGAAGACATTGTTCTTTAAAATATCTGAGCTGATTCAAATATCGAAAGATATTAAAGACATGGCAAAGTTGGCCAACAGTTAACATCGTCTGCTTATACACTAATTGAATGCTTTTTTCTTTTGTATGCATTACTTTTTAAATAATGATTTGTTTTAAAAGCATGATAAATTAATCCTTATCAAATATTTTTTCTCCAAATGCCAAATCGGAGAAAAATACGTTCTATAGTTTTAGGTAAAGAACTGTACCTTGTCTCTAAGCTCATTTGTAATCTTTGGAACAATTTTTTTCCACGGCCGCTCTTTTCAATTTTTAAATCCAGCTAATTAGTTATCAAAGGGCAGTTAATTGCTTTATGTTTGCCCTCATTAATTAGCAGAAAGAAGAGATGATGAATTTAAATCATTTGGAGCGATGAGTTTTGAAAATGAAATATTTTTTTTTACTTACTTTTCTTATATTCTTATTTTTTTAAGACTCTTCATTTACAAATATTTAATCATAATTATGTATGAATTCATTGAATATTTGCTAATTACTTACTAAAATAAAGTTACGACATACGTAATTGAGAATATTTTTATGCAGATGATATTAATATTAATTAATTGAAAATGTGGTTCGAATTAGTAATACTTCTTTATCTTAATTGCAAAAAAATCAATTTATTTTGAGATAAATTACTTATTTTATAAATTATTTCTTAATTTTAGATTTTATAGTTACTTTTGATTCCTTGTTACTTTCCCAGGTATTTATTTCATTTCACTTTGTGATATTCATAATAATATTGTTTTATAACCTTGTGGTGACATCTTAATAAGCCAGTAACTACCACTAAACATTGGTGGCCATTTTTGTATAGTGGATAAGTTACTGGACTTCAAACCCAAAGATCGCGGGTTCGATCCTTGGCGGAATCCAACCTATGTATTGGCACAATTCCGCCAACACATACGCCACAACCTTAAAGGCAGAATTGTTAAGATATCATATGGTAATGAGATAATTGATGATGATGATTAATTATGATGGTTTGAGAATTGAATCCGTGGAAACCCCAATTACAATATTTTCCACAAAAAATAAATATGTTTGTTTAAGGATTTTATTTGGGTTTTATATAGATTATTTGTTTATCCACAACACTATTTTGGAATATTATATTTTCTTTAAGGTAAACTCATGTAATTTAAATTTCGATGAGTTTTCATCAATTGATATTTCGTAAATAACTATATTCCTTTGATTTTGAAATTTTCTTCAATTAAATGTACGTTCAATTAAATAACATATGTAAATAATGTATTTAAATGTAATGTTCAATTAAATAATATATTATTGCACTATTAATTTTTAAAAAATAATAAATTAATGAATTGTTTAGAAGGAAAATTTTTTGCTACTGATATCTGACAATGTTTGCTATAAACTATTTTGAGGAAGCTTTTTGACTTTTGTCACCGAAATATGAATAGGATTGGACAAAAAATCAGGGATTTTTTTTAAAGAAATTTATATTTGCATTGTAATATTTTGCTTAAAGGGCTTTCATTAATAATAATAATACTAAAATCTTAAATTGCTTTGTGTATTGTCAATTTGGAGAGGACTGACATTTTACTTAAATTTTGATAACCATTTGGTAATTATTTAGCATGCATATTTCACTGTATCAATTTCTTTATAGTCCATTATTAAACCATTTGACTGGCGCAGTATAGCCACAAATGGCTCTTGTGTCCATAAACACTACCCTACCTACCTATAGTGCAATAAATATTACTCATCAACTTCATTTAATTGATATATTTATTTTTCTCATTTCCATTCTTATTTGATTTAAAGCTTTCAATACAAAAATTCGTTTCCATTCAATCGATACACTTATTCTGATAACATATTTTTTTTTATATCAATGATATGATTTACATGTTTTTTTTATTAAGTGATGTATATAAGGAGATTGAAACTTTAATAGTGGAAACACTGCTGTAAACCAACCAAACCAAAGAATGTCATGTATGTCTTACGTAAGCTACATACCTACCTATCTCTCAGTAAAAAGACGCATCCTTCCTACGTCTATCACGCGCATGCAGAGTGAAGGGAAGAAATGATACTTGTATTAGCTTGCAGGCTAAAGTAAGTGTTCTCAGAATGTTTTCAAAATAAGAACAACGAAGGGAGATAAATATTGAATGTGCATCCTTAGAGGTTTTACAGCAGTATCATTACACTGGATGAGATTTGGACCATATTGTACCAGCAAAAATCGAAATGCCAATCAAATGAATGGAGACATTACGGGATGTTCGAAATTTCTTCAGAACCTCGGCAATGTGGACGTTATGCTGATTCTCATATACAGCTTTGATGGTGTCAACGGTACTATCCTAAAGCCCAGCGTTCCCCCACAGCAGATTGTGAAAATATTCTTGCGTTGGTAGACAGAACCATTGGAACTATCAACAGAACAAACCCTGCTACATGTGTTCTGCAACTTCCATATTGTTGGAAACAGGTTGTAAGCAATGCTGATGAACATGGAAATGTAAAACATGGGGTCATAAATCGCTTTTGTATTCCATATAAATGAACAGTGGCTAATTTGAAAGTTCTAACCCTCGTATATACATATAACTGGAGACATAATTTATGCACAGAGAAGAAGAGATGGTATATGTCAATTCACAGAACAACTCAAGAACAAGAAAATGGGGGGACTGTTTATTTATTTCTAAATAGTTGCACTAAATTAGTGATCCCGACAAATTCAACGTGCACATTATGACTTCTATGTGAAATCGGATCTTTAAACTTGAACCTTCCGGCCCCGAAGTTAAGACCTTAACACCAGGCCAAAATGATGTAGAACTATTTTGGAATTAGCAATAGCTACAAATCTTTGACGGTTTTCATAGTGTAACAGGTGTTTACTTGTTTCACTTTAAAGGCTTATTTTGTCATGAGTTAATCAAAAATAAATTTAAAAAATAAATTAATAGAAATAATAATATGATAATATTGAGAAATAACGTAAGAAAGTTACTGAAAACCTTTAAAGAATGAATTGACCTTACAAAAAACATCCTTCAATAATTGAATCTAAGTTAAAATAATGAATGGGAACCGTTTCTTAACGATACAGAAAAAAAGGCTATAAGTAAAGCTGAAATAATATTGTGTACGATTTATATTTGAATAAATGATACTGTAACTGCTATTGTAAAATATATACAAAAAATGAATATCTTCATTATTAGCATTTCATTTATCACCTGAATAAAGAAGTAAAATCAAGACACTAAAAGCAAAATGACAAACTCGCTTAGACTATAAAAAAATAATAAATGGCAAAGCTAAGAATGAAGTAGTTAACAAGCTTGTACGTAAGTTTCAACGGAAGCTGTCTAGCCGTCTTCCTACAGCCCCGAGCTGATGTTTCTGCCAAAAATTGGCAGGGATTCTTCTGGCACCACATTTAATTAAAAGCTAGAACGGGTGCGTCAAGAAAAGTCATTGTTTTCTGACTCTAAGCCATAACTTCTAGGGGTGGAAAATACAAGAAATTTACATTATCTTCTAAGTGAAATGGATGCTGTGACCTTCCTTTGAGTTTTAATTAATAACTTAACTTATCTAAATACAGTGAAGGTCTTTTTCATCCTAGAGTGAAAATGGTGGTGACAGCAAGGATTAAGATAAAATTTTAGAATAATTGTTTCATTTATTAAATTTTATTTGGCGTTGGTCATTAACCGAATGGAGGTTTTGAAGAAAAATTGCGTATGCATCTAATTTTATTCGACGACATTTACATAATCTACTCCAGGAAAATATCACACCTAAAATATTTTACCAGATTAACACTAAAGCGTTGTTGTTAATTTGATAAAAACCCGCTGTTGTCTTTCGGACACCATTGACTGTTTAATGTGTTCACTTTTCCGCATTTTTGCAGAGAATTAAAAAAATTCTTGACTTTTAAACATTTTTCATGGTGATTACTAAGAAAAAGGGTGATGATTCTAGATTGATTGGGAGAGATTTTACAACTAAATATACATAGGTGTCGTTTCAACATCAATGAAATTTATCGTTATAAATAGCTGTCGTTCAACAAACGAGGGTTCACTAAGTGAAATAAACTTCCTAACGTACTATCACCCATTTGTTTGACCCTAAATGCAATGGTATTTTGTTCCCAGTGGAAATGAATCAATTATACTAAAACTGTTGAGTACACGTGTTTCATTATATAGCAATTTGCTTATCTGCTCATTAAAAAAAGATCATTTGATTTTCGAACTTTATGAAGAACAGACACCTTAAAGAATGAATAAAATGGTGGTCTTATTCTAGTTAAGAGATAAGATTGCTTGAAAATGACTGCGAATAATCTAAAGAAGGTGCAGATGAAATTGATAATATTCCAATATAACACTGAATTTAAATAATTCACAAATTAGCTAAAACGCAAAAAGGGAAAATCCAAAGAATTTAATAGGTATGCAATTTAAAAAATTGTGTGTGTTTTTCCTGAAGAAGGTGTGCTGAAAATGTATAGAAAAAAAATTGAATATCCTTAGATTTATTGAAAATCTTATGAAATTGATATTTCGAATTCTAATATGGTGTTAGATATTATTAAGAGTATTATGCGCAGAAAATATCCTAGAAAAAACTTTGAAATTTTGATGAATCAATTTTAAAAATTAGCTAAAATTTCCAAGGATGCTTTTTAGAGAGCATTTAATATTTCAAGATTAAAAAAAAAGGTTGAATAGATCAGCTTAACACTATTATCTATGAATCATGGCAGTCCACTGTTTAGCAAGTTGTTTATGTGAATTTTGGCTCGCATAATATACAAAAAAATATGTCAGGATAAAAATAACAATAATAAAATATTATTATTAAGCTCACAGTATTATGATAACATTGCGGCAGGTTATGTAAAAATTCAAAACGAACTCCAGTCATCAAAGAAAGTTGTAGTAAGCTGTCAGACAATATGTTGTAAGCTATAGAAATTGAAACAATGCCTTCATCATCAAATAACAGAAAATATGAAACAGCGTATGATTGGTGATTTTATGCAACATATTGAAGAACCTGATTTAAAATTTAAAAATTTTGTTTATTCTTCAAATAATAGGTAATATCCATTCCAAAAATATGTAGCAAATTATAAAAAAATGTATTAATACTTTCATTATCCCCTAGTAAACGAAACAGAACAGATTAAAATTACGATGACGAAATTACACGAACAGTTATAAGCACTTGGAAGACAGAAAAGCGGATAATTAAACCATTAACAAGTTTGTCCCGATGATCCGGCGGAAGTTATCCGGCCGTCTAACCGCAGCCACCAGGCTGATGCTTCATCCAAGAAACAGCCGGATCTTCTGGCAGCGCATTTAATTAAAGGCTGGGTGAACGCGTCTAGAAAAGTCATTGTTCCTTGACCCCGAAGACATAACTTCCGGAGAAAGAAAGCGCAAGAAGTTGAAATTATCTCCTGAGTCAAAAGGATGTTGTGACCTTCTACGGAATTTTAATTAATTACCAAACTTATTTAGTAGGGATCATTATTTTCCTAAATTTGGAAAGGATCGAGTTGAAGGCAGTCGCGAAAACGGTTAAATTGCAATTTTTCAATCTTTATTTCTGTTGGGATGATCTATTCACAAAGTAAAACTGAGTAAGAAAGTAATATTCGATTGACACGAATGAGGATACGAGACATTTCATGTGATCAGATTTTTCACAGTGCACTTCCAGAACTGATCACATTGGATATAATTTTTCATGTTTCAGTGTTTTAAATCTATTAGTTGATTTCAAAATGCTCTTTAATTTTCTGTCTAAACACGAAAAAGCTCAATAAAATCTTTATTTTCATTGAAATTTAACAAATAGGAAAATGAAATTAAAATACAGGACATGTATTTGTTTTATAGATCTCTAACTCAACCATCATGACTTTATTTGCTTTAACTCGACAAAACATTGCATTTCGTCAAAATGCAGCTGTTATGTCAGGATGATTATTTTTTTAACTATACTTCCGTCCAGAATAAGATGAAGCAATATTATAATTCATAATTTAAAAGTGTTTTTTTTCTGGAGGGTAACTTTTTTTCAAGAACAATTTAAATTTATTTATTTCTGGAAACCATTGTTCATATGGATATAGGTAGCCATCCATACAATGATTATCTGAATTATTGTCTGTAATAAACATGTAATGCCATTTCAAGGACGAGTGTAGACCTACCTGTAAACAAGAACATACTATTCCTTTCTCATAATTGTCTTATCAGAAATAATATCTTCCACATAAAAAAAATAAAAAAAAACACGCTTAATCTGCACGTAGTCTTCTAGACATTTTTTTTTCTTAACTTTGAGAGACAATCCTTCTATACAGATGAGTGCTTTTATTGACCTTGAAAAACTTCTCTTGGAATATGTACCAGGAGCATTGGAA
The DNA here is from genome assembly GCA_026543055.1 of Argiope trifasciata. Classification (NCBI taxonomy): domain Eukaryota; kingdom Metazoa; phylum Arthropoda; class Arachnida; order Araneae; family Araneidae; genus Argiope; species Argiope trifasciata. The sequence goes on along the minus strand of JAPMOQ010037255.1, from coordinate 8,385 downwards.
ATATCCCTGAATATCAAAGTTTCCTTACTTGGGCCCTTGGAGAATAATGAAGGCTGTCGAAAGATCTAAAATGACTGAAAAGTATCATCATGTTATGATCTGACATGATGTGATTCTGATCCCCATGGCTTGAGCCCTTCTGACACTTTTTGAATGGAAAGAGTGAGCAAAAACTTATAGCATTCCATGTCATCTTCCTCATACTACATAGGAGTAAAAAACACAGTTGTAAATGTAAAGGATTGTACTATAAGTCTGGATATCGGAAGTATAAAAATAAATATGATTTGCAAATTTGAATTTGCAACAGTTACAAAATAAAGATCTTAAGGTGTACGTACACATTTAAAACTTAGAAAATCATTGAAAATATGGAATATTTTTATTGCTTCAAAACGTTCTCTGAATATTTAGCTTTCAAACGATACTAAGATATTGTTAATATTCGGAATAATTCTCGAGTTATAAGGATTTTTCTTGAGGTACCTTTATTATAAGCTGTAATTTTTTTTAAAAAAACGCAAACTCTTAAAACAAATATTTATATATTAAAATAATCTGCATAAAGCCGTGGATGCTTTGTGCCTCAATAATATTGATTGAAATAAATATTTATTAGCTGTTTGAAAGTTAAAATTGCAGAAAAAATCTCACTTTTTCTATTCATCATTGATGAAAAAAATATTTTTAAAAAACTATATACTTTTATAACGTGATTGAAGGAGTCAACATGAAGATTAATATTAGGCGTAATTTCCAACTAGAATTGCTGGTCTGTACAAATTAGATTTGAAGAGATCATGTTTAAAATGCTAATTAGCTCTTCATATATTAATTAATAATTAGTGTAATTTGGTTTGAACTCACTTACATGAGTTTAAGCATGCATTAATGACCTACTGTGAAAAAACGATTTTTAAAGTTAAAATTAAAAATAAAATCTAGTGTATATATATATCTTAACGAATTTACTAAAACTTTGAAATTAAGAGTGGAAAATTTTAATAATTAACAATATACAAGATATGTCAATATGGGAAAAATTAATACAAAATATATGCACAATATTTAGAATAAAACCTTACGCTATTGGCATAGGATATTGTTAATATTATGTGAGAACGAATGGTGTCATGAAAAGAAAAATCAAATTCAATGATGAAAGTTAAGCATAATGCTGATGGATGATAAAAAATTAGGATCACATCATGAACTCGATCAATCGGTTTTAAACGCTATTAGATTGGAAGATTCTACAAAATGCAAATGGTGAAGTTGATTATAAAGTCATATGTCAGTTGAATAATTATTTTTGAAATCTATACTGACGGTACTGACGAAACATAGTTAGTGATTGTTATTTTACCAGTCAGCTTAAAGATTATTTAATTGATATCGATGAAAACTATTGACAATATTTAATTGATATCATGGAAAATTATCAAAATTATTTGATATCATGGGAAGTTATCTAAGTTATTTAACTGATATCATGAAAAATTTAAAATCTTATTTAAATGATAATATGGAAGATGATTAAAAACAATATAGAATTTGCTACAAAGGCTAAATTAACATAAAAACAGATTCATATGATTATATATTATTTTAAATAATATATAATTATATAATTGTGATTAATAAAAACATGTTAAAAATATTTCATATTTTAATTTCTCTAAATTTTATTTTAAATAATAACTTACATTCATTTTATAATTCATGAATGGCATTTTTAAAATTTAAAATTCAAAAATGCAATATATTATTCGTTTACTAGGATGAAAATTTTATTTACATTAACCAGTTTTGAGACAATATCTACGACAAAAAAAATTGAATTACTAGCAATAATTTTGATTTAGTAATAATTTGGATGCCGTTCTATACGATCATTTTATTTTCTATAAAGTACTTTCTTTTCAAAAATATTCCGAATTTATGAATACTGTAGTGAATTTGATGTACAGCATGTAAAATATTGTCCTGTTAAGCATGTTAAAACATTTGAACAGACATTACTGTAAAGAAATGTAGCTATAACTACAATTTTTAAAATGCATTAATTTTGAAAATATAATTTCATGTTATAATACATTCATTAAAGTTTTTTTGGACTATCAGCAATCCTCCTTACTATATGAACACATTATTACGTTTATTTATTTCGCATCAAGCAAAAATGTCAACAAATTGTAAAAAATAAAAATATATTGTTTGCAACATAAGTCTAATATGCTAAAAATTTGTCTTCAAGCCCTTCAAGAATTAAAATTAAAGAATATAATATTCATATATTAAGTCATTCAATTAATATATTAAGTAAAAAAAATGGTTTTTAAGAATTATTTGATTTTTCAAAATAGATTTTAAGGTTTGTTCATCAATAAAGAAAATAAGAAAACGTTATTATTTTTATGTCCTTAAAATAATATTTATTAAATTTGCGGCCCATTTCTCCGCAAAGATGTTATAATACATTTTCTCAAAAAAATATAATTCTTCAGGAATCAATATCAAAGAAAATAATAAACATATTTAACGTCTTAAAAATAAAAAAAAACCTCTATGGTACGTTTTACTTGCCATTTATGAGTAGTTTATACTAAATGTCCTCTAATATAGACATGTATCTCGAAACAATTCGCTTCCTACTATTTTTTATATATATAAAACATATATTTCATTTTTATCTCAATCTTAATAATGAACGGAAAAATGCAATATCACTTAAAATGACAAGATCTTTAAAATTCATGGAATTTCACTTGCTCCACTGATCGAAGGCATTTTTATTCATTCCACTGCATGAATTATGCAGAATGTCGGCTCCGAAGTTGAGCTCTATCTGCCCATGCGATCCGACAAATCTTTGAGACCATAGTTTCTCCTCCCTTGCACGTGAATAGTTGATATTTGATCCTTGTATTTTTACATATTTGGTAAATGGAATTCAAGCGGATTGATTCACTTCAAGAAAATCAGCGAAGGGTCTTTTTCGAATATTGGAAAATGCTTCTCGAATCAAATTAAGATGAAAAATATCTTTTGTCAACAAAAAAGTTTTTTAAAAATTATTTCTTGCAATTTCAAATATTTAAGAAGAAAATACTTTTGTTATTACTAGTAGGCTCAATTAAGTTATGTATTTTTAAAAATCTGACTTATTCATATGATCAAATGAATATTATATGCATTTTTTTATAAAAATGCAGCATGCTAAAAGTTTCAAATCAATTTATTTTAAATGCGTTTGTATAAAAGTTACATCTAGTCTTAACATTTGTTTGGGATATGATTCTTATATGAAGATATATCAAAATTCTGCATGTTTTGCAGAACTTGATATTTGATATTTTAATATAGTATTTACGATTACGATTTATTATTCGACCTCCTTTTTTGAGCACATGAACTTTATTTGGAACCCAAACATAACTTTTTGACTTGGAATTTCCCATATTGTTATTTTAAATTTCCTACCATTACAATTAAAATTCAATCGAAAAAAAAAATTGAGAAAAAAACAATGCGTTCTGAAAAAAAACTGACAAATCACATTCTAAGCTGAGTTTTCAAATATCTAATATCCATTCATTGTAAAATATACATTCATGAATTTCAAAATTAATTCATACTTAATTCAAACGCGATATGAATACAACATTAAAAACGCTTTCTTTTGGTGAAATATACACAGTCGTTTGTCATCTGAAGATTTAATAAATGCATATTAATAGCTATTAATTAATTGAAGCGACGCAATTTTCAATAAATTAAAATTGAAAGCTTTCTTTACCTTTCAGAGAATATTTTATCTTCCATAATTTCAGCCATTGTTGAAGCCATTTTGTAATTTTTCATTCTTCTGAACAATTTCACTTACAAGCTTATTAAGATCGAGTGATGTTAAATTCATTTTTATTCATAAGTATTTCCTACAGTAATTCAATTAGTTTTGATACGAATTTTTTAATTTTAAAGTGCTTTGACTATCAATTAATTAAAAGATTTGAGACTCAATCTCCTGAATAAGGAAACTTTTAAAGTGAAGAGTCGGGCGTTTTCTAAGAACAATAAAATCATAAACCATTGGGATACTGTATAAGAAAATTTTTTCTTCATTTGGAATTTCAGAGGTATAAATAAATCATCAAAAGAGTTACAAATGAGCAGATAAATGTAAAAAATTGCTTTATTAGCAGCGTGTAATATCGAGCATATACAAAGATGTCTTTGGCGAAAAATAATATCAGTACTTTGATTATAATGAAAATCAATTCATTGAATAATTAATGTGGTAGGCTTTAGTGTTTTTGTAGGTGTAGCTAATTAGATCAGTTATTTATAATTGATTGCTTCATTTTTTATGCTGAGAATCATCTTGTAGTACTTTGTAGCACTCTTGTATTGAAAAGTCGGGAAGAATTTATGAAGATTTAACATATTTGGTGAAACAGTAATGTTTCAAAACCCAAAATATAATAATATGCTGAGCTCAATGTTTACGAATTTAATGCATTGTTTTTTTTTCTTATTATTTTTCGCATTTTATGATACATCTGATTTTTTCTAATCACTATTAAATGGATTTAAAAATCAAAAAGTATTTTTACCTTCTTTGTTAAATCTGGTATATTTCATTTCAAAAGCAAATTGATTTGAAATAAAGATATCCCAATAAAAATGTGTAAATAATTTAAGATTCTAATAAGGTCGTAAGGAAAATCGTAAATTTGTTATGAAAGTTTCTGTGATTCGCCAATACTTTTCATTTAATTTTATGTCCTTATTTATTACATGTCTAGTACTTATATTTTTGGACAGAATCAAATGTTTTATAAAAATCGGGATTCAAATGAAATTCATCTGAGTGATAAAAGTATTCCATAAATATAGCTGCGTAAGAATGAAAGCAAAAAAAAAATATTATAATTCATATTTTGTATGAGTTATATGATTTGCAATATGTTCAAACAAACTAATTGCGACAGATAAGAATATGTTCAAGCACTCTTCTTATTGCATTCCCTATGAAACATATTTGTGGTATGACTGCGTTTAAGCAAACTTCAGATCAAAAAGATTTGTGATAGTTATTATATGGAAGATTATTTGTTTTTTGATGAAGAATATTTGTAAACAACATTCAGAGAAGTGTATGTATTTTCAATTTTCCTCATTTTTTGTTATTATTGCAATTTTAATAACAGAGCATAGTGATAAAATAATATGTCATGAATTTTTAACATTTATTACGACTTTTACAACTACAATGATTATATTTTCCCGCCAATTTGATTAATAAATTCTGAAAGAAAAAGAAATTATGTTTAGGAATAATCTTATAATCTGCAACTATACTAATATTATGCTCAGAACATTGAAACTTTGAGTAAATTTAACAAGACTTTAAAGGAAAAATTACGGCATTACTTTTTTCTTTTATAAGTTACCTTTGAGCACAATTTACAAACTGTAGAGGCTTATAGTTATTTTTTAAAAAAGTTCCAAAATGTTACTGCAAACAAAAAAATACGCATGCATATTTCTTTCCGATTTAATTCTTCTTTTTTATTATTAATTGGAGCTCAGAAGTTATTTGTTTTTTTAGCTGTACAAATAGGAAATAATTGTAAATAAAAAGAAATCGAATATGTGTATGAAATAATAGTTGATATTTCTTAATTCACATGCCCTTAAATTACAATATGTTTAAAATTAATTCCATTTCAGATATTTCTTTCATATTTTTTGCAAGGGCATTGATGGTATATCGTAAATTGTTAGCGTAATTTCTTTACTAAAGGTATCAGCATGTTAATTTGAAATTGTTATCATGTTAATCAGAAACTAGTCTTTCCTTAGAATTAAAGATGCATCATGTCTTGTACTTATCTCTTGTGCTCTTGTTGGATAATTAACAAGATTAAATTAATATGGATTGTGGCAACATTGAAGAAACTTGCTTCAAGCAAAAATAATTTCTGCCGCCTAAGGAGAATGTAACAATGATTGGGACAAAATGCAGTCAGATATAGAAATTGAATTAATACATTTATTATTATCCAACAAAGATCATTAAAATAAGTAGTAATTTTTATAAAATACTGCGGAAACTGATTTGACATTTTAAAATATCTTATTTTTCAAAGAAATATGGTGAAATATTTCGGAAAATATGTAGCAAAGTAAAAAAGTTGAATAAATATTTTCAATATCACCTAATAATCGGTGTAGAACAAATCAAAATTATGATGATGAAGTTACACAAACAGTTATAAGCAATTAATAGATACGAAAGCGGATAATTAAGCAATTAACAAGTTTGTCCCGAAGCTCCGGCGTAAGTTATCCGGCCATGCAATCACAAGCACCGGCTGATGCTTCTTCCAAGAAACAGCCGGATCTTCTGGCAGCGCATTTAATTAAAGGCTAGGGGGAACGAGTCTAGAAAAGTTATTGCTCCTTGACCCCGAAGGCATAACTTCCGAAGAAAGAAAGGGCAAGAAACTGAAATTATCTCCTGAGTGAAATGGTGATCTTTCTCTGAATTTTAATTAATTATTAAACTTATTTAGAAGTCGTAAATTGTTTACTTAAACATCAAAAAGTGTCCGTTTGAAGACAGTCGCGATAGAGGTTAAATTAATTTCCGAAATTTTATTTATATGTTGCAATTCTTCATTCTTTATTTCGAATAAAATCGAATATTCTCTAAATAGGAATTTGTAAGAAAATAATATTTTATTGACTTAATTAATTTCATGAGAGCAGATTTCCAAAGTATGCATTCAGAATTGATAACATCCCATAGAATGAGTGTGATTACTACGTATAAATTCTACTAGTTGATTACAAAAATTTCTTCAGTTTTATGTCAGAACAAGAAAAAGTTAACAGAAGTCTTTATTTTCATGTAACCCTTAATAGACTTGACATCATTGAAGCATATTTAAAAACATATAAAACCAACAATAATATGTAAAATAATAAGCAAAATGTTATTTGTATTTTATATAGATCGCTAACACAAGAATTATGAATCATCTTATACAGGAATAAAATAATAAAATTATTCATAATTCTGCTGGCATTTTTTAAAATTATTGAATGTTTTACTATAATTTGATAAAGCTCAGTAATTTGATATACAAGTTTGTTTCCTCCAATTTGGTTAAATAGCAAGGATAAAGTTTTATTTTGATTACTTTTTGAGTATACTTTTTCCATAAAAACTACCATTAATTTTAAGTTCTCTGTTCTTCAAAATATTCTACACTCAGATCAAGCGTACACAATCACTGTTTGAAAGGCTGTGGTATATAAATACATACGTCAACATCATAGGAAAAAAAAGCCAAAAATGTATGTTTTAAAAAAATAGAAAATTTGAAAGAGTAAGGTAGAAAAAAAATTACTCTTTTTAGTGTTCTACATAATTTCATTTAGTGATGCAGAAAAACAAATCTTTTATCACAAGAAGGTTTGTTTTTAAAAGGATGTAGCTCCAATTTGAGGAAATTTAGAGCTGCATGCAATATCACATGGTAAAAAAAAGAGTTTTTCATATTTTTCATTTGTTGCCAAAGATATGTAGTGTTAATCGTCAGTCCTCGCCTTACTCAAGGGATGGATCTATCTGTCTCATTGGAATTCAGTATTTTCAGATGTTTTTTATGGCATTTTGCAAACTTGAAGAATTGAAGCTATCTCCTTTTTGTAGCAAACACCTCAATTGTAATACTACCAATTATTTAGCTACATTAAGTAATTACAAGTAAATTGATTTAAATATACAGACCAACAGTCATGGGTAGGAGCATAATTTTTATTTATTCAGCAAGAGCTCCGTCAAAAATAATATTCAATAATGCATGCTTCAAAAGCTTATTTTTTCAGGGCTTACTTTCCTTTCAAACACAATTTAAATTTATTCATTTCTCTAAACTGTTGCTCGTATCGATAAAAGGAGTCATCTATACAATGTTATGATGTCCTGAATTCTTGTATGTAACAAATTTGTGATGCCCTGGCAAGGACAAATGCTGGAAACTCGGGAACAACCAAAAACTATTCTCCTCTGCCAGCTGTCCAATTATAGATAATGTCGTCCACATTAAGAATATAACCCAGTTGAATTTTTCTTAGCAACTCCACGATACAATCTTTCTGTAGTGATGAAATTTTAAGGACTTTCAAAGAAATAATAATAAAGAGTATTAAATCTATCACTGGATATAAGTTATATTTCTTAGGAATTTGGAGAATAAAGGCTATCATAAAATCCAAAACAACAGAGGAACATTATAAGTCATGATCTATTATACTCGACATAATGCGATTCTGATCCTCTTGCCTTGAAGCATTGAAGAAGCAAGGGTG
>JAPMOQ010037248.1:0-34537 GCA_026543055.1 Argiope trifasciata | reverse complement strand
TTTTTTTTTAATCTTAGAAGTAACAATCAGATGAATGAAATGAAGAGTATTTTAGAATTATTATTATTCATTGAATTCTGAATTAGAGAAAGCAATTCTACCTCCCTATTCATGCTTAACATAAAAGCTTCGATTTCCTCAACAATTACGCAAGCAAGGTAATCGAAATATTTGATGGAAGCATTTTTTTCGCAATCTGTTGATATCTTGGCAGAAAGACAAAAACAGTCTGCAAAAATGCGACGTCTAACTCATTTGTCACTTTGTCGATTATTCTGCCAAAAGTAATACAGATTATAAATTTGATTATCGACATTTTAGTCAAAAGCTTGAAAATCTTTGAATTTATCTTCTTCGGTATTCATCAAGTAGTTGCCGACAGGGGAAAAATGTTCCTTTGGCTTTCTGCTAATGCCGCCTCTGCCGGTTTATAATCGTGATTCTCTTTTCAACAGTCAGTCATGGTGGTGGGTCTATTTTATGGGCAGACATTCCATGACTTCCTAACACCCTTATTCTGATTTGTTAAAGGAAAAATCAGTAAGGAGAGGTACAGAGAAATTTTGCTGATCAAGATCCTTTTGTGACTGACAAGAACTTAATAGTTTTTATATATTGGGTTGTTCGGAAAGTAATTTCGTATTTTTTTGTCAAAATGAAAAGAAATTTTCGTTTAATGAATAAATTATTTATTAAATTATAAAATTGAAAATTCTGGTCTAATACCTTTTGCCATATTTTTGGTAGTAACATGATTACACGCTCATAAAAGTTTTGGTCTTTGCTGTAAAAAAAACTGATCGAGGTGGTTTTTGGCCTCCTCATTTGAAGGAAAAATTTTGAAAATCAGTTCTGGTACTGATGTACTGTTAACACATCTTCTCCACACATATTGGCTAATTTATTTCTGGCTTGAATAGCATTTTTACCTTTTATATAGCAAAAAAGAAAAAAATGACGGAAATGCTGTTTATTGCTCTCCATATTTAAAAGGGCACCATCCAAAAACTGCTGTGAAGAATCAGCTGCACTTTTTCACACTCAAGCCTTGCTATATCAGCTCTTAAAACATAAAATGATTTTGCGGTTTAAGTATGGAATTGGGTGCGAAAAATGCAATTAAATCCTTTGTCAGGAAAAAACGAAATTACTTTCCGAACGACCCAATAGTTCGTTATCTGTCGTGTCATCTTTGGCGATGCGTCAATGGTATCCGAAAATCGAATTTGTTATTCAGACCTCTCCTGTAGAAGGTAGAATTTTCCAGGATGATAGTGCTCCTATTCATGCAAGGGAACTAACTGTCCAATCTAAGTTTAAGTGAAAACGAGAATGGAACTGAACATCTATGCTGGCCCTTCGACGCAGTATATGAATCATTATTATCTATCTTGGATTGTTCAAGCCGGAATCGATATATTACGCGGAATTTCTCAGGTTTTCGCTATATCTCCATGAAGAATAATATAATAATAATCCTTTATACAATATTCAGCATTTGTGTAGTTTGATTCACAGGTGATACCATAATGTATTATAGGACAAAAGTAGCCCTACGCCTTATTAATATTCTTCTGTTTATGTATGGTATTTTCATTATTTTGATAACCACATGTCCTTCAATCATTTATTCTTATATGAAAAGTGAAGTTGGTACCTATGACTGAATAAATAACATCCTCCAGTAATACAGGCTATTGAAAATGAGTATTAATGCAAGAAATACAGCATCAATAGACTATCGGTTAAGCAAACAGATTATTTTAATTGAATAAAACCGTTTCATCTTAGATTGAGAGAAAATGGATTAGAATTGCTGAAACTTTCGTCAAATCTTTAACTTATAATTAAATTTTTTTTTTACAAAATGGATTCATTGAAGTACGACTGAATGAAGTAATAAAGATGATTAAATACAGAAGAGAAAAATTAAAAATAATAATTTATACTTACAATAAAGCCGTATGTTTGTGTGTTGGCGCTCTACAGGCCAGACCGTTGGACCTACAGCTACCTATTTGGTACTTGTATACCTTGGAGGTCGGGAATGTGCATCTCGGAGCCCTTCTTTCGAATTTTTAATTAGAATTTGAATTAAAAATTAAACGAAATTTTGACGGGGTTTTTTTGCTATAACTATGATAATATTATCGCACAAATATATTTTTTACATCAAGTTAAAGATAAAAGTATTAGATTTCTAATGGTACCAGTATTTTTACATGTAACTGAAATTTCTGTTTTTAACGAATTTTTAAAGAAATATTTTATATTTTTCAACAATAAATTTCCTACAAAATATAAAATTTTACAAAATACGAAAAATGATAATCGAGCAAAGGGTAAAAAAACTTTATCAAAAGTGTTGCCCTCATAAGGATAGAAGTTCAAATTAAAAAATAAACCAACTATAGCTACAAATTAAATCTTAAAAGAATGCAACTTTCGGCATGGATGAAATTGAATAAATAAGAAATGTTATGTTCTCTAAAAGAAATAAATGCAAGGCAAAGGTTTCTATGATCGTTTACAATATCTACATGATTAATTCAATAAATCAGCCTTTTGTTTGCTGTAAACATGATTGATAGATACAGGATACGCATTCGAATTTCGGCCCAATGATCAATTTGTGAAATATTAGTAATAGACATACATTTTGTTTAGCACTGTTAACTTGGTTTAAATGAAGTAAATAATTACTTTTTATGTAGCTTGTGTCAAACAATGCATTGATGAATGAGTTTTAGATTTTTTCATACCTTGTTTTTTGAGTCATATTTTACAAAATATTTTTATTAATATGTTAATCAAAAGTCGTTACATCAATATATTTTCTAAATCAATCGTTGAAACAGACTGTTTTATAAAAAAAAAGGAATATTTTTATTTAAAAAGTGCTCTTGTAGATCTTTTTGTCCACCACCTTAAAAATAGATCAATTTCACGCCAATCAATACCCAGAATTATCCCAAAGCTGATAATCAAATGAATATGTGTTTAAGTACAGTAAAAGCTCTTTATTCGCGGGGTATACGTTCCATAAATATGCCGCGAATACAGAAACCGTGAATACGGAATGGTAATTTATAAGAGATTATAGGGGATACGTTACTAGGTGACAAAATAAAAAAAAATACATAAAAATCAATTTAATTGTTTTTGAACATTTTGTTTAATTATCTTAAGGCTTAGGCAATGGTTTGTAGAATTTTGCAATTTTCTCTTGCTTGGCAGTTTTTAAAATCTCCTTCCATTGAGACTGATACGCAGCAGTCGCATTAGCAATTTGCCTCTTAAAAATAAGACTTCATTCCGTAGACGAATCCATCTTCATAAAGAAATTGCAAAGCTCATTTGCCGTTCCCAAACCTTCACTAAGATTTTTCAAATGAAATGTCACGTTTCCAGTGCTTGTTGAAGCCTCTTCTTCAATGGGCTGTGAATAGAACATTTCCTCCAAGTCGGTTTCAGTCAGATCTTCATTTTGCGATTCAAGTAATTCCTGAATATCACTTGATTCTATCTGTTCGAATCCATCTCGTCCTATTCCATTCGCGATTTTAGCTATGTTTTCAGTTTGCATTTAACAACATACTTCAGACTAAGAACTATTTTACTCTTTTTATTAGTCCATTTGACGGCATTTACAAAGGATATTGGGTGGGATACCTACTGGAATCCTTTTATTATGATGTATGTACTTATTAGATCCGCGAATAAAGAAATTTTTAGCCTCGAATATAGGAATTGGGTCGCATTTTTTAAATCCGTGAATAGTGAAAGCGTGAATAAGGAGCTTTTACTGCATATGAATGAATGAATGAAGGAAGGAAGAATGTGTGTGTGTGTGTGTGTGTTAGTGCTCTACACACCAGACCATATGATCTAGAGATACCGCATTTGGTATGCTCATATTTACATTGGAGGATGAAAAAGTATGCCTAGATGGTTTTTTTGAAATTTAAATTAATTAAAAGATTAAACCAACGTTAGAAATTTTTCTTCGTTAACCTCTGAAAATATTGCAGCAGATAACTGTTTCGTAAATCCTCTTAAAAAGGACTTATTTTTATTGATAACAATGTTTTAATATATAAATTTAACTACTATTTTTAATGAATTTTTGTAAAAAAAAATTTTTAACCACATTTCTCAACAATTTATTACAAAATGAAAGTAGAATTTAACCTGGAAGAGTACGTTAAGAGTGACTTAATAATTAACTCTAATTACTAATTAAAGCGAGGGAGGCAAGTGTGATGTTCAACATGTGTTTAAATAGAAGCGTAATGTCATGAGACAGATATAAAATGTGATATTTTCCGCATAATTTCATAACAGCTGATTACGAATCAGTGAGATATATAGTGAAAGGAGGAAACAATCAGGAGGCTTCTATAATAAGGAGTAACGTGAATATCGAAGTTTAAAATGTATGTTTGAGAAGTTTATAGAGAGCAAGGCAAACAAGTATTTAATTGAAAATTTTTGAACGCAGTATTCCTGGCTTACCAGCTAGTCGCAAAAGGCGGCTAGTTCTACAATAAAGCTCTGTGTGTGTGTCTCGGCCCTCTACAGCCCATATCGTTGCACCTACGGCTACAAAATTTGACATATATATACTTTGGGAGACGAGAATATGCACCTCGGAGCCCCTTTTTCGAATTTTTAATTAGAATTAGAATTAATTAAAAGTTAGGCGAAATTTCGGTGTTTTCTGCTATAACTTCGAAAATTATATATCACAAAGAGGATTTTTACATCAAATTAAAGATAAAAAATTATAGCTTTCTAATGGTATCAGTATTTTAACATATAACTTAAATATCTATTTTTAATGAATTTTTAAAGAAATATTTTAACCATATTTTTTAAAAATATATGTCAGACAAAACAATAAAAATTTTACAACAAACGAAAAATGATAAACGAGTAATGGGGAAAAAATAGCTTTCATTAAAGTGTTGCAATCATATGGACAAAAAAAATTAGAATTTTTTTATTAATTATAAAGCAAATTAAATATAAAAAAGTAACTTTCAGCACATGACTGGATGAAATTAAATAAATATTAATTTTGATATTTTATAAAGAAATAAATGCAAAGCAAAGGTTTCTGTGATCGTTTGTGATACCTATATCATTAATTCAATAAATCATCTCTGTTTACGGTACCGGTGATTGGATTTATACAGAATACACATTCAAACTCAGGCCCAATGGCTAATTTGTAAATTATTAGTAATATGCATACATATTGTTTAGTACTGTTATTTGGTCTAAATGTAATAATTACATTTTATACAGCTTGAATCAAACAATGCATTGATGAATAATGAGTTAGTTTCATAGTTTGCTCCTCGAGCGATATTTTGCAAAATATTGTTGCTAATATTTTAAACAAAAGTTGTTTCATCAATCAATCTTTAAAACTTATTGATTCAAAAAAATAAATAAAATAGTATTATAAAAACGTGTTTTTTTATATCTTTCCGTCCACCATCTTAAAGAAAATAACAATTTCAGACCAATCAATGTCCGGAATTAGTCTAAATCGGATAATCAAATCAAATCAATATACGTTTCCGTATATGAATGAATGAATGAATGTGTGTGTGTGTGCGTGTGTTAGGACATTACGCACCTTACCTTATGATTTAGAGCTAAGGCAATTGGTATGTACATATTTACTTCGGAGTATGAAAAAAGTATTTCTAGATGGAGGTTTTTTGTAACTTAAATCAATTAAAAATTAAACCAACATTTGGAATTTTTCTGCTATAATTTCCAAAAATATTACAAAATAAAAACTGTTTTTAAAATCCTCTAACTTTTTTTTCATTCGAGATTCTTTCATTGATAATGTTTTAATCTCTAATCAATTTTTTAAATATTGTATCGATATTTTCCAGCTATTAATTTCTCACAAATGAAAGTAGAATTTAACTTCTAAGAGCAACGTGAAAAGTATACCAATTGATAAAAACTCAACCGGAAGAATTAAATTAACTTGTTTTGCAAATTAAACCGAGGAAAGTGTGATGCTCAGCAAGTGCTGAAATGGTACGGCAATATTATGGAATAAATATGACGTGATATTTTCCACATAATTCCATAACAGCTGATTGCAGTCGTATGAACAATATATATACTAGTTCGGAATTAAATAATATGTTTCAAAATAACAACAACAAAAAAAAAAACCTAAGAAGTAGCATCGAATGGGAAGGACAAAAAGCAAAGACATTAAAAAAATTACAATACTTTCAGTTTACAGCATAGTCGTTCAAAAGCTACCGTTGCGGTTTTCAGAAATGAATTGCATGATATTTCCTGAATTCACACAAAGTTTTATGCAGCTGGTAATTTGTAATTCTTTTGGTTAAAATTCCTTTTTCAAATAAATTTAAAAATTGTTTATTTTAAATAGCGATATAATAAATATAAAAACGAGCAATATTAAAAAATAATAACTGAGATTTTCCATCCATTAGCATTTTCACGTTCTAACACAACAAGCCCTTTTTTTCCATCACAGAGAAAGAATCTTTCAAATTAAATTGGTTCTAAAGACTTTTTTAAAGCATTTAAGCATTAAGGCTGATAATCAAATGAATGTGCGTTGGCGTATTTGAACGAGTGTGTGCGTTAGTACTCTACATACCACATCGTGTGATCTAGAACTACTGCACTTGGTATGTACATATTTACTTTGGAGGATAAAAAAAAGTATACCTAGACGTAGTTTTTTTGAAAATTCAATTACTTAAAAATTAACATTTTAAAATTTCCTGCGAAAATTTCTGAAAATATTGCAACACAAAATTGTTTTTAAATCTTCTTAAAAATGATTTTTTTTGCATTGATAGTAATGTTTTAACCTAAAAAATTAAGTTTCTATAATTAATGAATTTTTAAAAAAATACGAGAACTATATTTACCAACAATTAATTTCTCACCAAATGAACGTAGAATTTAACCTGCAAGCGCACGTTATGAGTGTATCAGTGCTTTGCCGTCACTTTGACAAACACTCAAATGGAATGACAAACACTCAATGGAATGATTAAATTAACTCTTAAACCGAGGAAAGTGTGATGTTCAGCACGTGTTGAAATGATAGCGTAATGTTATGGAATAAATATAAGACGTGATATTTTCCACATAATTCCACAACAGCTGATGGCAATTCGGAGATGTATAGTACAATGAACAAATAATCGTAAGTCTTCTATAATAATATTAGTTTCGTAGTAATCGAAGTTTGAAATTCAAATATATTTGACTGGTAAGTTACAAACAGAGCAAGGTTTGTAAGTATTTAATTGAAAATTTTAGAACGCATTCATCATGGCGAACCAGTGGCTAGTATTGAATAAATTAAAAACTGATTTTAAATATTGGCACAGTCCCGTTCCTAACAATGGAAAATAAAAATTAAAATGTAGTGTGAATTCCTTTTTATTAACTATTCCGTTTAGTTAAAAGTGTTATAAATCTAAGCACTATATTAAAAATTGGCGATTTATTTAAATTGTTATACGAAAAATTTGTAACGAAAATTGTATTTCATTGTTAACATTTTTCAAAATATTGATCTTATTCTGCTATAGTCATCCCCCCCCCCCCCAAGTTAAGTAACATATTAATTATTTAAATTCAAATTTGAGTAGTGTATCTTGTAAATTTTGAAAACATTAGAAGCTTCTATTTGTATGGTTGGCGTAAAGAAAAAATTTGATTTGCGCATCGTATCTATTATTGACTTAAAATATAGTATATGATTGCATTAATCATATATATTTAATATTATTTTAATATACATTCACATTTTCTTCTAAAAATTTAAAATTTTTTATATTTTACTTCCCAATATTATTTTGAATGAAGACGATATTCGACCCCGCATTACAATTTTAGGTATTTAAAACTGTGCATTAATTTTAAAGGTTATTTTTGAATATGAAATTCTTTGATTGCATACATGAATATTCCTTTAAAATGATAATAGACTATAAATAAGGTATTACCATAATATAAAATGTATCGGAAGCTTAAAATCCAATTTTTTTAATAGGCAATCAAATTTACCAACAGCATTTGAAATGTTTAAATCAATACAAATAGCATCCAGTGGATAATTTTTTTTATCGTTGAAAATATAATTTCTTCTGTAACAATGTAAGATTCAAGTCGCATAGCTAACGATGTACAGGAAGCATTACTAAATTTAATCAGAGGCTGTTAAAAATAATTCTGATGACTTATTTGCCTTTTTAAATGTATAAAGCTATTCGCATTATTTTGAACCAATATAAGGAGAATAAGATATAATAAAATCATAAAGCACCGGACTTCATAGATCTTGTCTATATTAACTTGCCTAATTTCCCCAGACCAATTAAATAGCAGTCACATTTAATATATCTACACTGATGGAAAAAAAAAAATCCCAACACTAGGAAGGAGCTGTGCTAGATAAACGAAATTTGGTAGGCGTGTTTATACATCTGAAAGATGACGCCGATTCGAATTTCGAGCTACGCGCGTAAGTATGGCGCTAGTAGCGACACTATGAACATGCAAATGAGGTTTGCTTTAAATAAGCGCTGCAAGCTTCGTGATCGTTATTTACAATTGAGATTTGACGTAGTGGGTTAATGTTAGTCAAGGATGCCTCTGAGAAGACGAAGCCATTATCAACAGCTCACTGAGTTTGAACGAGGTCGTGTTGTAGGGCTACGAGAAGGTGGGTTTTCTTTCCGCGATATTGCTGAAAGACTTGGCAGGAATGTATCCACTGTGCATGAGTATTGGCGTCAGTGGTCAAGAAGACCAGGTTCCGGGCGTGGTACTACTAAGAGGGAAGACCGTCGTATTCGGCGTATGGCTGTGGCTAATCGTACTGCGTCTGCAGCTGAAATTCGAGCCGCAGTTGGCACCACAGTGACACAACGAACTGTTACAAATCAGTTATACTTCAAGGACAGCTATACTTTCATTCCACTGACTCCAAACCACTGCTATTTGTGACGTGAGTGGTGTCAAGCTAGAGCTCATTGGAGGATGGAGTGGAGATCTGTTGTGTTTTCTGTTGAAAGCCGGTTCTGCCTTGGTCGCAGTGATAGCCGTTTGTTGGTTAGAAGGAGGCCAGGTGAATGCCTGCTAGTGACCTGTCTGCGGCCTAGACACACATGGCCTACTCCTGGAGTTATGGTTTGGGGAGCGATTTCGTATGACAGCAGGAGCATTCTCTTGGTTATCCCACGCACCCTGACTGAAAATTTGTACGTCAGTCTAGTGGTACAACCTGTTGTGCTGCCATTCATGAACAGCATTCAAGGGGGTGTTTTTTAACAGGATAACGCTCGCCCTTATACCGCTGTTGTAACCCAACATGCTCTACAGAGTGTCGACATGTTGCCTTGGCCTGCTAGATCACCAGATCTTTCTCCAATCGAGCACGTATGGGACATCATTGGACGACAACTCCAGCGTCATCCACAACCAGCATTAACCGTCCCATCATTGACCGCCCAAGTGCAACAGGCATGGAACTCCATCCCACAAACTGATATCCGACACCTGTACGACACAATGCATGCACGTTTGCATGCTTGCATTCAAAATTCTGGCCGGTTACTAATGTACCAACATTTCACATTTGAAATGGCTTTTCTCGCCAATGGCTCTACCTGTGATCTGGAAACTTTAATCAATTAAATATGTTACCTAGACAAATGTATTCCTAAAATTTCATTACTGTACAATAATTTTTTCTTAGTGTTGGGATTTTTTTTCCATCAGTATATAAGATACCCTATAAAAAGATTCAGTTTAGTGTTTAATTTTTTCCCTTGCTTTTTATCTTTAAATAAATATACCAATGCCTAGTGTTTTTATTAATTCTTCCAAAAATGTTTTATCTAATTTCAACGGATGTGCGATGAAATCTTAACTCGAGAGAGGGGTTAGCAAATTTCTAGTAACCTTATTAAACGTAAAAATTAAAATAAGTTTTAATAAGGACATTTTTTTGAGTGCATGTATTTTCAGGCAACATCTGCGATCTTTTTTTCTGCTTCATAACTTTGTTTTTATTTTAAATACTTAAAAATTCACATTCTGAGATTTGTTAAATCAGAAGTCTTTTAACATAGCCATGGAGATTAGCGGTGACTGATCTGGATTTGGCTGTGGGGCACACCGATGTGAAATGCATAATTTGAGCAAATGCCAACACTCATTAATGTTTCGTTATTACTTTTGAGGTTTCAGTGATTACGGACCTTTTTGAAATTTAAAGAAATGATTCTTCGCTTTGTGGTAGTTAGTTTTTAACTTGCCTTATGCGTCTCTGCGACATCAGTGATGTGGTAGAGTCTAATCCATATTTACATATGCTGCTAGAGGGCGTTATGAGTGAGAGGCGGTGCAATATGCTTACTTAACATACTGCCGCCTTGAAATTGTACAATTTCGATATTCAGATACTATATATAAATTTCATATCACTTAAAATAATTCTATCGAAGTATTACAAGAAATGAATATATACAATATACAAAAAAAAATTAAACAAAAAAAATACTGAAATAATTCTTATATTTACAAATTTACACAAATAAGCTAAAGTCTATATATATTATTTGCAATCATATACACTTAAATCCAATTAAATTTTTGGGAATAAACTTAATTGACTAATACCTCTTTTAATAACACCATTCGAAAATCTTATTTCAACAAACTCTAATTCATCTGAACCTTTTATTAATTCTACCCAGTCTCCATTTTATATGAAGGCCATTACAACCATATAATTAAGATTTACATTATTATTAGCAAACTGCCATTTATTTCTAAGATGTAAATTATTCAAATATCTCGTTTCCAATATTTCCATATTTGTTGTACTAATTTAGTTAATTTTTGCCGTTGTACTAAATAATTCTGATTTTTCAATTAGTTGTGGTTTGTTAATTGAAGTTATTGTACGGCCAATGAAGCGGCCAAAGCTGTATAATCATAAGTATCCGTAGATAAAGGTACAATAGATCTACTATTTTGAATACCTTCGTTTACTGCAGTTATATTGTAAAAAGTTCTTATAATGTGAGTTTTAAAGAACCCATTGAATGAAATTTAAAAGATTTAATTCCTGATTCCTAAAAACGTTCAAAATTGGGAGGCCTTGGGAGAATAAACTTCCAATCAATACTTTCTGTAGTTAGATAATCGTTGAAAGTATCATCAGGATTACTCATTAATTTTTAAAATCTTTTAATTCTAAATTTGTTCCAGTAAAATTTCCTGCATTATCCGAGAATATACATGCTGATTTACCACGTCTGGCAAAGAAACGTTTTAAAGTTGAAATTAAAGCATTAGATGTTAAATCGGTAACTGTTTCCAAATGTATGGCTTTGGTTGAAAAACAAAGGAATACAGCAATATAAATCTTTTTACCTTTATACCTTTAAAAATATCTTTAGATTGACGTTTATGTTACAACTAGCTGGTAACCGGCGCGTTGTTGCCGACAGAAAATATTAAGTGCAATCAATCAATCAATAATTTAGCAATGTTTTATCGAAATAGGATGAACAGTCTATAAAATACCAACAAACATTTATTTTTGTTTATTAGATTTGTGTATTCTTTTAGAATTGTAAAACTTGTGGTTCTTTCAAAATGGTAATGGAAGAAGCTATTTATTGTATCTTGATTCGTTTAATATTCGTTCAGAATTTTCCAATTTAATTTGAGAAAATGTGATTTCTTTTAAAATTGAGTAACATAGAAAATCTATTTATATCATAAAATCGTTAATATAGTTGAAAGATAATATTTGAAAATTAAGATGGTGCAAACTTATTTGTACCACAATATTTTTGGTAGTTACTGCGAAAAATGCTAAAATTTAATTAAAGTTTAAAAACCCCAGGGTTGATCTCAAAACTTTCTTACCTCTTGGAGTTGTTACCTCTGAGAATGATTTGTATGACATTTGCGTACTATAGCTACGAAATATTAACCTTTAACTTCGGTTTAGCATTTCAACAGACTCTATTGTCTCCTCGGCGTATTTTTTGGAGATTAATCCTCGGCAAATAGATGCGGCTGAGATTCGAAATTTTTCATTTAATTTTAGATAATTGTACTATCTCTATAGCCCTCCCGTATCTGTAAATAATAAGCTGACCAAGTTTCATCACAATCGGGTGTACAGTTTAGGAAGGCATAGGAGGCATACAAACATTCATTTTTATTTATATAGATGGTGCACAAAAATCGATACCACAATTTAAAAATGATGAGCTAGGAATTGCTCTTTCCGCTGGTAGATTTCCTAATAATTGATTACAATTTACTGCTTTACTTCTAAAGAAAACAATACATTCATTAACTATTTTTCTAGCGAAATTTCTTCCTCCAACTGGCCAAAATTCCTGTCTTACAAGATGGAGTTAATTTTGAGAACCTATATGTAAATACCTTTTGTGAAAAGTTTCCATAATTATTTTTGTAAGTCTATGATGAGCAGGTAGAAGCTTAGGATGTTTTTCATTTTGAGTTAATTTAGCCCTTTGCAAGCGGCCTCCTACACGAAGAATGTTATCCTCATCTAGAAATGGGTCTACATTTTAAATTTTACTTAGTTTATTATCAATACCTTTTGGCAAATTTTCAGTTTCCGCTGAAAATTCAGAAGATTGCACCTTGCTTACCATGAAGTTGGATGCTGCTTGATTTTCCTTTATTGTTAACTTATCTTTTTTACATTCAGAAAAACACTTCAAATTATTAATAAATCTGAAAAGATAACTTACAATTCAACGAATTTTAGTATAGCTGTTTCTCAGTTTTAGAATATCACAAATAAAATCATTAGAAATATTATATAGGAAAACCAATTCACAAGAAATTTTAACTTCTTTCAGTAAGTTATTGTTTGTATTCAAATCTACTGCATCCATTTTGTGGGGAATTTCTTTCTGACTGTTGAAATTGTGGTCCATTGAATCAAATTTGACTGTTTATCAAATCGGCTGCTGAAGTTGACCTGGGGATTAAGTCTGCTGGTCTGTCTACAGATTTAATGACCCCAGTCATAACTGGGACACAAATTGTTAATTTTTTTAACACGATTAGAAACAAATGTATATAGTTTTTCTGGGGGTCTTTCTATTCAAGCTAAGTTAATTGTGGAATCTGAGCACATATTAGATGGGATTTAATGTCACTAATAAAATCGGAGTAACATTTGATAGAAGTCGTGCTAAAATTAATGTTGCAGACAGCTCTAGACGAGTTATTGTCGATTCCTTGATTGTTCACACGCGCGATTTGCTATTTAAAAGACTTGTTTTCACTTCACCGGATTTATTTTCTGAGCACACATTGATGACTGCACCTTATGCCTTATTTGAGACATTACAGAAGCAATATAGGTCTATGGTGGTGGGATTCTCGATGATAACACATCTTTGAATTTTTAACTGGTTCAGTGCCGGTAAACCTGAAGAAACATAATTGGGTTGATAGGACCTAAAGGATCAAACAGTCTTGCTATGACTGAAAGAACTTCCTACTTTGAATAATTGTTATTTATACTGACAGTCGCTTCAAACGGACGACCACAACAAATTCTGTCGATACTGATACGTTCAGTGGTGGCGGGGTGGTCGGCTGTATGCAAAAAGTCACTTCAAACGTGTAAATGTCAAATCTGGGATGCCCCTGCAATCCGAGCGATTTGACTGTTGTTGAGTCTGATAATTCAAAATTTGATTATTACTTAATTATCCAGGTGGTTTGAAACTTATTTATGAAGTTCGACGCCTCTCTACCTTAAAAGTTCTATAAACTACTGTTGTAAAGCTTTGGTTTTTGATAAGTTATTTGAACCAGTTAAAATGTCATCAACATAAACATCAAGCTTTTTCTTTCTCAGCTAATGCCTTGAGTGTTCTAGTGGCTAATAATGGAGCACATTTTGTTTCATATGTCGCAGTCCCGTAGTCTGTATTTTTCCACAGGAGCAAATCTACTAGACTTTCTCAGAAACTTTTGCGACCGAAATTTGGCAATACCTTCTCTTTATATCCGCATTAAATGCAAACTGATATGTACGGAATTTCTAAATGATTCAAAATAGTTACTGTTGAACTTTTCCGCCGTTGCATCAAAAACGACACGCTAGGGAGTTGATGTGCTTTGGCGAAATATGGCATGATGAGGAATATAATATTCCCCACTAGCAATTTCAACAGAATCTAAAATTCTTTTCATATGATTAAGCTAGCAATTATCATCCAGAAGAGCTTTGTATTGTGTTGCCATTGTTTTACTTTCTTCTCATCTTCTCCAAAGTAAATTTAAACGCTTTTCCGCCATTTCTTTTGCGTTGCTTAGTGTAGAACGTTTTTCATCAGTTATTGGGAATTTAACAACATACATTCCTGTACTATCCCTCTTATGAGTGGAAAGAAAATGTTCCTCGCAGTAAGTTAACATATATGTTTTTGATTCGACCGAATCATCTGTATTATCACCAGGAAAGTTTTCTAAGTTAAAGAAATTTTAACAGAAATCGCCAGATTATCGTTTTCAAAAGTTCATCCATAAAATAAATAAGAATTTCTGCCTTTGATTGTTCCCATTACTAAATATCTGAACACTCTAATTTGTAACAATATCAAATTATCATACGATTTAAATTTTTCTGCCTTCAGTAAATTAAAGAACTCACATCCGAGTAATGCATTAATTTTAAAAGGAATATGAGGTCTTATTCACAAGTTTTATCTCACTTGGGAAGTTAACTGTAGAGAGATCAATTTCATTAGGAGTTAAATGCGTTATTTTAGGTATTATTAAAAACGATACAGTTCTGGAGAAATCTTTGCTTTCATTAAAAATGGTAGTGGTTATTTTATATTTCACTAAGAAATCTCCATTAATATCAGAGATGGATTCATTTATCTTTTCCCGCTTCAAATTTAAAGAATTGGCCAACTCAGTATTAATAATGTTTATCGAATTCCCAGAATACAACAGAGCTTTTATTTTTATTATTTGATCAAAGGCAGCTTCAATGAATAATTGCGCAGAGCTTAGAATGTTTGAAGATAGTTTTGAATAGCTTGTAAGCATCGATTCATTATCAGTGATTTGTTTTAGTGGCGACCTTGACGAGCCTGATGTTTCATTGCTTACATGAAGTTGCTCCTTTCTGCCTTGAAGGCGAGTTCTAGAATCGAAATGAATCAAAGAATTATGGCCTAAGTTTCGACAGTTGTGGGTATGTGGATTTGCAGGATGTCTTACGAAATTTCCAACTGTTCCTTCAAATGTTATATTTTTCTGCTCAATTCTTTTAGAAACACTCAATTTTAAAAATTTAGGAAATCTTTGCAAAGGATGATCAATATTACATAAAATACGTGGTTTTACATTACATAATTCATTCGAATTAAGAAAAAAGTTTCTTTTTTTGTTTATTGCGCCTTGAAATTCATTGTGGAATTTATTTGTAGAATTTTTTCCTAAGTGATCGAGTACCTTCGCTCTTGATTCTAAAAATTGCAAGAGCTCCTTCAATGAATATATTTCTTTTGATTGTATGGACAATTAAACCTTTCTACTTTCTTCGTAGAATCTTTCTAATGTTATAATAACTAATATAGCATTTGTTAAGTTATTGTATTCTAAATTCAAACATTTTAATGCTCTCAGACTTTGTTTATTGTGTTTGTGATATTTCGTAAGGCTTTTGCAGACTCAAAATTTAATTTTTTTAGTTTTAGCATATTTCAAATGTAAATATGAACAAATGCTCTCTTATTTTCAAAGCGTTCTTCGCAAACATTGACTCAAATGTATCGTCATTTGTTACTATAAATTTAGCTTCACCACGGATGGCGGGTTTTAAATAAAATAACTTTTGATCATTTGTTAATTCGGTGTTAGCGTTTATTAGAGACATGAATTGATTTTTGAAATTGAGTTCGTCCATTTTTCTGTAAAATAGCGGTAAGGGAATTTTCGAAAGTTCCGATTTTAATTCAGTATGATCGATATAAGCTTTAAAATTTGAATTTTGATCATTTTCATCATGAATTACATTTTTCTTAACATCATAATGAGAGAATAAGCATTTCCAACTTCCATCTATTTCGGTTCTTTCTTTTTCTATCCCTAATATTTCTTGGTTGCATTTCCGTTTTAGTGCTTCATCGTTGTCGATTTCAAAATAATCCTCGAATTAATTTTCAATTTCTGCCAAACTTGCCAGCTTTTCTTGACAATTGAATATACATTTTCTTCTTCGATCGCTGAACTTTTATCAATAAACTTCTTAATCGTAGTTAATTTCACTTTTATCCGTCCACGGATTCTATTCAAGTCTTTTGTTCTTTGAGCTTCTGTTTTATCCATTTTTTCGCTTTTATTCGTCTCCGAGTCGCTAGGATGTTGAGGTTTCAATGATAACGGACCTTTTTGAAATTTAAAGAATTAATTGATTCTCCGCTTTGTGGGAGTTAGTTTTGAGCTTGCCTTCGGCTTCCCTGCTGCATCAGTGATGTTACAGAGTCTAATCCAGGGATGGGGAAACTACGGCCCGCGGGCCAACTCCTGACCGCCGGAAGGTTCTATCCGGCCCGAGGATAGAATTTTAATTTGCCGGTCAGAGGCAAATTAAAATATTCATATATTATATATCCATCACCTTTTCTACTTTGTTTAAATATTATATTTTTTCTTCCTTTTTTTTTCCAAAGAGCTATTATACATCAAGATGCTCTGTGTAAATCTGCATTGAATATGAAACCCGTGCTTGATACACTCGTGAAGCTTGTAAATACTATTCGATCTCGTGGGGTTACTCACTGGCAATTTCGAGATTTTCTTCAGTCAGTGCAATCTGAATACTCTGATGTACTGTATTACACGAAAGTAAGGTGACTTAGGGCGGATGTGTTTTCGAGCGAGCTGGCAGCTGAAAGACGACATTGTGTCGTTCTTCCATGAGAAACAGTGTTCTGCGGAGTGCGAAATGTTAGAAGATACAAAATGGCTTCCAGGTTAAATTCAATACCCTCAGTAAATGAAGAGAACCTTAAGAATTATGAAGATAGCTCGAAAAAACTGCATTTTGAGTTCGAACGCAGATTTCAAGATTTCAGTGCCATTCAAGCAGAATTGGATATTTTTACCATGCCATTCAACACAAATTGTGAAGCAGTGAGGTCAAATTTGCAGCTTGAATTAATTGAGTTGCAATTCAACAATCATCTCAAGCAATAGTTTCTAAATAAGCCAAAGTTAGAGTTTTACAAATCATTATTGAAAGTCAGTTTCCCAAATTTAATATCTCATGCCCAGAAAATCAGTGCTATGTTTGCTTCATCTTATATATGTGAACAAGTGAACTACTATGAACCTTAGAAAAAAATTATTTAAGAAGTAGACTGACAGATGAGCATTTAGCCTTGTTCCATAGAATCGGTACATCTCACTTCGAACCTCAATATAAGGAACTTTTAAAATTGAAATCGCATTTCATTCATCTCAGTAATATATTAAATTGTAATACTTGTATATTGTTTTTAAAATTTTAGAAAAATTCATCTTGGCCCTCCAAACTTTATTTTTTTGATTTTTTGGCCCGCGATCGAAAAAGTTTGCCCATCCCTGGTCTAATCCATTCTTACATATGCCGCTAGAGGGCGTTATAAGAGAGACGGGGCGATATGCTTATGTAACACGATCGTTGCCATAATGCTGTGAAGGAAGTAAGGCAGTATAATGATAAACATTATATATAGTTCTGCAGTATAATTATAAAATATGAATAGATTTATTTGTATACTAGCAAAATTTGATGACCAGCTGGTTCGCCAGGAGTATGCGTTCAAAAATTTTCAATCAAATACTTGTGCGCTCTGCTCTCTTCATAACTTCTCATGTAAATATATTTAAACTTCGATAGTCACGTAACTCATATTATTATTATAGAAGCCTTACGATTGTTTGTTCATTGCATATATCTCTCAGATTAGCAATTATCAGTCAGGATATTATGTGGAAAATATCACACTTTCTATCTGTTCCATGACATTACGATTCTACTATTTAAACACGTGCTGAACATCACACTTTCTTCAGTTTAATTTGCAATAAGAGTTAATTTAATTATTCGATTTGATTTTTGTTCAAAGTGACGATAATCACTGTTATACTCTTAATGGGCTCTTGCTGGTTGAATTCTACTTTAATTTTGTGAGAAATTAATTGTTAGAAAATATGGTTATAATATTTTAAAAAAAAAATTCATTAAAAATTGAAATTTAATTTATAGGTTAAAACATTGTTATCAATGAAATAAAAGTCATTTTTAAGAGGATTTAAAAAACAGTTTTGAGCTGGCTGTAATATTTTCGCAAATTATCGCAGAAAAATTCTAAATGTTAGCTTAATTTTTTTATAATTTAAGTTTCAAAAAGTTTTTGTCTAGGTATGTTTTTTTATCCTCCAAAGTAAATATGTACATACCAAGTGCGATATCTCTAGATCATATGGTCTGGTGTGCAGAGCACTAACACGCACATGCACCTCCACACACACATTCATTCATATAGGCAAACGCATATTCTTTTGTTATCAGCCTTGGAGTAATTCCTTGCATTGATATATATAAGGTGGTGGAAGAAAAATTTCAAAAAATAGCACTTTTTAATAATAATCCTTTTTTATATTAATTAGTCAGTTTTAATGAGTAATTAAGACGATAGGTATAACAACTTTTGCTTAAAATATTAGTAAAAATATTTTGCTAAATATGTCTCGCAGATTGAAAAAAATCTGAAACTCATCATTCTTCAATGCAGCGTTTGACTCAAGCTGCATAAAATGTAATTTTTTACTTCCTCTAGATCAAGTTAAAAGTACTAAATAATATGCATTAATGATTTACAAATTAGCCATTTAGCCCCAATTTGAATGCGCATTCTGTATAAATTCAATCATGTTTACCGAAAACAAAAAGGTGATTAGTTGAGTTAATGATATAGATATTGCAAACGCAATATAAATGGCATTAACTTTCATCCAATCACGTACTTAAAGTTACATTGTTCCGATTTAATTTGCAGTTGATTTATTTTTTAATTTGAACTTCTGTCAATATAATGACAACAGTTTAATAAAAGCTAATATTTCCCATTGCTTTTTTACCATTTTCCATTTGTTGTAAAATTTTATTGTTTTGTCCGAATTATATTGTTGAAAAATGTGTAAATATTTCTTTAAAAATTCGCTAAAAATAGGATCTTACTTTATACATTAAAATACTGATGCCATTAGAAAGCTAATTTTTGTTATATTTAAATTGATGCAAAAATCATGTTTGTGCGATAATATTTTTGAAAGTTGCAGCGGAAAAACGCTAAAATTTCGCTTAATTTTTAATTTAAATTCAAATTAAAAATTCAAAAATCTTGCTCCGAGGTGCACATTTTTGGTGTCCAAGGTATGCACATGTCAAATTTGGCAGCTCTAGGTGGAACAGTCATGAAAGATTCGAAAAAAATCGCTCCGAGGTGCGCATTTTCGACCCTCAAATTTTGTAGCTGTAGGTCCAATGGTTTGGCCTGCAAAGCGCCAACACACACACACACACACACACACACACACACACACACACACACACACACACACACACACGCTTTATGATAAGTATGAATAACATATTGGCCCATGGTTCTCACAAATCATATGTTGTAAAACAAACAAAAAAGGCATAATTGGTTTTTACAATATGTTACAAACTATGTAGTACGTTTTTTTTTCTTCTTGGTTGTTTTGAATTTTATATATCGCATTTTCAAAAGCTTTGCCCAATTCTAACCTGAGCTGTAACTTTAAAAGTAACATATTTTCTTTACATTTTTCCATGTGAAAGTTTGTTAACACCAATTTCATATTCATGACATTTGTTAAGTTCGGTGTTGTGAGTAACCGGCGTTCCACTTCGGTGTCACAGGGGTCACCGTTGACTCCCATAAATTCATTTAAATATGATTACACATAAGGCATCATATAAATTTACTAAAACATGATTATATACACTGAAGTGACAAAAGTCATGGGATAGTAATATGCAAATATACAGATGGCAGTAGTATCGCAGCGAAAAAGTATAAATGCGCAGTTCGTTTTCCAGAGCTTTCATTTGTGTTCAAGTTATTCATGTGAACAGGTTTTTCGTGATTTATGGCGGCACGACGAGAATTAACAGACTTTGAACGTAGAATGTTAGTTGGAGCTAGACACATGGGTCATTCCATTTCGGATATAGTTAGTGAATTCAACATTCCGAGATCCACAGTATCAAGAGTGTGCCGAGAGTATGAAATTTCAGGCATCACATCCCATCATGGACAGCGCAGTGGGCGACCCCCTGCACTTAACGACCGAGACCGCCGACGTCTGTGTAGAATGGTCAATGTTAATAGACACGCAGCACTTCGTCAAATAACTGCAGGAATCAATGTGGGACGTACGAGGGACGTGTCCGATAGGACTGTGCGGCGAAATTTGTCTTCCTTGGGCTATGACAGCAGAAGACCGACTCGAGCGCCTTTACTGACAGCACGACATCGCCTGCAGCGACTCTCCTGGGCTCGTGAGCATATAGACTGGTCACTAGACCAGTGGAAAACCGTGGCGTGGTCAGATGAGTCACGATTTCAGTTGTTACGAGCTGATGGTATAGTTCGAGAGTGGCGCAGACCCCACGAAGCCATGGACCCAAACTGTCAGCAAGGCACTGTTCAAGCTGGTGGTGGCTGCATAATGGTGTGAGCTGTTTTTACATGGCATGGACTCGGTCCTCTGGTGCAACTGAACCGATCATTGACTGGGAATGGTTATGTTCAGCTGCTTGCAGATCACTTGCAGCCATTCATGCACTTCACGTACCCACACAACGATGGGATTTTTATGGATAACAATGCTCCATGTCACCAGGCCAGAACTGTTCGCGATTGGTTTGAAGAACATTCCGGAAAATTCCTGCGCATGATCTGGCCACCTAGATCGCCCGATATGAATCCCATCGAGCATTTATGGGACATCATCGAAAGGTCCGTTCGTGCCCAAACTCCTGCACCATCCACACTTTCACAATTATGGACGTCTATACAGACAGCATGGCTCAATATTCCTGCAGAGGACTTCCAACGACTTGTGGACTCCATGACACGTCGAGTTGTTGCACTTCGTCAGGCAAAAGGAGGACCGACACGATATTAACAGTCATCCCATGACTTTTGTCACTTCAGTGTATCTGTTATAGATAATATTTCAACTTTATCTTCGTATATACTAGCTTTTATCCACGACTTACTACGCGTGGACATTTTGGTTTGTACGTATAAGACGGTTTGATCATTTCCGTTATTCCAAAACCGTTTATGGCGTTTAAGCTAATATAGATGAAGCCTGTCGCTCCCCCTCCTTAATTCTTTTAAATTGTGCTGCAAGATTATACTCTCTTCTTCTGTTTAGTCTCAAAGACCGAGCTTGATTGCTCCTTTTCGAAAAATTACATTTGCGTTTTCGGGCATTTTGTAAAAGTATCAAATAATAACAAATCAAAAAGATTAAAACTATCCTTAAAACAATGTATTTAAAACTATAAGCACATACGAAAAATATATAGCATAAAAATACAACTTAACCAATTTTAAGGTGCACAATTAACCTAAAAACAATTTATTTACAGTGTGCACCTGAAATATAACAAAAAAGCGAAATCAAGTCCGTATTTCTTTAAAATCAAGTAAAATCCATTTTATTTATTGATCGGGACTGAAATTGCTACAACAGTATAATACACATAATTTTTAAACTTTTAATT
This sequence comes from Argiope trifasciata, assembly GCA_026543055.1. NCBI lineage: Eukaryota > Metazoa > Arthropoda > Arachnida > Araneae > Araneidae > Argiope > Argiope trifasciata. Next base: position 12,606 of record JAPMOQ010037248.1, on the reverse strand, counting down.
GAAATGAAAACGCAGTTGTTAACAATCAGGTTTGAAATTTCAACGCCAGTTGGGGTAACGCAATGCAGATTAGAAATTTTTTATATCCTTTATTCTGTTTTCCTTTAATTTAAAAGTACTTCAGACGGAATCCAAAAGATCGCTTTATTAATACATTTGATTTTAAATACATCAAACACTAAGAAGGTAAACAGAAACGATTGAAATAATCGGTTGTAGTCATACTAAGCCTAACCTCATTAGTGTTGAGGGAAAAAAAACTGGAGCCTTACTTCTCTTGGGTGGGATTTGGCCACAGCTTTTTGGCGTGAAAGCTAATTTTTAATTAATAAAAAAGTAACCATTCAATTAACCGGAATGAATGGTAGCCTGTTCTATTCCAGATTATAATCTATCCCTGCGATAAATTTCACCCAATTCCGTTCAACCTTTCTCGTATGACGAACAAACAAAAACAAACATCCATCCATCCTTCCGTCTATCTATCTATCTATCCATCCATCCAAACTTTCACATTTATAATATTAGTTTAGATGTGTTTGTGTATCGCATAACAATAACTTACCGCGACTTCACGGGCAAACCCTGTAGAACTCGGGTGACATGCAATATGTTAAAAAAAGGAAATTGTTATTGGAATATTTAAAACTATGAAGACAGTCGTTATCTTAAATGCTATTTATATTTATTTTTTTGAAGATAATTTTAAAATTAAGTAACGTCGTATGATTGCTTGAGTCAATATTTGTGGATAGCAATCATTTTCACTTAATTTCCTATTTGCTTTCAAGTGCTTAACAACATGTGCTCAAGGCCAATCTTAAAAATAGTTTGTGAGATTTCCCATACTTCTTTGGCAGTTCAAACTATCTTAATTTAAAATTTTCCTTACTTTCATGACATTACTTGCTTTATTACTTTGCGAGCGCAGTGATTGGAAATAGCTTTTTATGCATAGAAAATTAGCTTTGCAAACATTTGAAAAAAGAATCCTAAAATCTTAATTGATAAAAAAATTTTCAAACTATGAAGCTTCTTTTCGATCCCCACCCCCTCGTCAATGCTTAAATAAAAGTATGCAAGGGAATGAATGATCAAAGTTTCATATTTAAAAAAAATATTAATTTTTAAATTGTAATTAAATTTTAAAATTTATTAATTATTAGTTTCATGTTTTAAAATTTATTTTTTTATGTAACGATTATGTTGTTAGAACTTTCTGTGTTTTTCTTCGGTATAATGTTTTATAGTACATAATTTGTTTTTCGGAAGATGAAAAATCTTGTTTATAACATTTTTTGTCGAATACTCTGATTTTTTTTAATACATGTTCCTAATAAAATTTTCTTTATATCAACATGTAGGAAGCTTTTTATTTGACCCTGGGTGACGACCATTTGAAGTACAAGAGCCTGATCTTCACATTGAAATACAACTCTTCACGAAGAAAAAGCAGTTTTATTATCCTAAAGAGTACATCGAATTCAATTGTTGTTGTTCTTCAAAACGTTTCGGTTCATCGTGTTGTTTCAACTTCCTTCTTTCCATTTTTCAAGGCATATATCAACGTGCTGTGCTTGAATGACATTAGACACGCCAAAGCACATCGTAAGTTCTTGCTGATCCGTCAAGAACCACTGTGACCGCAGATTATGAAAACATATAAACAACACGTTACCTAAAGAAGAAGCCAGGAGCTGTATTTGGAAGATACCTGGTGGCATTTAAGGCAGCAAACACTTAATCGTGGTAAAAGCTATAAATTTGTAATTGATATATGATCTTAGCCTTATTGTTTTTTCCAAGTTTGACTGAATGTTGCGTGGATAAGCTTCTACAATCACATCTTAGTGTATTTGCGACATTACAACATTAATTTGCTGACGTGAGGACTTTTTATAAATAACTTTAAGATGATAATATTATTGAGAAGAGAAAGGAGGTGAGATGGAAAATATGTTTCTAACTACAGCTGATGTTACGAACAGCTATATTGTGCTTTTTCTGATATCGCCTCCCATTTCCAAATGATTTTCACATATCTACAGCTATGTGTCCACTTTACAGAGATTCCATGTTTTTGTGAACTAATTTATATTATCTGATTCTTTTATATTTGCCTAGTGCGCTGAAATATGCCCTCTTATTGAAGAACACTGGAAAAAATCTTGTAATTGCATCTTTGAACTATCGAACTAATTATCAATATTCACTTTTAACGCGGGATACTCGGGTTTTAACTAATATTATTTAGATTTCTGTTACAACAGATTTTTCGGGCTACTTATGTTAGAATTTTGAACAATATGAACAATTTTTATGAACATTATCAATGACTATTTAGGAATTCAGCTGACTAAAAATTTCAAGATTTTGTAAACATTATTACTGTAACTTTTATCTTTATATTGTGTGATGTAATTTATGCGTTTTTTTTTGTTTTGTTTTGCTGCTTGAAACACATCTTCCGGTGATAAATAGAATAATATTAATATTACTCTCCCACAAAAGAAAAGGGAGGTTTTAAATTGGCCAGAAAGGCCCATTGAAACCCTAATCACTCGCATTCAGACACCTACAATTTTTTTATGAGCTGGCATGCGAGTGCTTGGTGGTCAGAAGCGAAAGGTGTGTGTGTGTCTTTTTTTTCCTAATAGGTAGAAATGAAAAGCTTTAGAACAAAGAACGTAACATACGTTAAATTAAATAAAAATCCAGCGTTAAATTGTTCTTCGCTTTTTAGTTAGATTTAAAATAAAAAAATAAATCATAGGAATTAAATAAACTAGTAAGAAATGAATGTTAGGAATTAAAGTAATAAAAATGAATTAAAGGAATTAAATAAACCAATAAGAAATAAATTATAAGAATTAAATTAGTATTAGGAACTTAAATTATTCCAGTTAAAAATGCAGGGGTTGATTTTGCTGACTTTCGACTCTAACTAGTTTATTGAAATTTTTCGGGGATCATGGGTTACTATTCGAAAGTTACACTTCTTGCTGATTTCGCTGGTCTTGTGTATGAAAGAATTTTATAAACAAAAACTTAACTTATAGAGTGTGCACTTAAATGGATGGCTAAACAATGTTTAGAAAGTAGTAGCTGAAGATACGTGTTTTTATAATAGTAATTCTGAGCATAATACTTTAAAAATGATTACTTTATTAGTTTAATAAAGTAACAAAAATGTAAATTAAAATAACGTGGAATTTTGTTAAATGTTTAAATTCATTAAATGGTCTAAGGCCAAGTATAAAAATTTTTGCATTTTTACGAACATGCGGTGAACGTGGAATTGACGAATTTAGTATTCGGTAGTTTTTTTCTTGCTAGATGTTGACTCTCTCCGAAATTAAAACTATTGTAGACTTAAATTTTGTGTTTAAAAAATAGTTGTTTAAATAAGTGAAGGGTATCGAATGATAGAAATTGAAATTATTATCTTGGTACTAAAGTTAAGACTGCTTTGAAATAATGATTGATTAAGGTCGCATGAGTAAGGTGGACTGAAAGAAGTTTGAAAACCTTAAATATATAATTAAAAGTGGCAATAAATCCAATGCGTAGTAATTTAAAATTAATGTACCGAAGCATTTATTTAATTAATGCAGCATTGAGAGAAAAAACGAATTTAAAGATAAGTTGTGGTAAAAAAATTACGAGGCCCATCCCAAAATAGCCCTAGTGCTGCTTTACAACGGGACGTTATTATAACTAAGCTATCAATTTTCATAAATAAGCACTTAGGCATCTTTAAAATCTCCTAGAGAGCATAAGTTAATTAATGACGTAAGATCTAAAACTAGGCTATACTGCGCCAATCATATGGTTTGAGATAATACCGTGATTTGTCAAAAGTTTATATATATATATATAGGACATTAAAAATAATAATAATCGAAACTTAGATTGCAAGTTAAGTGAAGCAAGTAAAATGACGAAAAATATCTATAAATGGTTATGGCCTTTAATATGTTAAAAATATACTTATGTGGAGGTTTTCTCCACTACGTCTCGAGCTTCAAGTGTCCAGGTAACAGGTCTAAATTAAACACATTCATGACGATTCGAAGCATTATCTAATAAGATGCTAACTGGTTTAGAAGTGATTAAAGTAAAAGAATGTTTTAAAGTATGTCTTAACTGGAGTAAAGAAAATATCTAATTATATCGTAGGTGAGATAAGTGGCCAAATTATGGACGAAACAGGATTAGGTATATATACGTAGCTACACATAATTAGGGATATAATCTAAGGATAAGCATACGCATCAAATTTCGCATTGAATGATATTTTTTACAGGCAATCAATGGGATCAGAAGTGGAGTGGAAATGGATCAATTATATTGACGAATCGAAATAATTATAAAAACGTCCATTTTAGCAAGGTGATTTAGGATTGTTATAAGCCAATCATCGAGAGATCTGTGATCGTGTTTAAATATCCCCTCCATCTCATTATCCAGAAACCACGTAAATAAATAAACCTTTTCGCTGCATAAGACGTTTAAAAATTGCTTAGGATTGGATTAGATGACTGAATTATGGTTCAAATCTCCCCTATTGAAGTTTTAAGGGTTTTTAAGATTGTTTTAAAGGTTGCAGTAAAGATTATATACAGTGTGGGATTGTATAAATTTACGTAGTGTACCTCATTTCAAATAGGGTTATTAACGAAGAAAATAATTCTTCCTGTTCTCTTAGATTACGAAAATCTGAAGGATAAGATATGGTTTTACTTCTATTTGGTTAGCAAATGATAGTTAATTCATGAAAAATGCGACTTTTTGTCTAGTTTTCGAGTGATATGTAAAATAATGTATAAGGAAAAATTGATTAGAGTTCGCAATAGTGATTTGATCATAACTATGTAGGCAGAATTTACATATTATGCTGGAAGTTAATTTCGGTCACGTTTAAAAGATTTCAGACAAGTTAGTGATCAATGAATGGAATGGTTTTCGTACGGTTATTTTTTTTAATATGAATTAGTATTCGAAATATCTCGTTTACTCTTTGGTAGACGCGCTGCTAGGTGATCTATAGTATTCTTATCTAGCTTAAATTTCCAATCCGCTTCAATTCCACATATTTTTGGTAATCGGAATTCTGTTCGGAAATGGTTAGAGCTATTACAACGTTCGAATCATTTTCAAATTTTGTTTATTACTTGGTGCAATCTAATTTCTTTCAGTCAATTTATATTTTGCTTGGAAAAAAAAATAGTTATTTCTGGAAATTAGTAGATTATATGAGGTTTTGTAATTATATATTAATCTTGTCTGGTTCAAGAAGTTCGTATTGGCAGTTAGGGTGATTTTCTTTAACCTGTTATTTAGGATTAATAATTTAAGCGGTTGTGCCTTCTTGTACACGAAGCGTAAAGAATAATATTCGCCGAAAATGTTCGAGGTTTTGGAAAATTCTCAAGTTCAGACTGTCTGGAGTTCCGAAAACGCAATTTTGGGAAAATGTTTGTCGGTGGCATGAATAATGTTTCGTGCTAAACGGGTGAAATTAGGTAAATGATATTCACATCATATGTTGCATTTTGAGCAAAACCCTTTTCGAGAACGGATTTGTCTGTCTTATTATAATTAGGAAATGAAGAGAACTGAATGATTAAAATTCGGTATATAGACTTCACATCGATATTTCAGATATCAACCATTGTTAAGGGACTGCGGCGTGTCTTTCAGAAATATGCAAGCACGGTATTTCAAAAGCTTAAATATATCAAAATTAGTATACGATTTTGTAACTGAAATAGTAATTCTGTTTCAAATTTTGGTTTCATTCGACGGAACTCGTCTCAAAAGAATTCTGCTACGTGAAAGTCGAGAAAGTTTGTTCTACTTTTTCTCTTATGCTATATATCTCCTATTCTATTACAATCGCTAAATAAAAAAACTCGGAATCGTAAGAAACCATTCCATTCATAGATTAAGTGTTGATTCGTTCTTAGTTTTAGTTAATTATTTTCTATAAAATTAGATTATTTGAGGTGAGCTGAACTGTTGGCTTTTACTAAAGTGAAGTGTAAAAGTGCGTGCGTTGAATATCGTTTGAAAGAAGTGATCCAAGATTAATACGAGTGAAAGTGCGAAGATACAAATTTAGATAGTTCCCCTGGTTATGAGATAGAGGATTTGTAATATACATGAAAATGTTAAGAGGTTTTGCGTACTGACAGTTCATATAATATTTTAAAGAAATTTCTCAATATCTAAGCGGATCTGATCTTTAAGACTTATTAGAATGAGCGCTTTGCGCTTTTGATTAATCATGTAAACTGTGTTATGTATGCTGACTAACTTGTCCAGTTTTTTTTTAAATGCCCGCAAACGATGTAAAGGGAATATAACTCGTAGCTTTAGAGAATTATGATGCTCGTGTGTATTAGAAACAATAATAATATATAACTTATTTATTACTAGCCGCCTTTGGCGATCAGCTGGCTCGTCATGAGTAATTTTTTTCAAAAAAAAAAAAACTATTGCATTTTATAATGGAAAAAATTATTAAATTAAGGGTACATATATAGCAAATGATTATAAAAATATGCCGATAAGTTGGGATTTCAATGCATATCCTGTCTAAATTCAATCGGGTTTACCGTAAATGAAGATTTGTTGAATTAATTATTTAGATATTGCAAACGATTATAGAAACCTTGGCTTTGCATTTATTTTTTAAAGAAAATATCGCATTTTTTATTTTATCCAGTTACGTGCTAAAAGTTGCATTTCTTTAGATTTATTTTGCGATAATAGTTTTTTTTATTTTTAGTTTGAACTTCAATCTTTGTTTTCTTTTATCCAGTCACGTGCTAAAAAAAACGTGGTTAAATTATTTCTTTAAAAATTCGTTTAAAATAAAAGCTTGTTATACGTCGAAACACTGATACCATTAGAAAGCTTGACCAGGAGTTTAATTCTATTAATATGTGGTTTTATTGCGGATATAAAGTTGTGAATATTTTGCTTATAATTTAAGTCTAAAATCCAAGGCCGTGCTAGATCTCTTTCCAAATCAAGTTACAAAGAAATCCAATTTAACATATGGAGAAATGAAAACTTTAAAAAGTGGTAATTTGTCTCAAGATAAATAATCATGTAATTAATTGTGTTTTCAGTTTTTATCTTTTGAGTTAATGTGAGAACACGAAAAGTACGAGAATGCTGGAATGCTAGATATGCGATTCCCGCGATTGATGTTTCTTTACATCAACTGATCTAGCATTCGGTAAAATGTCGGAAATGTAAAAGATAGCGCAAAAGGTTCTGACGTGGTAAAGGAAAGTATCCTAGTTGCTTGACCATTTTTAGATTTTCATTTTGGAAAGACAGTCAAAGTAAAAGATAGTCAAAATATTAAAACCGTCAAAAATTCGACTCAAGGTTTTGATGAATCTCCCTCGTTTTTTACCTCCTTGAATGCGAAAAAGTCATTTTTGAATTATTACCAGCTGAGACGACGATAATTCAAAAACGTTTGAAGTAGACGGATGAAATTAAGTATACGGTCCTCGCCCCAAATTAGCAGATTTCTATACAATTTAAAGCAAAATCTGTCCAGAGGAAATATGGCTATTTTAATAAAAGTTAACAAGATAATTACAAAATGAAAAGAGCTAGATAAGTAAAATCTGAATCGCAGATTGATTATGTACAGTGTAAACGCCTCCCAAATTTTTGAGTAAGGGACCACGGTGGCCTTGTCGTAAGGTCTCGGCTTCAAAGATGGTTGAAGATTAGAGGCTCGATTCCACCGAAGAACCGCTGTATAAGTGGGTCTAATGCAGTTTAAATTTGTTGGGGCCAAACGTCAATCCACTGGTGAGGTGTGTAAGTTTGGAGAGGGAGGTGTTGCTCAGGAGCCGTCATTATCATTTTACCACGGTTCAAATTTACGAGGTCCGTCCCAAAATACGCCTAGCGTTGTTTATAAATAAATAAACTAAACCAACAGGAAATTGACCGTTTATCAGTCTATACTTTTCAAGAACATGTAATAAGAATAACTTAACCCAACGATTTAAATGTATCAGATTCGGCATATGTTTTGTGACTACAAGTTTATTTTGAATCGGTCAATGAACAGAAACGAGTCTTACACAGAAAGTCAGTTTTTGAATCTCCTGTCGAGGAATAATCGACAAAAAAAAAAAAAAACCCTAAACGTTATCAGTACGAACTCTAAATCCGTGCCAAAGGTTACTATTTCATAACTATTGTACTCCAATGTTATATAAGGCATTCTGTAGCATAAGTTTATTAGAGAGATCGTGATAAAATATTGGGGTAACCACTTCCGGGTTTGTTTTTATTGCGGCATGGCTCAATTGCTGGCACACTCTTAAAGCTAAGAACGTATGAGGAGATATCAACTTTACTACAGTCCTAACACTATAAAAATAACTATATGATAGTATTCAGGGCCGGCCATGTGAGGGGTACAGTGTCTGCTGGACAACCGGGCCCCGCCGTGATTAAGAATTTAAACAGCTCTCTGAACAACAACAATAATGTCACACGTACTAAAAGTCTACAAGCTTGTTTCCATGTGACTGGCTGAGCATCGACTGACTCCTTTATTAGGCAAAGATCTCAATAATATCTATAAAAAATTTGGGAAACTTCATTTATAAATAATGAAATCCCCGCTAGATATGTTAAAACAGCGTGGCGTGCCCAGCGCTCAGAAGTCGAGACTGAGGCTGGCTTCAAATGGACTTGAAAATCATCTGCTATCTACATATAATGTAATATTTTTTACAACACTTTACATTGCCAGTAACTAAAACAGAATAAATACTGAATCTTCTTTCAGAAATTAAAAATTAAATAAAAGATTATCTTCGGTCAAGCAAGTATGGGTATAATGCTTAAACGTTCTTGCTCTCTTATCGAAAAAAAAATTTGGAAAATTTCTAATTTTTTTGGTGTAATTAATAACAGAAATAAAATCATGCATCATTAAATAAATATGCAAAAATTATTTTTCGAAACAGCAGAAGATGAAATTGTAAAAAACTTGGTTGAGGAATTTAAATGTCACTTTTTAATTCTGTTGCTGATACTGGTATTGTATAGATAGAAGAGAGATTTAAAAGTGTTTTAAATTAATCGCTGACACAAAAACTTTAGAAAAAATGAATTAGAAAATTGTTCCAAAATCTTTGTAACGTTTTATAACAACGATGGAAATGAAAACTCAATCCCAATATTTATTTTCAACGGGATTTGATTTTGAATGAGACTGATGTAAATAACTTGCAAGTCACATTATAATACATACTAATTAATAATTATAATGATTTATTTCTAAATGTATTAACTGTGTTAAAATTTTTCTTTACATTGCTTGTTTCTATAATAAGTGTTGAACCCTTTTTTAGCAAATTAAAATTAATAAAGTATTATCTTCGGTCAACAAGTACGGGTATAATGTTTAAACGCTTTTGCTAATTTAAATATCAAAAAAAAAAATTGTAATTTTTCTAGAGTAATCAGTAGTAAAAAGAAAATCACGCATCATTAAATAATTATGCAAATTTTCGGTTTTTTTATTTTGAAAAATATTAGGGCCCCAAATGGTTTCTTGCACCCGGACATCTTCCTAGAGAAGCCTGACTCTGATAGTATTGTAATAATCCAGCTATGAAATCTATCTTCTATATCAAGTCGCAAGAAAGTATTATGATACTCTGTTGCCAAATTTAGGTTAGTCATTTGTCTTTAAAATTCCCAATGAAAGTTATCATCTTTATATATCCAGCATTATTTTCTAGCATTGCGTCAGCCGAAGCACCCTGTATGGCACTTAGCAAATGATTACTTTGGTTTTCTAGTAAACAATTAATGTTTAAAAAATGGATGCAACTTATAGGCCTCATGAATTTCCAAAAGAACTTTTCTCTTATGCAGAAAACAAGAAAATTTTTCAAATATTTCAGGTATGTCTTTAAATTGTTTTTTAAACTTTTGCTCGATATTCCTAAATTGTTTATTACTGTTATTATTATTGTTACTATCACTGAAGTTATAGGTTAGTTTAGTAATTATAATGCAAAACAGTTCTTGATTATTTATATGGTTCTAGAATAGATTTGGGTGCCCCTACGATTAGTGACGAATTTCAGTGATGAAGCATAGCTTCTTTTTTCTTAAAGTTTTGTTTCCATTGATGTTACTGTTGGGATGTATTCTTCGCGTCAAAAAAATGTAGGAACAACCAATTGTAAACTTTTATCATTTATATTTGAAACTGCATTGAAAGGCAATTGAAATATCTGTTTGATATCTATTTCTCTGTGCTCTTTCAGTTTGTTGCCAAAATAGTTACTGAAACATTCTAGTAAATTATTTTTCTCTTAAACTTTGGGTTAATCTTTTTTGAAGCTGAATTGTATATCTACAAATAATAAATTTTAACAGGGTAGAAAATTTTAAATAGTTATTAATACTTATATCGCCTTATCCTCATTTTAACTTAAAGCCTTCATTCCATTGAAACTCTTGCTGCTTTTTTCCCCTTACTTTTACGATTTTTTTGAATTTTCTCAATATGCAAAGTATTATTGAGAAATAGAAAGAAGGTTGTCGATTTTTTTTTCAGGAATTGATGGCGAAAAGGGGAAAATAACTTTTAGCAGAGTTATTACTGGTTAAAATTTATTTTATTTGTTCTTTAAATCATCAATGATGCTAAATTTCCTTCGAAAAAAATCAAGATGACTGATAAAGTAAATTATAGTATAAATCGAATCGCTAGAATGTATTAATTAACGGTTATGGTTTGGCGATAATTTCGTTTTAATTAGATGTTTGCTTTCTTAGATTAGTTCTTAAATTAGAAGTTCATTCATAGGGTTGCTGCATCAATTTGGTTTTAGTGCTACATTTGGTGAGTTTTGGCTCTATTACCGTTAATTAATAATTACTAAAACTGCACCGTGTGCTTATTTGGGCAACCGCATTGGTGATAAATTTAAAAGGCACATTAATATAGATTACAACTTGTTGTTTTCTTCTTCTTTTTACTTTTAAATTTTTTTTATTTAAAATTGCTATCTTTTTATCTGTACGTAAACTTTAAAATAAGAACCTGATTTTCCGCCAAGCACGACAAAATTTTGCTTCCTTATGAAAACTCGCCAAATGTTTGCTATTTTGTATGGTTACGACATATGATAATAAATGGCTCTTGGATTAAAATAGTGATATTGTATAGGTTATAGATGACGAAAAGTCAGCCTAAAAACATTAAATTAGAGTGAATGGATATTAATTTTAAGTCAGGTCTATTTATTCCTGATCTTCTGCAAACATGGAATTGCAGAATGTCGTATTTAAATCAAATTTGTGATTTAATTTAAAGGACAAAAATCGCTTTTTAAATTTTAAATAGATAATAATAGCAATAAATATTTTAAATAAAACTTCACCTACTATTTATTTCAAAATCCCGTGACTAGCACTTTACAATGTTTCTTTAAAGGCTGATAAACAAGCATTTGTTACGCTTCTAACAATACAAATTATCCGAATTTCTTTTATTGCTGAATTGTAAATATCTTCATCTTTCATTTTTTCCCTAACAGCCCTTTTTTTGACGAAATACAGGCACAAGCATGGAAGGTTTCGGATTCCAAAAATGAGCAATAATTGTGAATTGGAAAAAAAATTCACAAATTTTAACGGGATTAATAACAGCTCCCATAATAGCTTAAATAAGCTTTTGGTACTTTTGGATTATCCCTTCGACCTGTCAACGCCAGCGGAAAGGCGCCAATTTTCGTGAAATGTGTCAAAGATTTGGCAAAATTGCATGAAGACGCAAATTTAGTTACCTTATGGCATTAATATCGGATTTGGCGAAAGTGGCAGATGGGATATTACCTAGTACCGCTTTTAATATCTCAATATTATCTCTGTATTTAAAAAAATGAATAATAATTGAAAGGAACATACAAATCAAATTCTTATTTTTGTGTTCTATTATCTGTGCAAATATGTTTGCTATTCCTGCTATTTTTATATTTAGATAAACACTGCTGTATTGTCTTGTCTGTGCAAAAGTGGTCATTATTTCGGTTTTGTTTAATGTTTTACTGGCTCTATCCCAGTTAACGGTACGCTCTGTTTTGGCGATTTTTTGGCGCCATTTCTCGGGCGATATTTATTTTTTCCTTGGAAACTTCCCCCTTTCTCTCCCGTTAAAATATGGTAACCTCGTAATTTGCGATGTGAGGTCATGATGATGTAATTCTTGTTTCATCCAATTATATTCAAAGTTGTAGGAAGTGAGTTTGAATTTCAAAACTTTCATCTACATTTCAAACTGTTTCAATCTGTGGTGTGGTACAGTTCTGCGTATCTTCAATCGTATTTATTTCAAAATTTTTATTTGTTTAATTTTATAGTATTTAAATTTTGTAATTTCTGCAAAAGGAGAGAATTAAAAAGTAAGTGTTTATGCCTTTGTTTATTTAATGAAAGTGCTTTTTGTCTTTCTAAAATTTTTGTAATTAATTATTGTTTTGTGATATTTTCTTGTTTTTGGTGACTATTTTCGGAGCACGACTCCATAGAATTCAC
>JAPMOQ010037245.1:0-10582 GCA_026543055.1 Argiope trifasciata | reverse complement strand
TATTTTGTAGCTAATTTTCTATTTGTATTCATCATATTTCAAATTTCTATAATTATCTAAAAATTAGAGTCATTGATTGGTAATGTGTTATGGTTTTAGAGATTAATTGTGAAAAAAAAATCATACAAATCAAACTCCCCTCCTTATGAAATGATTCCAACTTCTTAAAATTTGAAATATAACTTATTACTTAGTTCTGAAGTATTAATAAGTATCCTTAATAAATAATGATAAAACTATAAGAAAAAGAAAAAAAAATTAAAATATATAATGCATATCAAAAGCCTTATAAAATATATCAAGGATTCTAAGAATATAAAACTAACTTTCCTTATTATAAGTAAAGTATAAATTAAGTATAAATTAATGCCTCAATCAATGATCTACTTTCTCAAAAAAAATTTAAAAAAAATACAAGCATTACTATTAGTTTCAAACGGTCTTCAGCCGTAAATTATACTTGAACCTTACTGCATTCGAAATTTTTATTCCACCTTTGATATTTTCCTCACTTATTTGAATTTTATTCGCTATCAACCTACCAATACTTATTTCAATATATTTGAACTACTTGGAGAAGACTGTTTTTAAAAAAAGAATTTCCCTCTTGTGGTTTCTGCGCGTTCTTTTCCTCGAGTTATCAATCTAATCTCCTGCATGAGATGCACGCTCTGTGTGTCATTTCCATGACCTGTCAATATCACCTGTGCCTCGGCCACACTCTTTATCCAAACCGTCGCTTTCTCAGATTTATCTTTATTTTCTTCATCGCATCACACTTGTGTCTTGGGCACGCTATCATTTGGAAACAACTCTAATTATCATTCTGAGACACATGGAAGATAAAACGTAAACTTCATCAATAAATTTTCTATCTTAATTAAATTTCAACTTTTTTTTTTTTTTACTTTTGACAGCATATACTGAAGGTTTTGTTGAGAGTGCGTTTTAATGTAGATCAGTGTTTCTCAACCTTTTAGTATTCACGACCCAATTTTCAATCATAATTTTCCTCGCGCCCCCCCCCCCTTCCCCACCGCATTCAATAAAATGAATACAATAATAATGTTTGAGTATTTTGGCGCTAAATTTACACTACAACCTTAATTTCAAACTTTACAAATTACCAAGAATACAGAAGTTTATTGACATTTTGCAACACCGATCCTCAGCATTGAAAAAAAAAAACAAGAATCCTATGCCTTTTTAGTGCTCTTTTATTGCGCCATGTCGGGCATTCTCACTGTTTCGCGAGATTTCAGTTTGTCTGGAATTTGTCTATTCAGCTTAAAAGTTAAGTTAGAAGCGAGCGCATATGTGAACAAATGTTTTCTCATAGGGAGAAGGAGAAAGATCTATGACGCCAATTTCAATTCCATACAATCTCATTCGAGTCGATCCTTCTATCGCTGTTGAATCTATTCTGAATGTGTATGTTATATATATTTTCGTGTAATTGAAATTCACCGTGTTAAATATTCACAGCAGCAGACTTATGCAGAATCATGGATAAATTTTTAAGCGGGCATAAGCGAGCATTAGACGATAGACAAGCATCAACAAGTACACAGACGAGCGTGATTCCGAAAACAAAATCAAGAAAATATTCTCAAGAATACTTTAATTTTGGGTTCACAAGTACTGAAGTAAATGAAGAAGAAAGGCCCCTGTGTATCATTTGCTCAAAAATGTTGGCGGCAGACAACATGAAACCTAATAAACTTAAACGACATTTGGAAACGCTTCATAATGAGTACGTAAACAAACCCAGAGAATTCTTCGAATTAAAATTAAAATCATATGAAAAGCAAAAATCATTGTTGAAAAAAAACTTTGTCTGTGAATGAAAAAGTTTTAATTGCCTCTTACAAAGTTTCATATTAAATAGCCAGATGTAAAACGTCTCACACCATTGGTGAAGAGCTTATTTTGCCAGCCGCAATTGAGATTGTAGAAATTATGTTTGCAGATAATTTTGCAAAACAATTGCAGTCAATACCTCTTTAAAATGATACTGTTGCCTGTCGAATTGCTGATATAGCTGAAGGTGTAGAGTGTCAGCTTTTGTCGAAGTTACGTGACAATTTTTTTTCAATACAACTCGATGAGGCAACAGATATTAATAAAGATCCTCATTTCATTGCCTATGTTAGATTTTGTGATGATTTGTGAGTAGTAGAAGAATTACTTTTCCGCGAACCAATAGAATTCAAAGCAACAGCATTCGCATTATTTGCTATCTTAAATGATTTTATGAACGAGGCAAACATAAAATGAAAAAATTGCGTCGGAATATGCACCGATGGTTCTCGGTCTATGTCAGGAAGATTTCAAAGTATTCAAGCACTTGTGAAACAAAAGTTGCCACAGCGCGTCTGAACATATTGCATGATCCACAGAGAAGCTTTGGCTTCCAAAGAAATGTCCTGGTTTGAATATTGTGTTAACTACGATTGTAACCTTAGTAAATTATATAAAAATGAGACCTCTGAAATCAAGAATCTTTTCCGAACTTTGTAAAGACATATGTGCAGTACATTCAGCGTTACTATTTTATTACGATTCAAGATGGTTATCACGGGGGAAATTTTTGTAACGTGTTAATGAATTAAGAGAAGAAATCGCCATTTTCCTAGAAGAGGAAAACAGACCGAAAGCTGAGAATTTCCGCGATAGTTTATTTGTAATGAAATTGAGCTACATGGTCGACATATTCGAGAAATTAAATAACTTGAATTTTCAACTGCAAGGAGCAAGTACACATATATTGGATACGAGTGATAAAGTTAATGCTTTTTGTAGGAAATTGGAATTGTGGATCAGAAATTTAAAGTAATAAAACTTAACAATGTTTGTAAATTTGAACGATTGCATTAAAACTTACAAGGCTGAAGAACAACATGTAAAAGTTGTTTTTGTAACCATTGAAAATCATTTAGCAATGCTAGCAAAAAATTTTAAAAAGTACTTTCTTGCTGACTGCAAACTGATATCAAGTTACAAGTGGGTGAGGGATCCATTTCAAAATGCTCCCGATGGACTCTCAATTGATAAGGAAGAAACCTTCATAGACTTCACGGCAAGCGGGGAAACCAAAAGACAATTTAGTGATAAATCACTCTTTGAATTTTAGGCAGGAGTGGATGATGAGTTTTCTGCACTAAAAACAAGGGCATTTCGCTTTCTTCTACCATTTTCAACATCTTACCTTTGTGAAACTGGATTTTCTGTGGTGGCTTCCTTGAAGACAAAATATAGATCTCAACTAAATATAGAAAAAGAACTGAGAGGGTATTTCTAATATTAAACCCTCCTTCGAAAAACTTTGCTCTGCAAGACAGGCTCAAGGAAGTCAATAATAATTATTAAATTTGTTTTTAATTTAGTGAGTGGTTTTAATTTAATAAGTTAATTATTAAATATGTCGAAATGTATTTTGCTTTTTGTATGTTTGTTTGTTCTTTCCTTTCAGTCAATCAATTTTTTTAAAATAACATTTTCTCTTGGATATGCTCGCGCCCCCCCACTAGAGTTCTCGCGCCCCCCTAGGGGGGCGCGCCCCACAGGTTGAGAATCACTGGTCTAATTCTTAATTAATTAGAATTTCAAAAAAAAATTACTCAGAATTGCACCTTTGTACTTCCAAAGTATATTTTTTGTAGGATCAGTAGAACAAGAACAAACGGACACTTTCATTATATTTGTTTGATATTATCAGCTATTTGATTATTAGGGAAGCATCAATGATTTTTAATTTCGTAAACGTGAAAACATAATTTTCTGAGATTATAATAATAATTCAATGGTGATGTAATTCTTTAAATATATACTGTTTGTGAATAATTTAAAATATTCGTTTTGTAATTCATTATAAAATGTAACTTTTCCAATTTAATTCAGAGTAATAAAAATAGGATTATAACTCAATAAATTATTTGGACTGCTCTTCAGTTTAAAATGTGAGCAATCATATGTAAGCACAGAAATAGATTATTCATGCTAATTTATTCAGTATTCTTGTTATTTTTCGAAAGAAAAGAAAGAATTTATTCGAAAGAGAAAATTGAATTTAAAAATGCTGAACAATCATTACATTCTTGAATATTAATTATTAAATAAAGAGATATTCTCTTTAATCCAAGGAATTCTAAAATTTCTGAAATTAATTCCATCATTTTATTAATTCTGAGTTCAGGTTATCCAACGAGAAAAGAAAAAGATAATTTTTAATATTCTCTAGGATAAGAGATTTTTTTAAAAAAAATTATAATAAAGCTATATTCTCTTTAATCCACAGAATTCTACGATTCCTCAAATTAATTCCATCATTTTTATAATTCTGAGTTTAGGTCAACTAACGAGAAAGGAAAAAGATAATTTTAAGAGATACTAATAATAAGGACTTATTCTCTTTAATCCACAGAATTCTACGATTCCTAAAATTAATTTCATTGTTTTAATAATTCTGAGTTTAAACTGAACATCGAGAAAATAAAAAAAAATATTTTTAAGAAATAAAAAATAAAGAGATATTCTCTTTAATCAATGGAATTCTACCATTCCTAAAAATAATTCCATAATTTTTATAATTCTGAGTCCAGGTTAACCAACCAGAAAAGAAAAAGATGATGTCTTCTAAGTACTTTTAAAGAATACTTTTCGAAAATCCTTAACCGGCTTAAAACAAGATCATTAAAACTGTACTCCCCGCAAATATATTTCCGTGGATTAAAACAATATTTCAAAACAAGCACCGTTAGGATAATGTCAACATTTTGGCTCCGGAAATCACGGCCAAAGTTTTCTTAAGTGTTTAATTTCATAATGTTTACACAGAACCTAAACCTAGATGAAGCAACTAAAGAGCATCAAGAACTGGGTCTCATTATTATTCCCCTTTGCAATAAATTATATAGAACAAAGTTTCGAAACGATGAATTTTCCGATCCAAATTCCATAACCTCTGAAAATGGTGCAATGATTCCGCTATAAAAGTCAACAGCTCTTTACATCTCAATACATTCCAAATGCTTCTGACATTTAAGAGAGGGTGTAAAATTTATACTTCCAACCGAAAGCATAAGTTCCAAACTTTTGAAGGAGCCTGTAGATGGCGGTTGCAGTGAATTTTAATACTGCCAAGAGAAAGGAAATTAAAATTTTTAAAGAGGAATTCTGTCCTTCAGATTTCTAGATATGGTACTTGAGATTCTGAGTTTCTTTGAAGTTTAGTAATTATTTTGGACTGGAATTAAACTATTGAAGAGATTCGATCAAATGATGTTTAAAAATTTAAAAGTCTGGGAAAAAACGGATAAAAATTGAAAAATAGGAAAATGATTAACTTTGATTTTGTTTTTAAATACAAACCATTTTTAATGAAAATAAGGTGGAAATCTCAGATATACATTGTGATCAAAAAATAATAGGTGTTTGGAACCCTGTAGCTTGATATCTACTGATAAAAAAATTCGGCCAATATACACATTGAAGTATGCGGTTTTGATTAATCAAAAAAATATTAGTACCAAAAAATAACGATAGGGAAAATTCTAGTGCTAAAAGCACATAATGTGAGAAAAAAGAATACGTAATTGTCAATGGAAACAGTGAATAGCAACACACCAAATACCAATAAAAACCGTTTATTATAGCAACTCATCAATTTGGCTCTAGAAGATTACTAACCTGATGTTGCTACAAAAATTAACTACATTTGTGTTATAAATCTAACTATTTACCAAATCATGTAGAAGCAACTCAATATGTTTAGCATAAAATGTTTTGGTGATAGCCTTTTATGATCTTTTTACACTTATTCATAAATTTCCTTTGACGACGGTGGCCTGGGGGTAAGATCTCGGCTTCGGAACCGCAGGATTGTAGGCTCGAGGCCTGATTCCACCGAAGAACTGTCGTGTGAGGGGGCCTCTTGCACGTTAAATCTGGCAGGCCAAACGTCCTCCCGCTAGTGTGGAGAGAGGGGATGATAACTCAGGTGTCGTCCACGTCATCTGATCGCAATTCAAAATGACGAGGTCCATCCCAAAATAGCCCTAGCCTTGCTTAAAATGGGAACGTTAATATAACTCAGCTAAACTAATTATAACTATCTTTCTCGCTCTTCCAGGTGTGTTCGAGGCTCCCATCCCGTTCTGACAACTCAGCGGAGGAGGAGGGAGCTCCTGAGGGATCGACTGAGGAGGGGTGGAAAAAGGAGGAGACGAGGCAAAACAGCTCGGAGCAAAGACAGGATGCCCAAAGGTAAATGGTCGCTCTGGTAACGCAATCCCATGTCACTGATTTATTACAATGAACACAAACGCAAAATGATATTGCATGGAAAGTCATGAGCTACAGCATCTTTGGTAAATGACAATAGGAATAAAATTCAGGTGATATATTCCCGTCTTATGCGCAATTTGGAAATATTGTACATCTCGTGATGTGAGTAATTTGGTAATGTTCCATATCTCGCGATGGGAGTAATTTGGAAATATGGCATATCAAGTAATATGAGTAATTTGAAAATATTGTACATCTTGTGATGTAATTTGGTAATGTTCCATATCACACGGTGAGAGTAATTTGGAAATAGGGCATATCAAGTGATATGAGTAATTTGGAAATATTGTACATCTCGTGATATAAATTAGAAATATTTCATATCGCGTGATATTAGCAATTTGGAAATACTGTACATCCCGTGATGTGAGTAATTTGGAAACATTACATATCACGTGATATGAGTAATTTGGAAATATCGCATGATATGAGTAATTTCACGTGATATGAGTGTTTTGTCAGGAGCAAATATTGTATATCACATGATGAGAGTAATTTGGAAATATGAGCAATTTCACATGATCTTATTAATTTGGAAATATTGTGCATCACATGATATGAGTAATTTGTAAATATTGTACATCACGTGATATGAGTAATTAGGAAATTATCTCTAATTGCACACCTCTTTGCCGATTTGCTCCTGACTACGAAAGTTTATGTCATCCTCACTATCTAAGCCTTTTCCAAATTTAGAAGATCATTCCAAAATATAATTTTAATTCAAAATAGAGAGTTATGAGTATACAAAATCGAAATCGAATCAAAATCGAGTCAAAAGGAACTCATGGTCATGAACTCAAGGGAACCATGAACTACACACAGACGAGAAATGGAATAATAAAGTCAGTTCATGTAATGCCACGCTCACAAGAGAGGAGTAATTTACGTTATTATAGTATACCATCAAAATGTAATCTAGCTTATTCATTATAATGAAATTCAATTTCTCCTTACATAGAAGACCAAGAGCAATAGCATCAGCATTGCATAGTCATATAGAGCCTAGTGATATTCAAGTGATTTTTAGTCACATGAGAAGCCTAATTTGCGCAATTCCTGCTTCATTTATGTATTAACCTACTAACATGTGATTACATGATTCTATTCTCCGTACTAACATGTAATTATAGTATAACATCACTTCGTTGAGTGAAGTATATAGTATAACATCATCTCCTTCACTGACATCTTATTATACATTTTCTACTAACGTGTGACTTCGTTCCCTACTAACATCAGACTGTCTGCACGATTTCACCAAAGTATCGTCGTGTAAGCGGGTTAAATCCACCGGGGCCAAACGCCCTCCTGTTGATATGGTATGGAATTTTGGAAAGGGGGATTCCAGATCAGGTGTCGTCTTCGTCATCTGACTGTAGTTCAAAATGATACGGTCACGTTATGAACACGGTGGCCTGGTGGTAAGGTCTGGCTTCAGAACCGGAAAGTTGCAGGTTCGAGGCCAGATCCCACCGAAGAACAGTCGTGTAAGGGGATTCTCTTGCACTTTAAATCTGTCAGTCCAAACGTCCTCCAGTTGGTGTGGAGAGGGGGGTGCCATCTCAGGTGTCATCCTCGTCATCTGACCGTGGTTCAAAATGACGAGGTCCGTGCCAAAATAGCCCTAGTGTTGCCTCAAAATAGGACGTTAATATAATTAAACTACACTCACTACATTACTGATTTTACATGGTTTTATGCTTTCTGTTTTCTGAACTAGAAATGTTGAATAATCCGTGCATAATATGCATAATACATTTAAGAACTCTTTTAGTCCTTTATGATAACTATATAGAGTTTAGATGCATTTAATTAATTACTACCTACAGTGTTAGTCACATTATAAAGCAAGTGCTTTTAATTATCGCTCGTCTGGTTAAACTGATCTTATCTATTTCGAGATTAACAGTAATATTTCATTACTACATTTGGAGTAGTGTGAAAGTTCCGTCTGCTTTCATCGAATCGAATTGCGGAGTTAAAATAGCAGTGCGTATATATCTATTCATATATGTGTATGCATAGTTCTCAAATTCTCATTTGGCTAATAGTTTGAACAATTTGTGGCATCTAAATTGATATTTGGTTGGTGGAACATAAGCGAATTACTTGGTAGACCACGTATTTGATTTTACACTAATCTAATGCTTGCCTGTGGTATTCGTATTTTGCTGACACATTGCTCGGTCAGACTAGCCAGACTATCTCCCAATCAAATACTGACTTGATGCATCTGGTAACTAATTGTTTGGTGCATTTCGAGGGTAAAGATTTATATAGAGTGGAGTGAATTTGTATTTGTAATTCATTGTCTAAAATCTTAAGTAGTTTAAGTTTTTAAAAAATAAAAAATAACTTCAAAAAAATAAGCATCAAAAAATAAACTTCAAAAAATAAACTTCAAAAAAAAAATAAACTTCATACAAAATAAATTTCATACTTACAAACATAGAAAATTGGCTTTCTTTGAATTATAGAAAACATGACACAGTTTTAACTCGCCTGAGAATCGGTCACACTAGAGTTACACACAGGCATCTATTATTAAATGATCAATTGCCTATATACTCACATTGTGATTGTAGGATGATAATTTATCATATCCTTATTGAATGCCCATATTTTAATGCTCAATATTTATTTTACTTCAAAACCACAACAGTGATTTTGTCCTTGTTGCTTGGAAAAAATCCACATAAGAATCTTTTTGGCTATTTAAAATCTGAAGGATTTTTTTCCTTAATCTGAATTTCCTTTTTCGGCTTCATTTTGACATTCTGTAATTTATCATCTTTTTTTGCTGTGGAAATACTTTTCTAGAAACTGTTTGTATTAAACTTTGTATGAGAAATAAACTTGTTTGGCACAGAATAACCTTCATATTGGTTCTTGTGCTATAAAACTCAAACTAAACCAAAAGAATCTGTTAACCAGTTCACTTTTTAGATCTCTTTGGAAAAAGCATATCTAAATTGTGTGGTAAAAATTAAGCCATGACGATTGTACTCGTCAATCACAGAGTATGTGTGATATGAAATTATGTTGTAATGAAAGAACTTATTATTTTTATCTCAATAATCACATTTATTTATTTACTTAAACTACCATAGTTTTTTTAATATGAAGGAAAAGACGCAGAAATTAATTTAGCATTTTAAATTGCTATCAAAGAATGGTATTGAGAAAAGAATGGTACAAGTATAATATTCTTTTATTTCTTCCTTTGATTTCGACTTAGCCTCAATATATTTCAAACATCTTGAAATTGACAAATATGTTTGAGTTTTTAAATTGTACATCAAACTGCAAATTATGGTTGAACAATAGTTTAACCAGCCTCTTCGCCAAGTAGGCGATAATAAGCAAAAACTGTCATTTTCTCTAGTCTGGCAACCCTATTATCTTTCGCTTTTATTATGGGCTATGACTGGATTAGAAAAAATACGTCACAAGACCATGGTTGGCGATTTGACGATGTTTGAACATTACGCCAAACTCCTATCGCACCCAAACTATCACTGCATATTACTCCTGACGAATAAACTCGTCATAACGAAAAATGCAGTACTTTTTCCATGATGGGTATCCGTCAAAAATAGCTAATTGGCTAAAGAAAGAGGATAAAAGCATTATGTCGATTCCAAGATGACCTTCTGTATGATCTTGTCATAATAAAATACAAAAGCAAAAATATTTTTTTTTATAATGAAAACATCTGTTTAAAATTTTAGAAATAATCCCAATTATTACTAGGATTCCTATATATGTGAATGGCATGTTATTAATAATAACAATATTAAAGTTTTCTTTTTCAAGCGAGAAAAATTAATGTAACAATGAGAAAAGAAAATTAGTAGTCTTTGAAAGTGTCCTGGCTATAATAACAGTACACAGTAATAAAGTTTACAATTACATCTTGTAGCTACTAAGAAAAAAAATTACCAATTAGTAGAAAACTGGCAGTACACCAAAATTTAAAGGAATCATGGTTACTTTTTATAACACCATACCTACCACTTTAGAATTGGCAACCGATTGAAGTTTTTTTCCGACAACTGTTATGTCATGTCTCTAAACTGCAATAGACTGTTATTTACACTCTACTGCATTAGAGTGTTATTTACACTCTACCGCATTGGAGCATTATTTATACTCTAATATTCAACCAGTTGCCTCTTTAGAATTGACAACTGGTTGAAGTTTTTTTTTCGACATCTGTTATGCCATGTCTGTA
>JAPMOQ010037232.1:198114-210440 GCA_026543055.1 Argiope trifasciata | reverse complement strand
AAAAATGTTTTACGAAAGCACATATAAAATATTAAAAGAAGACAACATACTTAAAAAAATTTAAACAAGGGCTATAGTTTGCTTAGCATCATATTTTAGGAATTATCTTTTAGTAAGAATATAAGAATCATGTTCAAAAGCTACATGATATTTTATGCACAAATAATTGCATAGAAGTAATTCAAGATGTCTTAACAGATAATGGCAGTTAGTGGAGTTACTCACCGCTTCGGTATGTATTGGATGAACAGCAAACAACATAGCAGTTACGAAGCTTGGAGTGGAAGGTAAAAAATCACAGCAAAATCTGTAAAATAAGAAAAAAAGATCGCATGTTATTCTAAGTTCCAAAATGATTTGAATCACCAGTTTGATATACTAGATAATGTATCATATTATGTACATGTTTTCTATACGAATGTATTTGAAATGTACAATATAAATTTATAATTTATGGAAATATAGGGATGTTACCATATAAATAAGAATAGAAAAATCTTAAAAACTATATATTTTAATTTAATTTGAAATAAAAGTTTGCAAGTCTCAAAATATTATAAAAATGTATTTTCATGTCCTATCACTATGTATATTTTAATAATGTCAGTTGGTTGAGGAATTAGATCTAACTGTTGTCCTACAATTTCTTTTTCTTATTTGTAAGAATTTGCCAAAATATAACCTAAAATTTTAAATTCGGTTCTTATTTGTAGTATTTGGCTTAATATGTAAAATTATTTAAATATAACCATTAATCAAGTCAAATAAACTATAATCGAGAGGAAATAACATGGAGACAAATAAAATATTCAGAACCAAAATTTAAGTGCGTTAGTCTCCAGAGATTTAAGGGAAG
The DNA here is from genome assembly GCA_026543055.1 of Argiope trifasciata. Classification (NCBI taxonomy): domain Eukaryota; kingdom Metazoa; phylum Arthropoda; class Arachnida; order Araneae; family Araneidae; genus Argiope; species Argiope trifasciata. The sequence goes on along the minus strand of JAPMOQ010037232.1, from coordinate 209,584 downwards.
AAAACGACTAGTAAAAAGAAATGCATGTTTATTCTTCATACAATTATTGAGATGATTTCAAGTGTTCTTTGTAATTTTTCGCTTCATAATAAAAGATGTTTGTAACACATCGAATGAAAATTATTTTAAGATTTTAGTATTCCACTATGAAATAAAAAGAACTAAAATCGATACTTATTTAATAGAGAGTTTTTGTCTTCCACCTTTTATTTTGTCATTTGCAATATTTGGATTTTTCCTATCTTTTATATGTCTTTTTATTCATTTGCTATATCAATAAACTTTAAAAGCAGAAAATGTATATGCATTACATAAAAAATCATCCTCGTTATTATGCAATCGAGTTTAATACGATACGAATCGAATAATTCAATTTGCATTTTTTTATCTATTGTGTTGGAATAGATACATTAAACCTTTATTATGATAGAATAAATAATCATTTTTTACGCTATTTACATTTTTGCTTCAAATAAATCTTTTATTTGGTGTTTTATCCTGTAAATCAGTTTCCCTGTATCGAAGAAACTATATATAAAATTGGCTTTAATGCTATATGTATATATTTTAGTGCAGCTTACTTTTATCGGCAGGTTCAAATATAATTTTTTAAAATTTCAATGATTATTGTTTTGAAAATTTATTATAATTACATATTTTACTCAACTCGTTTTGATGATGATGATGATATGTCCGTGTTAATACGGATAGGGGATGCAGTAGCTTCTGAGGGCAAAGAGGTCTGAGGACCCGAAGGCAAAAGTCTGACTTCAAGCTCAAATGAGTATAACATACATATTCGCTTGCACAATCTATTTTTACAGGGGGTGAAAGGGGTCCAATCTCAACAGTATCCAAATCTCACAAATAGGGCACAAGGGAAGAACAACCATAACCAAACCAGGACTCGAACCCGGGACGCCTAGATCACCGGGAAGTCAGGATACCGGCGATTAACTTAGATAGTAATATAATATTCAATTTTATAACTTCTTTTAGTATTTATTTATAAATGTATTTTAATTTTTTTAAATACACGTATCACTATTCATGATAACATCAAAAAATAGTTCTGATCAAACCTGTAAAATTTTCGGTGAGCTCTATACAAAAAATATGATGAATATTTATAAATACGTATGATAATAAATTATTAAATATTATTGCTCAACGAAATTATTTGCGTTTTTGTAATACAGAACATTCCATCGGATTCTTTCAATCAATGGCTATCCCGATTCATTGCATAGTTTGATGGACATGATATAGTATAATTTTATGTAAATAAAAGAATTAACAGAATTTTACACTAAATTAGAAAGTTTTGCACATCTTTTTTTTAAGACATTTGTTTATATTTTTGCTTAACCGCTTGCCTCATCATTCCAAGTTATCACGGATTCGTATATGTTGTTGTTATTTTCAATGGCACTTGTCATTTACAAGCCCGATCATCGCTGACAGCGATTTTAAGCAAATATTAACGTAACTTGTTTTTCAGTTGCGCCACCTAGGGGCAAGAGTACAACTTAGCTATTTCATGCTTCGCATTCTCTTGCAGAACCCCCTTTTTTCCAGGGGGGGGCACATATAGAACATATCGAACGCAGAATAATAACCATGCCTGAAACTTAACTCAAACCCGGGACGCCCAGAACACTAGGAAAGCACTCCATCTCGAAGCCATAACGCCGACTAGGTTCGTGTATAGTGCAGTTAATTATTATCCCAAGAATACTCGGATAAGGCAGTATTTGTCAGTAAGATTTATTTCAGCACGATTTTAATCGGCCTGGAGAAAATGAAAGGAAATATTCTGTTTTGATTGGCAGTTTACCAAGTTTTGTTGGTTTCGGGGTTCTTTTGGCGGGACTGGTCACGTGTTTTCCCTATTGTATGGTATACATCTGCTTGTGGATTAATAATGTATAAAAAAGAATAGTTGCATTGAACAAAAGTAAAATAATGGCGATGATGCAAGATAGCAAAAGATATGTTCCTTCAGATAGTGATTCCTGCAACTGAAAAAATAAATAAAATCAAACGAGACAGTATACTCTGTGCTCCCGTAAAAGAGATTCCAGAGGTAAAACAGTAAAAAGAGACTAGACACCAAGTTTGATGCAAAAACCATCATGCAAAAACTGATATCTTTCATTCGCCTTAGATAACTAGGGATAATAAACTAATTTTAAAACTAGATGCTTTTACATCCATAAAAAATTAAAAATTCAACTTAAAACTTACATATTTTATTTTGTTTCGTTTCCTTGTGTTTGATAATAAAGTTTAAAAAAATGTGAGGATTTTTTGTAATTTTTTTCAAAAAAAATTGTAAGGGAAGAGTTTAAATGTGTGTGTAATTATTAACCATTTAATAAAATAACGATAATTCTTGAAATGCGCTATTTTTATACTGTTCCTCAAGGCATCTCTTCCACTGGTGTGGTGTGGAGAGGGGGGTTCCAGTTCAGGTGTCGTCCTCGTCATCTCACCATTTTTCAAAATTACGAGGTCCATCCCCAAATAGCCCTAGTGTTGCTTTACAAAGGAACGTTAATACAACTAAACTAAACTAACTCAAGTCATGTTCTCATTTCAATCTCAAATTGCATTATAGAAATGCGTTATATAATACAAATGCATAGAATTAAGCAAATGCACGATAGAATGAACATTTTTGAAATACAAACATATCTTCCTCTTCTGGTATACAGCCGACCACCCCGCCACCACTGAACGTAGCAGTATCGACAGGATTTGTTGTGATCGACTATTGAATAAGTATTGTCCAAAATTACATTGACCGATCAGTCAAACTAACATAACATAAATAGTCAACATAACATAATAGCTATATTTCTCCCCATCTCCACGCTCTCAAATATTTGGAATGAAACTATACAAACATATCTAAGTGGAAGAAGGAGGATTTGACATTAAAAGAAAGGCAAAGCCTATATGCATTATAAAAATTAAGCAGCTTCAACATCTACATAACATCTTCAACTTAATTATGAAATTTTGAGCAAAATTGAACTACTTGTTAACTGTCTGTCGGTCTATGCTTTTAGAAATAAATAAACGAGATCATTTAAAAATGCAATGATATAAACGCATTTGGTAAGGGATTTTGCGTCTACAAGTGCAGATTTGAGTCAATATATTGTTTCAATCGGTTGGAAAAGACATCTATAACGCAATTTCTATTTTTGAAAATTATTAAATCATGGGAGGGTTTAATCGCCAAATAACTCGCCAATTATCACATGATAGAATCAGTAAAAATGCTAAATAGCTATTGGAAGTTAATATTTTGTAACAATTTGACGCCAGTAAGGCGTTCTCTTTGAAAACAAATTTATTAGATAGTATGCAAGAAAGTTTTTCCATTCCTCTTGGTATTTCAGTCTAAATAGTTAAAATCCGAAATAGATTGCAATTGCTCCAGTATTTCCTTTGTAATTGGAATTGTAATCTAAATAGTTAACATCCGAAAGAGATTGCAATTGCTCCAGTATTTCCTTTGTAATTGAAATTTTAGACTCTTTATTTCAATCATGGTTAGCAAGAATTAAGTAATAAAAAATCTTAAAGCAAACAATGAATAATACTATAAACAGTCTGGTCGCGAAAAACAGACAGTAATAAATGAAAGTAAAAACGAAACATCAGAGAGAAGTGTGAAAAAGTAGGTATCAACTGCCGTAAAAAAGTACTTGCTCACAAGCCTCGAACATTTCCATCTGCATCATGGAGTAGAAAAAGGTATAGGATGGCAAGCTCGGAACTGATCTTGCCTTTCTCTGTAACTTTATCTCCTCGTAAGCAATAAAATAAAAATTTCGGCTCTGTCTGCGACTTGGAAATGTTTTCGGCGGAGTAAAGAATAATAAATGCCAGCCTAACTCAACAAGCTCACATTTCTTACAAACTGCAAATCGGAAATCCCACATTGTATCACGTTTTCCATGCTATCTTGTTTCCCTTACTACGGAATACCATAATGTGGCGGAATTTTTAGTCATAAGTTGCACGCATTGATCGAATTTTCATGTCTAGATTTATTTTCAGCATTTGAAAAGTGGGTAAGTACTTTCGGAAAAGTTTTCTTACTTTTTTTTTCTTTCCTTTTTTTTTCGTTTTTCGTTTTTGAATTCTAGATGGTGTTGGAATGTTAGTAGATGCCCATTTTGTGAATTCAGAAAGCTTTTTTTTTCTTCTTTTTTTAAGTTATATATTTTTTTTTATTCGTGTATGCATTTGAATGATGAATGTTTAACATTGAGTTGAATATATTATGGTTGCTGAGAAATGTGCGTAGATATTAATTCGGTTAGAATCGGGGTACAGGAATATTTTATGAAGTATTTGAATTTGCAATCGGATTAGTTTGGAGTAACTTCGAAAGGTGCTTAAGGCACCTGCTTGTGTTTAGATTAGTATTTATTTGAGAAAGTAACATTTTAATTAAACATGCATGACTTGACTTAAGGTATCCGACTACGTTGAAAACACTGGTATTCGACCACATTGACGATTTTTTATAAAAAGTGTTATTTATTATCATTCAGACTTTTCTCTCTCCAAAACAGTTTGTTTTTTATTAGAAAAGGAAGGTCTAACCTATTATCCAGAGGAATTTTAAGCAAAATATATTTTTCAGCAAAATTTGTCTTTCACTTCAATTTAAATTTTCTTTAAAATTATCGACCATTAACATGATATCCCAAAAACGAATAGAGGTATTGACGTAAAAATTTCAGCGTCTGTTTTAAATAATATAGGCATTGAAATGAACCAAAAGTTTGATTGCTGATAAAATACTTTTTCTGTTATAGGCGTTTTCAGAAAAATTCAGTTACGAATGGATGGAAAAAATGCACATATACGTATATTTTAACCCGTAAATTCTTTGCATCTCAGAATGCTTCCTAGATTTTGGTTCATTTTATTCATCATTCCATTCTATAACTTGTGTGCTACGAAAAATAGAGTTGTTGTATTACAGTTTTGTGTAGAATGTTAATAGTTTTGGTTCAATCTCACCACAAATTTCCCTTTTTCACAAAATATATTATATTCACAAATAATGTTTTTGTATTTATAGTGTTTATAATTGATAATACATCTAAAAACCAAAAATAGATTTTAAAAAGTCAAACTTTTCAAAGTTTTTCCTTCGAACGTGTTCGGATACCTTTAAAAACTATAAAAGTCATGAAAATGGATTTCGTTGACAACTCAACTGATTCGCTGATTCATATATAGAATAAAAGAGAGTCATCCCCGTGTTCTAGAATTCGAGTCTTGGATCATGCATGGTTTTTCTGTTCCTTTGTTCTATCTGTGAAGTGTGTGGAAAAGCCTTTCGGTAAAAAGGAGTTGTGCAAGCAGATGTGTGTGCCCTCTTCATATGAGATAGAAGTCAAATTCCTGCCCTCGAGTGCTCAGGAGCCTTTGCCCTTAAAAGTACCGTATTCTCGGCTTAAGTCACTAACAATTCGTCAGCGGGCTTGCAAAATGACATAAGTAACAAAAACAACAATAGAATGGAAAAATCAATGAAAAAACGATATTTGATTGATAAATTGACGAAATGTTTTAGCTTGGACTAAAAGGTTACAAACCATAGATTATGATATACTTTTTTTACTTTCTCTTGCAAAAAAAAAAAAAATGTTGAAAATATTTGAAAAAAAAAATGATCTTAAGATATTGATAAATTTGCTGTTTTTGACTATGTAGAATCCCAATAAAACATCTTCGAAATAATGTTTTTTTCTTCTTCCCTATGTAAACATGATAACCAAAAAGACACAAAGATCTAGATCAGAGGTGTCCAAACTTTTCGCGGCCCGGGCCGGATCGAAATTAGATCTATGTTATACGGGTCACATGTATATACAAATTGAAAAATATCATTATGAGTAAAGTAGTATTAAATACTATTAATTAATACTATTTTATTGTAACTTGAAAATACAAAATACTAATCAAACAAAGTATAATTATATAATTATTTTATATAAATTGAAATATTTTCATGCAACTTCTAATGCGAATGAAGAAACTGTTTTTTTTTTGTTGTTGTTGAAGAATGTCTTTATAGTTGGGATCAAAATTTGTTACACCAATCATAAGCAATGACTGCAAATGATCATCAGATAAATTTGCTCTATATTTTGATTTGAGATACTTCATTCGAGAAAAAATTTGTTCGCACACGTAAGTAGTCCCAAACATTGAAATGAATTTACGAGCAAATTTCTTCAAATTTGGAAACTCTTTTGCATCCAAATATTTATACAAATCTATTAAGTTTCCTTCCTTGTATTTGTCCTTGATTTGTTCGTTTGCTTGAAGATCAATAATTTCTATTTGAAGCTGGCTTGAAATTTCAGCAACGTTGCAATCAAATGGATTTTGGAGCAGCCGAATTTCTTTTGAATTCATGTCCAAATCAGAAAATCGCTTTTGAAATTTTTCTTTTAAATCGGCAATGATCTTTACTGCAAATGCAATTGGAAATTGTTCTTCAGTTTTTTCCCTTCGCGGGCCGGATAAAATCACTTGGCGGGCCGGGTTTGGCTCGCGGGCCGTAGTTTGGACACCTCTGATCTAGATGAATGAAATTATCGTAACAAAAACTTCTAAATATCTGTAAAATTTTGGACGAAATTCTCCCCCAGAAATTCATGTTTGTTTCAGTTGAGTACAAATAAAAGCAATAATTCAAAATCAGTGAGCTAAATAAATGAAATTTGTCAACTTATTTTAATGTTGAAACTATAAATTAGTATCAATTTTAAGAAAAATTATTCGAAAAATCCAACAAATTAGATGAATGAATTTTGGAATACGAATATCTGAACTAAAAATATAGATCTATGTCTAGATCTAAAAGTACATTAAATTGTAAACTGTCTAGTTCTTTTTAACTATGCATATGCAAAAAGAATAACGCGCCTTCTAATTAAATACGGCACATACATTTGACTGCTAAACTGTGAATTTTGCATTTGCTTCAACTTAATCAGTATCTATACTAATATTATGAATGTGAAAGTTTGGATGGATGGATGTTTGTTATCACGCTAGAACAGCTGAACAGAATTGGATGAAATTTAGCACAAAGATAGATTATAATCCGGAATAGAGCATAGGCTAATTTTTGATAACTGAAAAACGAACTTTCAGATCCCACCAAAAATGAGTAAGGCTCCGGGTATTTTTTCTCAATAGAATTAAGGTTAGGGTTAGCAGAATTTCGACCGATTATTTCAAACGATTCTATTTATTTTCTTTGGGTTTGATGTGTTTAAAATCAAATGTTGTTAATTAATCGATCTTTCGGATTCCTTTGAACGTACTTTTAAATTGAAAGAAAGTAGAATAAAGAAAATAAAAAATTTGTAATCTGCATTGTATTAGCGCAACTGGCGTAGGAAAGTCGATGTGCGTTACGTCAACTAGCGTTGTAAGTTCGCCCGTGATTGTTGTGATGGATTCGACCTGACTTAAAGAAATACGGACTTGATTTGCTGTTTCGTTTTATTTTCGGTACATAATGCAAATAAATTGTTTTGTGTTAGTTTTTTTTTATCAAATTGTATTTATGTTATATATTTTTCTTATATGCATATATACTTTTAAATGTATCGTTTTTAGGTTAGGTTTAATTTTTTTTATTTGTCATTATTTGATAGTTTTTAGCACATATACATCAAAATTTCCATCCGAATGGAATCGCTAGTAAGATATATTTTTTTTTGCAGAACTGTAACCTGATAGTTAAATGATATCTGAAAATAGTTTAGTTTAGTTTCAATTTCTTTGAAGCGGAATGACTGTAACAGTTTGACTGCTTTAATCTGTAAATGTTGGTAGAGTTTTGATTGTTTTAATCATCTTAGTTTAGTTTAGTTATATTAACGTCCCGTTTAAAGCAACACGAGGGCTATTTGGGGACGGACCTCGTCATTTTGAACCACGGTCAGATGACGAGGGCGACACCTGAACTGGCCCCTCCCTCTACACACCACGTCACACCAGCGGGAGGACATTTGGCCTGACAGATTTAACGTGCAACAGACCCCCTCACACGACGGTTCTTCGGTGGAATCGAGTCTCGAACCTGAAACCCTCCGAAACTTTACCACCGGGCCACCGCGGCCCCTGTTTTAATCAGCAATAGTCGCTTTAAAAAGTGGCTGTTACGTTTTCTCCCCATCATATATACAATCCCATTTGCATACCTAAAAATAATTCGTAAAGAAACAAATGTGAAAAAAAAAAATAATTGCTCTAAAATATCATATTTTATGATGGTAAAAGATACATCTTTCGGATTATTATTTCGCTAAGCTATTCTTGGGGTCCATAAAGAATCTGAAATATATTCTTAGAATAGCAGAAGAAAATTTGCATAGGAACGAAGAACAATCAGGCAAAATTCCAAAAAAGAAATAATTAAATGAATCCGACAAACTAATATGGATTCGTCAAAGGGAGACTTAAGGTATCCGACTACGTTATAAACACTGGTTTTCGACCACATTGGTTAATTTTTTAAAAATTGTTATTTCTTGTAGTTCCGACTTTCCTCTTTCCAAAACAGTTTACCATTTCTGAGAAAAGGAAGGCCTGACCTTTCATCCAGGGTCACAGATTTTCAACTAAATTTTGTCTTTAATTTCAATTTTCACGAAACTTTAGTTTTCATAAAAATTCTCAACTGTTTATATAATATCTCAAAAACTAATAGAGTATTCGCATGAAAATTTCAGTGTGTGTTTTAAATAATAGGGTCAATGAAATAAGTCAAAAGTTTAATTGTTGGAGAAATACCTTTCCATTTATAGGAGTTTGTAGAAAATTTGTCTTATGAATTTATGGTAAAAATGCGTATATAGGCATACCTTTACCCATAACGTCTTTGCATCTCAAACTTTTTTTTAGATTTTAGTTCATTTCATTCATCATATTCTATAATTTGTGTAAAAAGAAAAATAGGATTGTTGTATTACAATTTTGTGTAGAGTGATAACGTTTTGATTCAAGTTCATTCAAATTGTAATGAACCCTCAAAACATATTATAATTTCAAGTAATGTTGTTGCATTTATAGTAATTTGTATTATAATTGACCATACATTCTAAAAACCATAATTTAGAATAATGTTTAAAAAATTCAATTTTTCAAAATTTTTCCTTCGAACATAGTTGGATACCTGAAGACTCATTATTTTGAAATAGATGCTTTAACCGTATACTGAAGATTTTGAATATTTGACGGTGACATTCAATGATGACATTTGAATGATAAGACGATAATGCATTTATAACATGGATTAAAAGATTATTACGAGCCCCAGATTATTAATGATTTATTAAAATTAATATTCGCCAATGAAACTCAAATATATCCAGGCTTGCAATGTATATGTAATTAGATGAAGGCGATTAGTAGCACTTAGATATGGGGCTATGCTTTCATGGTGACCATACCTTGGTTTAAGGACTAAAAGAGGCCAGGTACGAGATTCGATTCGATAAATAAAACGTCGAATAATTCATGACAGTTAAGAGTTTCTCGGAAATTTTGCAAGAGGGCACTTTCTGAGGTGTGTTCTCGTCATCTGAGTTTGGTTAAATTAAAAAGATTGTTTAACCCTTAGTAGCCTGATTTACGAAAGTGATTTATTTTTAATATTACTGTGTTTGCTTGAGGGTCTAGATGAAGGGAAAAATAGCTAAAAAAATCACAATATTTATTTTACATATTTATTTAGAAAAAAAACAGGTATCAATTTTGATACTCCAGGCATTAACGCCATAAAGAAATCAGATATACCTATGCATGAAATAATGCGAAACATTGATTGTTTTTATTATCGCATAACGACACTTTACACTTTTTACAGAACCAGGAGGTAAGTTTCCTACAATTGTTAAATTTACACTTATTTCTAGAATCCATAAATATTTTAAATACTTTGCCGCGCGAGTAATATGTCACAGATAAAATAAAACAATAATGACATTTGATTTTTTTAAAAATTTCGTTAGAAAGAATATTATACAACAGTAAAATACGTACAGCCAACCTATAAAAAAAACTAATAGTAATGTGAACATTCGGTTTAAAAGATTGGTATCAAAATTGAAACTCTAGGTTATTAAGGGTTAAGGTATCCGACTACGTGCAAAAGAAAATTTTTGAAAAATTGTATTTTATAAAAACTATTTATGATTATTAGATGTATTGTATATTATAAACACTATAAATATAAAAAAAATATTTGAAAATATAATATATTTTGAGAAACACGACTATGCGTAGTAAATTTTAATGAAATTTAACAGAAAAGGTTAACACTCTACACAAAATTGTAATGCAGCAATCCTATTTTTCTTTGCACAAAAGTTTTAGAATATAATGATGAATGAAATGAACCAAAATCTAAGAAACATTTTGTGATGCAAAGAAGTTATGTGAAAAATATACGTAAATATGCAGTATTTCCAATAAATGTACAACTTAATTTTTCTAAAAATACCTATAAATGAAAACAGTGTTTTCACCAACAGTAAAAATTTGGCTCATTTCATTGCCAATATCATTTAAAACACAGGATGAAGTTTTTATGTAAATACCTCTATTAGTTTTTGGGATATCATGCTAACGGTGGAAAATCTTTATGAAAATTAAAATTGAATTTAAAGACAAATTTTAGCTGAAAAATATGTTTTGCTTAAACTTCCCTTGGATGATAGACCAGACCATCCTTTTCCTAGAAAGAGTAAACTGTTTTGGAAAGAAATAACAATCTGAACCAAAAGAAATAACAATTTTTTAAAAATCTCCAAAGTGGTCTAAAACCAGTGTCTTTTAACGTAGTCGGATACCTCAAAATAGTTGTACTGTTCTTTTAAAACTAGTAGTTAATGTAACTAAACAGACACAGTTTTAATTCTTAAATCGCATATTAAATTTCTTAACCCTAATTTGTTACATTTATGAATTATCGAGTTCCCTTGCAAAGCTTGTTTGAAATCAGAAAGTCAGTAAGGAGAATATTCAGTAAAATCTTGAAATCCACTTTTTTTATTTCATCATTTTTCCGTTACATATTTAATGTACTTGACAGGAAAAATAATATGCATTTTTAATTCATTAAGCTTGATATCTATAAATCATTTACTATCTAATCATTCTAATACATCTTTGATATGTAATAAGCATTAAGGACATTATGGCAGAATCTATCAATAATTCTAAGAGTGATGTATTTTCATCATTCATAAGATTGATTGTTTGACGTATTTCTGATTAATTAATAGATTTTTTTTCTGTTTGCTTCAACCATTAAAGACAGATAATCGATTTCTGCGCCACTTTGTGAGGTCACAGGATGGATAGGATATTAATTGCAGCATATAAAAACTGGTAATTACTTTAAGTGTAT
>JAPMOQ010037232.1:182098-192765 GCA_026543055.1 Argiope trifasciata | reverse complement strand
TACATCTTCAATATACAAATATAATATTTTGTTTCCATAAGTTGTTGAATTTTTTAACTTTCAACAATTTAGAATGGCTTGAATCACATCTTGTAAAAGTTATAGACAGATTGGATAAATTTTATATTATGATTTAGATGAATAAAAACTTTGAATGCATTTTTCTCCATTTCGAAAGCCTAAGGCCTTCTTAAAAGTGGAGGTAAATGCTTGAAATTTTTTATGAATGTTCAGAAATATATGTTTTATAAAATGTAGCATGCAATTAGTTTTGAGGGGAGTAGCAATTTTTTTCAAAATGTCCAAAGTCAGATTTCCTGCTTTTTTTCAGACTTTTTTTTTGTTTTTTACAATAAAAAAATTGTTAAAAAATATTTTTGACAGAAGAAAATACATGCCAAGTTTTATGTAGTATATTAATAGCTACCTAGAAAAAAATTGGACGAAAAAATCTTAAAAAAGCTCAATTTAAAAAAAAAATATATATGGAATTATTTAAAAAATATTTTTATGGATTGGTTATAAAGTACTTTTTACATAAAATAAAGGTAAAATTCAATTAAAAAATAAAATTTAAAGAAAAATGTTGATGTAGTGTGTCGTTTTAAACTAAAAACCCCTTAGCATTTTCTCAAAGTACCACATTTCGCCATTGAATTTGAAATGCAATTTGATAAAATGCCAAAGCAGGAAGATTCTTATTAGAATATTTCCTACAGCTACAATTTAGTAAAATAAACTTTCTATTTGATTTGTCCCCTCTCCCCTCTGATGTTGGGGGTCGGGGTAACTTACCCGTATATCTCTGCCTTAATAAGTCTATGAGCATAGCTAGAACCAACTGATATCATTATTGATTAAGATGGTCTCTCCCTTTATTATTTACTATTTAATTTGTTATTTTCATTTTTTACCACTCTATATTTTTACCTATTTTGATATGTAGTAAAAAGAAAGTATAATAATCGTCAAAATATTCGAACTCCACATTTTGACTAATTTCTTCATTTCGGACCTCCCTGTGTTCGAAAAACACATTTAAAATGCGTTTGTCTGTCTGATTGCAACAAAGTTAATTCATAAACGCTTTGAATAGGCGCTGAAATTTGGAATGCGGTGTTTAAATCAAATTTATAGATTTTTATCAAATTGCGAGATAAATCTGTTTAGTGGATGTCCGGCTGTACACGTTAACGTTAATAAGCGAATGATTGTAAATGCTATAACTGCAAAATGAAGACACTGTACGCCAATGGATTCTGAGACGACCACATTTCGACGATTCCATCTCATTAAGGGGTGAGATGCGGAACGATGAGAATATTTCCTGCATTCACCTTTGACCCTGGATTTTCCCCTTTAGATGCTTTTCCCCCTTTATTTTCATGTTCCCCCCCCTTTTTCCCATTTTATTTTCACTCAAAATTTCATATTGATATTGCTAATTCAAATGGTAAGAAAGTTTTCAGGAGTGGTGAGAAGACAATTTAATATTGTATCGTTAAATACAGGTACAAACAGTGACTTATAACATGTGCCACTTATATCGAAGTTACTATTAGCATTCTCTTTACATCATTAATTCCTTAAACGATTAGAACTCACCTTTTCCCTATTTTTCAGCTAAAAACGATGTAACAAAATATCAAAAGAACCATTAAATAGGGTAAAAAAAGAAACAAAATAGTTTTAAGAATTCCAATAAAATGGAGACTTAATATTCAGTTATAAATTCTGAAACGAAAACCAACAATTTCAAAAAAGCTCATTAGCAGACGATTTTTTATTAAAATAATAAATTCGTGAATTCTTTTAACAGCAAGCGTGAAAAAAGAAACCTTTTAGAAATTCTTTTGAAAAATGTTTTCAAAATGTTTTTCGCAATTAATTGATATAATCTTATTTAAAAGAAATTATAATCACACCCTCATTTAATTTTTCACTCAATAATCATTTGGTAATCATTTTTACCAAATGATTATTGAGTCAGCTCTCTCAATATTTATAGTATCTGCATACCTCAACAAATGAAAGAAGCGTTAATTTAATGTAAAATAAAGTAGCAAATTAAGAAGCGTAAAACAGGGAATTATTTATTCATATCTTATAATATATACAATATCATATATTTTAAAAAATAAGATTTATAATATTTTTAAAGCTTTCCATGTTTACATCAATCCCTTAAATAAAAATAAAGTGTTTTAAATAGAATAAACTCTGGATTATTTATTGTTGTCAATCTTAAAATACCGCCAAAAAAATTCAGAATAAAAAAATAAAAAATAAATGAAAAAGAAACATTTCAATATAAAAATATCGTTATTATTTTGTAAAATTAATGATTACCATATTTTAGGAACACACATTTTTGTATTTGTCTTATACTATAATTCGAGGAATGGTTGCCAAGTCGAAAATCGCCCCAGAATTAATAAACTCCGGTAAACTTGAGGGTCTGGGGTTTTTGGCCACGAGGAATCGATTGGCGCCGGTTTTGAAGCGCTACGGTCGAGCAGTTTGGAGTTACAGATAGGATATTTTCAAACTTTATTAGTTCGTCATAATGGTTAATAGGTTTCAAGCGGTAACGTGCTGCCATCTATAGCCAATATGGCGAACTAATAAAGTTTCCAGAAGACGATCCGGAACTGATCTCGAAATGGATGATCCATAACACGTGTGGTGATATGAACCCAAGCGCTCCGTGCATGGTCAGCAAACATGGAAGTGCAGATGGGGATTTCCAATGGAACATCAAGACATGACATCGCTGGTGGACCATGAAAAGCCGAGGTTTAACCGGTTATCTTTTCAACAATGGTTTCACAAATTTTCTTATGGCATGTATTGTTTTGATAAATCACAATTGAAAATTTAAATCTTCGAGTTAGCTTTGATACCTGTTTTCTCCGAGCGGAGCTCGGTCACCCGCTGATTCTTCATAATTTAATGTTTATGCCCCTTACAGTAAATGCTCTAAAATATTTTACTATGCATTAGTACCTTTTTCTTTGTATAATACACTTTATATGTAATGATTAAGCCTCATAAAACCCCGAGTCTTCATTGTTAAATATAAAACCGCCCTCCTTTCGCCCTTATTTTGAAGAATTAAACCCATCCTAACACATGTACAAAAGTATGGGGGTTTTACAAGCAGTTGTCAAACAGTTGATGAATAGATAAAATTCGGTATACAGAATTAGCACCAACAGAATAACACATACCAGTATTTCGTAGCCAAATACGACAACAGATTGATTGTGCGCTGGTCTGTACTTTCATATGCATGTAAGCGAAATTACTAGCGTAAAACTCTGTGCCTTAAATAAATGAGATTTGATATATGATTTCATGACAAGAAAAGCAGTTTTGTGTCAAATTTTGATTTTAATAAGTCGCGTTAAAGGTGTCAAAGTTTTAAGTTTGGCTTTCAGATACTTGTGTATTAGCCTCATGCCAGTGATTAATTGCCTCCTTCCAAAATCCGCAAAGATTGTATGCTACTTGGCTCTTTTACAACTATTTCTCGCCAATGGCATGCTGTTAACAATACGGGACCGCGGTAGCCTGGCGGTAAGGTCTCGGATTCGGAACCGAAGGGTTTCAGGTTCGAGACTCGATTCCACCGAAGAACCGTCGTGTGAGGGGGTCTCTTGCACGTTAAATCTGTCAGGCCAAACGTCCTCCCACTGGTGTGGTGTGGAGAGGGGGTGCCAGTTCAGGTGTCGTCCTCGTCATCTGATCATGGTTCAAAATTACGAGGTCCGTCCCAAAATAGCCCTAGAGTTGCTTCAAAACGGGACGTTAATATAACCAAACCAAACCAAGCTGTTAATAATAAAAATTTTCTAGTTTTTTTATTATATAACGAAGCCTAAGATTGTCTTAAAATAAATATGTATGCACTCCTGTCAACCCAACATCATACCTAATTTTATGCAGAAATGAGGAGATGGATAACAAATTTATTAGAGAGTATACGGGAAAATCTCGGGGAAATCATTTTTCCTTGTTTTTAATTTAAAAAGTCGACTTGGTCTAAGGGATGAAATTCTGCTATAAAACATACATTCAATTAATTTCACTTTACGTCAAACCTGAATCTGAACGCGTTACAGTTAAAAAGTATGCATCAACCTTCCAAATTTTTATATTTTCAACGAGTAAGCTGATTTTAATGTGACAGACAAAAGAAAACACTCGGCTTTTAAAAAGTGCCTTTTCTTATTGTTACTGCATCAAATCTGAATCTGAATGTATTTTACATGCATACGAAGAATGAAACGAACAAAAAAAATGTTTTCAGAGTTACAAAACTGAAAACGTTTTGCAGTTTGCAACGTATTAGTTCCGGAGTGTCTTTTTCTCCCAAGAAGGAAATTTTGATAAAAATCTCTGAAAGAAGAGTTCCATATCAGTTCTAACCGAAGGGTAAAAATGCATGCAAATGTGTTTTCACTCATACCCCTTCTGTTTTAATCTCTGAACAAGAACTACTACAGTGTGCAGAATTCTGCAAAACTTGCATTTTTCTTTGCACATATGAAATTCAAAATGTAGACACACTCTTAAGCATTCTTTTTTTTCTTCTTCTTATATATAAAGCGCTTTTGGCTGCCATCCTCTTTCTTTCATGTTCCGCTCGCCTTCGATTCTCGAGAAAATCACGAGTTTTTGCAGTTATTTGGAATGAAAAATGAAAAAGGGGGTACGGAAAATCACGGCAGAGAAAAAAAGCACTAAAAGTGCTCTTTTTTTTCTTTCCTGCCAGCACTTCCGATCCAGTTTACTTCCACTCGTAGACGTAAAATTGCTCATCTGAAAACTACTCTTTGTTGAGCGTTATGCCTTGTTTCCGATTTTGTCTCTCTCTCTCACTGTCTGCCTATGCTAAGATGAATAAAGCGCATTCCCCCCCCTTTTTTTTGTAGTCCTCACTTTTTGAAGCAATATAGTTCGAACTAAAGATAGATTTTCTAGAATTACTTACTGCAATGCAGCTTAAAAATTTTGAAATCTTACATATAACAAGTCTATATCTTTTAAATCATTTTTGTGGGTCATTTTTCTTAAGAAAATTCTCTACTTCTTTTGCTAGAGCATTAAAATGTTTAGTCAATGAATTGCAAATAGTTTGTATAAAAAGTTCTTTAGAATTTGCGAAACAGAAGTTTTACGTTCTAAAAACCTTAATAAAAGTCTAAAGAAAGATTTTCTAGAATTATTAATCGAGATAGGGTACTTTTCCATTATAAGACGAGTCCGAAAAAATCTCCAAAAACTCGCCAAATAATCGTTAGTCGAAAATGAAAATTTGCCAAAAAAGCAAAATTACGTTAAATTTAACTTTCAAATTTGTCAAATTCATGTTATTCACTTGGCGACTTGGCTTGCGCTCGGCTCACATTGGCGACATCTTACGCCCGTGTAACGGAAAAGTACAAGAGATAGTTTGAAAATTTAAAAATTTTACGAGAAATAAGTTTATTTTGGGAAGTTCAGATTTTTTAAAAATAAGTTTGCCTTTCTTAAATTTAACGAAATTGCTTTTTTAAACGGAATTTTGAAAAGGAATTAAAAAGCAGATTTTTTTATTTCACTATTTTTTACTTCTTATAATTTTGTTTACAATTTGTTGTGATGAATACTACTTAAATTTAAAGCCATTCTTTTTCAGGTTTTTTTGAAGTTTGTTTGCCCTAATCATGTGGAATCGAAATTTAATTAGATTAATGAATTAACCGAAAATTAAACTTTGAGGTTTAATAAATATCAGATCATTAATATATTTAAAATTGAATTAAAAATTGATTCTAAAATTGTAAATTGTATGCAAATATGAAAAAAGGTGAGTTGAATAAAAGTATTTAAAAATTTTTTGCAATTCATTTCTCAAAAGAAATGCTTAATCCCTTTTGTTAACGTAATAAGTAGAAATGTGTGAACTAATGATTTGTACATGAATGCATTGAATATTTAAAATATGTATATTTTATCTTTTTTAAATATTATAATCCTGAATAAAATATTCTTTTTTAGAACTAGTAAAAAATTTAGCTCAAAAGTGAAGGAATCCAATATATAAAAGTCAACTTTTTAGAAATATTTCTTATAGTAAATTTTTCTTTATAAATTCATCCTATTTTCAGCGACACATGACATTTTAATATAGATATAATGAATAGTTTGTTTAAACGTTAATCATCTAATATATAAATCTAATCTATCTATCTATCAAATTTTGAAAGTCTTACTTAGAAAGAAAACAACAGCAAGAGCTTTACAAAAAAAAAAAAAAACAACTGCATGTACTAGAACTAAATTCTCACTACCAAACAAACAAACAAATTAAGAAGGGTATAATTAAAGACCTGTAGAGAAGCATTATAAGCCAGATAATGCTTCTCTACAGGTACTAAAAGGGATCCTTCAAGATTGAGGGATCCCTTTTGTCGTGTGGTCATGTTATCTCGCTATGAGCCATAATGCTTGCTGTCGCCAGTAGTTACATTGGTGACTTTGGACAATGAAGCAACCTTCTTTCGTACAGCTGTCGTAGCCCCATTTACCCGCAACCAAAGACCTCAGACTTACTTGACGCAACACAACTTTTGGCGGGACAAAAAAAAGTTCTTCGCTCGCCAAAAATGTTTGGCGCAACAGAAAAACTCATTCCTCGCTCGTTAAACATAGTGGTCAAGGCCCACTAGAAGCTACATCTACGCAACCATAAGCCACTAAAAAACTTTCGGACACGAGTAATTACTTTTGTCTAGTGGCTATGCAACTCGGCTTCTAATCAAAAGATCCCGAGTTCTTTGCCTTCTACAAACTTTTCTCTATTCACAGATGATTATTTTATAAAAATGTGGCAAATATATTTTGTTCTATAACCAAATGCTGCAATGATTTTCTCCAATGAATTTTTTCAAAAAAAAAAAAAAAAAAAAAAGAAAGAAAGAAACGCGTATTAGTAGAATTATTAAAAATTTTGCTTTTAGTACATATCTAACAACACAATGTATACTGGAATTTTAAAACAACTGCATGGATCGCAAGTAGCTGCAGCAATTATTCTAAAGAACAAAAAAAAAAAAACGTTTGACATAATGCAGAAGGAAGTTTAAAGTTTTATTGCTTAACCCTTTCTGGGGCGGTGACATACTCCATATGTCACCTTTTTACAATTTTTTTAAAACTAGAAAATCGCGTTGAAATAACTACATAAAATTGCCTAACGTTTTTTAAGTCTTTATCTTGCCAATAGACGGCAGCACGAGTCTTAGAAAGTATTCTGTTTCCCTACAAAAAATTCAAGATGGAAGCATGTTTTCATATGATGTAATTTATCTTCATTTTATTCCGATAAACTTTATTTTCGAATTCAAAAAGCTCATTTTTTTGCGTCATTCATGTTAAAAAGCGTCATGAATCCCTAAAGCTTCTTTCATTTCATAAAAATACCTTCTAATTAAGAGTTGAATTAGGTGACATACTGGGTATGTCACCGCGCGTCTAGGGTATTGCATGGGCAAGACCGTATTTGTTTATTTGCGCAAAGATCAAAGATATAATTATATACATTATTACTAAATATTATATTATATACATTAAGATTCAGTGTATATATTTATCTATATCTATATAAAATATATATTGTGTGCTAATAATATTATAATATTAAGCAATTTCTGATATAAAAAAGAAGAAATAAATATATTTATTACATCCATTATTATTTATTGTATATATATTTCTTTATAATTCAATGCATCTCTATATTTCAATATATATACATGCTAATAGAGTAAATTTATAAAAACATTGGTTCCTTAAAAAATTGTGTATATTTTTTAATGTATATTACTTTGCATTTTTTTCTGTATATTTTTAATGTATATTACTTTGCATTTTTTTCTGTATATCTTTATAATAATATTTATTCTATTTTTCTCTATATATTCTACAAATATTAATTTCAATAAAATTATATATATCCTGTCATAATTTCTCATTCATATATATTTACTTTTATGTATATATATAAAAGAAAAATCCATATTTCAATGGTAAAAATAATTTAAAAAACTTGGATCTTGGGCAAAATCAGAAAAAATTATTATATGTATGTATAACCTCAATTTATTTTATATTTAAAATGTTTTAAAATGTGTTTTGAATCGTAATATTGTATAGGTGCATATTTGTGAATTCGCTACAAAACATGTTCTAGATGCGCGGTGACATACCCAGTATGTCACCTACCCCCCAGCCCCCTAAGGACCTTAATTTTTTTAACTGTAAATTACATGTCAGTAATAGGATATAATCAGATTTAAATAATTGTTTCGAAAAAAAAAATCATTTTTGGCATAGTGCCCCTGAAAGGGTTAAATAGTAATCGTCCTAAAAGAATTTTTTGGTCAATTTTTTTTTAATGTTTTTAATAATTGTCTTGTACAGTAATTTTTTTGGTCACAAGGGCAATATCTGTGTTGCATTCTATTACACCATAATGTGAAGCCTTTCTTTCCAAAACCAGCAATTAGTTTCTTATTGCTTTCAAAAGAAGCGTTAAAACAGAGGCTGCGAGTAATGCCAGTGAAATTGGAAACAGACATATGAAACAATTTCAAAAGACTTAGATAACTTCATGCAGAATATGCATGTACCTGTGGGACATCAACTAATTGTAGCTGATATGCTTTAATTATCACACGTATATAGCCCATTTGACCACTAGAAGTGACATGATATTTAAATTAGTCAATTTATATTTTAAGCATCTTCCTGCACATTTTTAATAATATGCATTTGTTTTGAATAATTCTGTATTTAATCATTTGAAAAAAAAATAACTTCAATAAGAGACAATGCATTTTTTTCATTTCAATTTGTAAAATGTTAAAGACAGAATTGTGCATTCCTCTTTCAAAGATATTCCAGAAATATCGAGATAGTTAAAATCTACTTATTCAAATGATGTCACATAGCAATTCAAAGAAGAACAAAGTTTCCAAGTCTAAATATCTCAGTTAAAAAGTAAATAAAATTTTTACTGGAAAATAAAAATATATATTCTTTTAAATTTTATATCTTTATTAATTTAGATTATTTTCCTTTTAAAAGTGTGCGTTTCGAGCCTTTATGGCTAATAATAATCCCCGTCCTTTAAATTCTAAAAGTAAAAAAAAAAAAAAAAAAAATTCGGCTTGGATGTAATTGAACTTAAAAATACAGAATTATAACAGATGGAGCTGACGTTTCCACAGCTGTTTTAAGTGAGAATCGAAAAAAACTTTTAACTTAGGCAGTATCTTACAAGTCCTGTAACCACCGGAGAAAAAATTTAATAATTTTGGTAGGCCTTAGAAATTAAGGATCTTGATGAAATTAGAACAAAACAGGGGCAAAAAAGTAACTTATAACATCAGTCACTAATATCGAAGTTACTAGTTCTTTTTACATCATTAATTCCTTTAAAGAATAGAACTCACCTTTTTCCCATTTTTCAGCTATCAACGATGTAACAAAATATCAAAAGAATCATTAAACAAAATAAAAAAGAAACAAAATAGTTTTAAGAATTCAATTAAAATGGAGACTTTATATTCAGTTATAAATTCTGAAATGAAAACCAACAATTTCAAAAAAGCTCAGTAGCAGACGATTTTTTATTAAAATAATAAATTCGTGAATTCTTTTAACAGCAAGCGTAAAAAAGAAACCTTTTAGAAATTCTTTTGAAAAACGTTTGCTAAATTCTTTCGCTATTAAATGATATAATATTATTTAAAAGAAATTGTAATCACATCCTCATTTAATTTTTCACTCAATAATCATTTGGTAATCATTTTTAATTTTCAGCACTCTCAAGATTTTTAGTATCTGCATATCTCAACAAATAAAAACCATTTTAATCAAAGGTCTACATGAATTAATTCTTCCTCATTTTGTTTGGGTTACCATCTTGGCGATGAATTCAGTACATAAAGTAAAATCTTTAGATGTTTCTTATAATGTGAAATCATGCTAATTTATACGTAGTACTAAAATACTCACCTATAATATAGCAAGCATACTATTGTGTGGAGAATTGTGTTGACCAAGTGATAGCCCAAGGGATTTAGTTCATGAAGCCAGTAGTTGATACGGAAAGTTAAAACACAGAAAGGACGATACGACTTGTGACTTTCTTCCTATATAAAGAAGAAAAAGAACCTTGAGTTATATATAAAAATCATGTGAACAAATACATCGTAACATTGTAATAAGTTATAATCAACATTGTAATAATAATTTATATTACATTTTGGCAACGTTTTCACTAGAAAATTGCTATTTTCAGTTTCTGAAGAAATATCGTCGATTATTTTTGGCAAAAATTGTAAGATCTATATAAAAGAGATATTTGTCTTGAACTTGTAGCTAACTGCTGATTATCTTATTTTCACAGATACGTTGTAGACAAAAAATATAGTAATTGTCAATAGTAATAATAGTGATTTTGTACATAGTAATAGTGATTTTGAGGAATCTCACGTTTTAGACCTTCTAGAATTCCATTTTTTTTTGCAAAATGTCTGTCCATCAGTCTGAGACAGAGATAACTCAAAAATACATTGAGCTTGACACACACGCACGCACGCACACACACACAC
>JAPMOQ010037232.1:152230-181998 GCA_026543055.1 Argiope trifasciata | reverse complement strand
CACACACACACACACACACACACACACACACACACACACACACACAATGTTATGTGTGAGATGTTAGCAATGAACCAGAAGTGTAATAGAAAATATTCGTAGTGTAGGAGTTAAGAAGTTAGTAAAGGATAAAATTTTACGACTCCAGAAAATATATCACAGTAGCAAAAACTAATTCATGCTAGTTTCATTTATTTTAGCAAAGATAAAAATATTTTTGCCCCCAAAAATTAATCTCTGGGTGCTCTAATTATCTGAAACGTTTATTAAAAACTCTGTATACTAAATATTTTTAATTTTAATGTGAACTTACTTTCCGTTTAGAACAAAAAAAGTCCATTAAATTTAGCAAAAAAAAAAAAAAAAAGGAAATATTAGGAATCAATGCAGATAAATAAAAAAATTCGCTCAATAAATTGATGAAAATAGCATTTTTTCTTTCATATATATATTTTCTTTTTTATTAAAAAAATCTTTGGAAGAAGTTGTTCGGAATAGAATTTTCAGGACTATTTAATAATGAAATTTCCTGCTAAACACTTTATTTTTTTTTCAAAAAGTATTTTCCAGCAGGTTTATTGCTCTAAATCAGGGAAAGAGAGCTCAGCTCAATACGATTTCTTAAAAAGAGAGAAGGAAAAAAAAAAGATTTTTTTGAAGGGAAAATACTTTTGCAGCACTTTATTGACCTCAATAAAAAATAAGGCAAACGATAAAAATGTGAAAGGGAAAGACAGAAGCCCCTAAGCCTTTTAAAATTAATTTGCTTTTAGTTATTTTCAACTAAATCGGTGCCTGTGAGCGAAACTTTGAGATATATTTTCCAAATCTGCGGAAACATTTTTCTTTCGAATTCTTTCCCTACTTCCATAATATATTATATTTTGTATTTAACCTCGTCAGATAGGGAAAATAACAATGAACCCTTTTGATCTCTTCCTGTCGAATAATTGGGCCCAAAAACTGGATAAAGATTCTGCCTTTAAGTGAATGATCAAATACCAAATTTCATTTATTCAACTTTTAGAATTTTTAAGGGGGATTTGGTTCAAAACTAGACAGCACCTACAGTCATTTTCTGAAAGTTTTCTTTTTAATTAATAAGGCTTTAAAATTATACGTCAAGTTATTTCAAGTCCTCGCTTAATCAAGGATGAAGAATTCAGGCAAACTTCTAGTGAAATGATTTTATTCCCAATCTGAGAGCAACCTATAATTTTTTTATGGATTTACTTCCGCCGTCGGGGTTGTTTTGACTATTTGTTGATCAATGAAGTAAACAGTCTTTCAGTAATAAAAAGAAGATTCATTTATTACGCACGAAGAGACAAATATACAGCCGAAACGAATACAGATAACACACAGCAGGGAACTATAACAAAGAGTAGCCCACAAGAAATAATCGGTAATAATAACTACCACAGCACACAAAGCATTTAGTCAGAAATCAGCTGGAGAGGGAATCATCTTAGTTTCCCTCTACGGCTTCTCCAGACACCTGCAATTCAGGACTGACTGTTTTCAACTGCTCATTCAATTCTACAATACTGGCTACTTCACACATGACAAGATGATGCTTCTATAATAGACAAAAGGACTCGGCACATGGTTCAATCTAGCAAACGTTTGAGCTCCACATAACGCTTGTACTTCGGCGTCTCTTTTCACGACACCGACAAATACGATGTGGTTGACGGAGCGCCTAGCCCATCAGTGGGGCATTATCTCCGTTACTGATAACTTGCATTAAAGTCTGACTGTCGATAAATGGCGTGACCAGCTGTGATGGAATCTGGAAGTACGCGAGAGAAGAGGACGAAGGCACAAATGAGAAGAAACTGAATCATACTAGTGTGGACTGAGGAGTAGGGAGGTCGTGAGCCAATGGGAAGAGCAGGATTGTGGAGCAGACTTGTAAAGGCCAATCAGCGTGCAGGAGAGTATCATCAGTAGCTACGAGTCAGGGAGACGAAATTTTCGGGTGTAAATACAGAGTTGAGGAAGAGAAGTGCCGGGGTTGGGGGGGGTGAGGCAAGATAGTCTATTGTACATGGAGGACGAATCATGAGAGCTTTTAATCCAGCAGGGCGTTGATTAAGATAAGCTTTTTTGCTTCTTTGTGGGTGGTATTCTGGAGTTTCTTAACAGCGTTAAGAATACCCGGGAATTCTTTCAGGAGGTTTTTGATTTCTCTGAGTGCGGTCAATATATCTCTAAATTCTTCAATTTCTATATTGGTGTTTTCTTTTGATTTTGAGGGCCGGGTAGTTTCAGGTTCCGTTGGGTGCGTATCTCTTGGCTTGGGCTTTTCACGACTCCGACATACTGACGCTGGCTCTTCATACTTCCCGGATAG
Source organism: Argiope trifasciata (assembly GCA_026543055.1). Classification (NCBI taxonomy): domain Eukaryota; kingdom Metazoa; phylum Arthropoda; class Arachnida; order Araneae; family Araneidae; genus Argiope; species Argiope trifasciata. The sequence goes on along the minus strand of JAPMOQ010037232.1, from coordinate 179,642 downwards.
GCCAATAGGTTCTGGACCAATCAGGAGTATCTCGGTTCCCATAGGCTCAAATACTAATAGTTTCTCAAAGTTTCCTCGATATCTATTTTGCCACCAAAGTCGCCAAAATTCATCTCCAAGTCACCAAATGGTCTCCAAGTTTGTCTTTAAAGCTCTGAGATTATAGACAGCCGATAAGAACCCAATAAAACTGATCCTAAAACGAACTTTCCAATGATTGAACTAACCGTGCAAGTTTGTACACACATTACAAGTTTATAATAATATTGTGGTTCATTCAAAACAAATAGACTCTTAACTTAAGGTGTCCGACTACGATGAAAACACTAGTATTCGACCACATTGGTGATTTTTTTAAAAGTGTTATTTCTTGTCATTCTGACTTTTCTCTTTCCAAAATAGTTTGTTTTTTCTTAGAAAAAGAAGATCTCATCTATTATACAGAGGAATTTTAAGCAAAATATAATTTTCAGCTAAAATGTGTCTTTCACTTCCATTTTAATTTTCATAAAAATTATTCACCATTAACATGATACCCCAAAAACTAATAGAGGTATTTACATAAAAATTTCAGCGTGTGTTTTAAATGATATGGGCAATGAAATGAACTAAGAGTTTTATTGTTGGTGAACTGCTTTTTCATTTATAGGCGCTTTTAGAAAAATCAAGTTGGGAATTTATGGGAAAAATGGATCAATACGTATATTTTTCCTCATATCGTCTTTGCATCCTGAAATGATTCTTAGATTTTGGCTCATTTCATTCATCATTATATTCTATAACTTGTGTACAAACAAAAATTGAATTGTTGCATTACATTTTTATGTAGAATGTTAACCGTTTTGGTTAAATTTCACTAAAATTTACCACAAATTTTCCTATTTCTCAAAATCTGTTATATTCTCAAATAATGTTTTGTATTTCTAGTGCTTATAATTGATAATATATCCAAAAATCAAAAATAGTTTTTTAAAAATCAAATTTTTCAAAATTTTTCCTTCGAACGTAGTCGGTCACCTTAAGCAATTTTTTCTAATGAACTAACAGAGATATAGCGACAAAAGATCAGAATTTTCTTTAGATAACAAAGTACCAAAATTTAAATGACCCTTATTACTAAATATCTTCAATAAATCACATATTTTTATTTGAGAGAAGAGAAATTAACTTTCCAACTATTCAGAGTTGGCTTTCTGAACTAATTTTTCTTAAGTAATAATTAAATAAAAGGGAGGAAATCTATCGCGAGACTTCTCTGTTGGTCACTATTCCTTTCTTTACACTGGTTAACAATTTAAATTAATTAAGACAATTCGTAAGAATTAAAATAATTTGGAAATTAAGTTGTAACTTTAGTTGGCTATAAGTCACCAAATATGACAACCTTTTGCATTATTTTCTAATAACCCTGAAAGCGAAATAGGATGCCTCAAAAGGGACAGATCCCCAATTTGTTGGGTAAGAGCTTTGAGACTTCAAAAATCTCAAACCAAAACAACATCATGTTCTCATATGATAAAAAGGAAGTTATATTGGAACAGGCTTAATATCGTTTTTCATTTTCATTACATGTGTATCTTGTTTCGCAAGGCCAAATGTATTCTCCAAGCTTGTTATTTGACAAGACACGTTATTTGTTAATATACGATTTGTAAAATAGGCAGGAAATGCCTATGGAGGTGTGGAATTTGTTATCTTCCAAAATAACATATTTCAAACGCATGGGGCCTTTATTTATTAATTAGCATGATCAAAGAGTGTACGAATCATAGCAATCTCACTTTGTCGCTCTTTTCGCACTACAAGCTTTCGCAACATCAAAGCAGCCATATACCAGTCGTTTAAGCGGGATTTTGCTACTCTATTATGACATTCTCTATAATGCATATAGTATTGTGTATTGTTCTTTCTTGATTTTAATCGTATTAGATAATAATTTTTTTAAAAAGAATTGTATTTGTACCAGATACAAAATAATACAAAATATGATACAAAATTCTAAATTTCGTCTTTTGTTGAATCTTGGAAAACATTTTATATCATTATAAGTAGTAATTGCTTTGCTAGAAATAAAATACTTTGGTTAAAGTACAAAAGTTAATCAGCTAATCATGCTTTCATTATTTCATTTTATTAAACTATATTAAATTCATGGTAAGTAATATTCATAACATTCTTCAGTTTTCCCTTGATTGTAAAATAATTTTTCTTTAGAAATTTAAATATTTAATTTATTATTAATTTATTTTATTTAAATTAACGTAATTCATTTAATATAATTTTAAGATTAATATAATTTTATGATTAATTTAATCAATCTTATTTATCAAATCTTTGGACTTTTTGTTGTGATGGCTATTTTCATTATTACTATACCATTATTCAAAACCAGTTAGGGAAAAAAAGCTGTTTTTACATTCAATAAAATGAATTTGAAATTTTTATTAATTCTTATAATTTTCTTAAATTTAACAATTCCGGTTCAAAATAATTTAATTTATGAGTTTATTTTCAAATTAAACATATACATTGTGCAACAAAACATTTTCCATAAAAAAGTAAAACCTGTGAAAAAAGTTTCAGTAAAAAAAAAGTCATATGTGATAAAAGAGTTTTTACAAGTGTTGATCTAGAAAAGTCAATAATATTTTGATTAAAAGAGAAAATTCAAATTTCTCTTCCTTTGGCGTAAAATTAAGAAAAGGAGTTCAATGCTTGGTGATGAGGTCTCAACTTCGGAACTGAAGGGTTTCAGGTTCATGATCTGCTTCCACAGAAGAAGCATGGTGTAAGCTAAATCTGTCCGAGTTAAAATATCCTTCAGCTAATCAGGTTTGGTGATCAGAGGGAGGGGGGAAGCTCAGGTGTCGTCTTTGTCCTCTGACCTGACACGTTTACACGACGGTTCTTCGGATGAATCTGGTCACGATCCTGAAACCCTATGGTTCCGAAGTCGAAACCTCACCGCAAGAGCTCACCGCGGCCAGAAATCAGTATGATTTTTAAGCTGCAATTTGTCTGGTTTGTGTACGTTGACTTATTTTTCTGGCCATAATGTTAAACAATAGCAATTTTTATTTAAAAATTACTTTTTATATAGATTATTTTATTTGTCAAAAAAATCAGAAATAATCCATTATTTCCAAGATGAAATTTAGTGATGTTGTCAAGTATTCATGAAAAAATTATCAAATATTACTCTTTTTTCGCTTTTTTATTATTTCAACCAATTTGTCCATCTAATATTGTTACAAATTTGTAATGTTTTTTTTCCATCTCGGTTAGTGCAACATTTTGGCGAACATTTGGCGACAAAATCAATATTACTGGAAATTTCCTGAATTTTGGTGATAGAATAAATAATTACCGGTATATGCTTGACTGTTCGAGAACATTCTCTGCTGTGTTTCAGGAACTATAAAAGGCCATGCGATCGAACTGGAGGCAGTGTTTTGCATTCAACTGTAGAACTGTCAGTCCATAAGTAGTTTGAATAACTTATCACTGTTGTACTGCTGCGTACTGCTGCTAGCAAAAAGTGTTGCGGTGTATTGCTTGTGTGCGTCACGGCTGGGAATTTACTTGCGTATCACTGACTTTGTGTTAATAAAGTCATCATTTATTACCGAGGCATGTTTACTGTGCATCTCCATACGCCCAATACAAGCGATTTTACAGTCTTCCTGTTAACTTTACGAACTTACAGGAGAAAGTTTCCTAAGAATATTTTGTAGGTAATATTTGAGGAATATTTTTCCCTCATCAATTACATTCTGAATAAGTCAATTAGACATATAGCATCATTAAAATATACTTTTTTAATTGGAAATTGCACCAAATATAAATCATATGTCTCATTTATGACTGACTTAGTATTTAAGGATATGATAGTTCAGTGGAAGAGAATGTTCTCTCTGGAGAATCCCATTGATGAGATTTTGAATAAAGTTCTATGTGGAATTAATCCTTTGCGGACTTCTCCTTTCCATTACATTTTTTAATGTTCTTTCCCGTGTTACGTTCTTTTTTTCTATTTCATTCAACTAAAGAATTTTTAAAAGGTACTCACTCATTACACAAAAATATCAATAACTTTTAAAAACAATTTCATTAAAAATGAAGAATTATTCTACCTGCGCTCTGCACCAGAGGGTAGTATCTTCCCATTGATCTGGACGTCCCGAGTTTGAGTCCAGTTTTGGGAATGTTGTTTTTTATCCTGTGTTTTATCTGTTGGATGTGAAAGAGTTCCTCTGTGAAAAGGGGTTGTGCAAGCGATGTGTGTGTTACATGAGCTAAAATCAGACTTCCGTCCTCGGATGCTCAGGGACTTTACACTCAGAAGCTATTGCACCCCTCCTTCCCCAATATCTTGAATTTGGTTTTAATTGGTGTTCATTCCAAGGGCAGGATAGGCAATAACAACAGAAATATTCTAATTTTTCAAATAAATAAATTTATTTTCAAAAAATTTCAAAATAAAATAGTATTAATCTGTGTATAGCCTGTTTTAGCATTTTATTACTTTTTTCAATTTCCCGTAATTCCAAAGGAAAATATTTTGCATAATTGAAAAAAAAAAAGCTTTTTAATTTAAAATCATCACATTAAAATTATTTTATATCTTTTATAAATTCTCTAGTTTGCATTTTTTAAAATATGAATTTCATTTTTATAACTGTCTTCAAACCATTTACTGTTGTTTCTCATATATTTCTCATTTCGGAGTTTAATTTTCTAGAAGTATTTCAAAAGATGAGTACCAATAACGCAGGAATGCATTATTATCAATGCAAATGCATTATTCTTTTCTCCATAGTTAAAAGAATAAAATAAATAAATTATTCAAGGTACAAAGACCTTAAACACTTTAAAGTGAAAAGAAAAAAAGTGCGGAATCAAATCGAATTCTATTACGAATTGGGTGTAAAAATATATTTTTCGTGCGACGAAAAACGCTTCGTAAATGCATATATAATCTAATCAAAACACCGAAGTACTTTTTACGCAGTAGATAAATAACAAAAATAATTCGGTCGAAATAAAATTCACTAATGGCATTTTCCGAAAAGGCAGACGACTCTCAACAGTAATGGGAAAGCTCGTAGCGAAACGAGATTGCGCGAGATTGTTTGGCGTGGTGAAAAAAAAGACCGAGATGCCAGTATGCATCCCTTCAAAGTATTATAAATCACTTCCCGTCGTCGATTTCGGACGGTCGTTGCGAAAAATGCATTAACAGCAAAACTCTTTAAGTCAAAGAAGCATTCAACTTTTCTTGTTCTCTGCTTTTACCTCTGCTGCTATCATAAAAGAAGGAAAAAAAATGTAATTCTCGCAGATTTCAACTAAAATAAACAAAAGGAATTCCGAAGACAATTTTTAAAAGAGATGAGCAATTTATATTTTGTGTTCTGAGAAAGAACAAGACGAAAAATTGAAAGAATAGAACAAATAATAAAAAAAAAAAATAAATAGAATAAAATAAAGTGCACTGAAAAGAAGAAGAAAACATTTACGGTGTTTCTCTCATTCTCTTGAATAATATTTCCGGAGCTGGAGAAGTTGAAAAATGCAATTACGGAAAGTGTCGTCATCTTTTATGTCTGGTAGTTTATCATCCGGAATATGAACCGATGTGCATTTTCTTAAAAATGGAAAAAAATGTATTTATAAAGATTAAAGAAAAAACGAAAGCAAAAGAGAGAGAGAAAGAGAACGAAAGAGATTCTTGCCCAAAGGAAACACAATTACTGCACTTCATCAAACTGTCATTTCCAAATTTAGAAATACGTTTTTCTAAGCACAGGACTCCTTGGAATTCGTGAAAAGATAAAAATGAAAAATATTGTCTAAAACAATTATGAAGTCAGGTTAGTCTTTAATCTTACTGTTTATTTTTAAGTTTATTTTCATAGCTAGGCTTTTATATTTCTATAATTGTGTGTGACACTTTAAAATGTTATTCCCTCAGGGTCTGGTAAAAGTCATTAGAAGCATACTTTACATTAAAAAAAAACTCCCCTTATTTTTAAAATTTACAAGTGTGATTCAGATTTTTAGCTTCAGTTATTTTGAAAAGATTAAAATCTGTAAAAATTTACTAAGGAAAATAATTACTTGAGCATGCTGTTTTGAACTAAGTTGCATTTTTCCGCTCGAAAAGTTGCAAATGAAATATGATATCGCTTTAATTGATGATAATGAATGGAAATTTTCCGATATCTTTTTAATTAAATTAACGATTCCGAACATTGAAATAAAAATATTTGATACTGGTGTCAGAAATTTCTTTCACGTTGCTAATTATCGTGTTAACTCGTTTATTATTTTTAATTAAATCAAATATAGATAAAATGTAACAAACATATTCAGAGAATAAAAAACATGAAATTAATTTTTTAAATAAAATAAAATAATTCAGATAACCTTTCGCCATAATTATCTTATTGCGGTGGCCACTTATTTGATACATTACGAATTCATGATAAATGTTAAAATTAATATAGTAGATGTATATTGTTAAGGAACTTCAAATCCACTAAATCCGTAAACTCACAGGATTTGATTGTAGTGGGTGTGTGGTGTGAAAACAATCAACAGGTCTCCAAAACGAATGATGACGACTTTTATTTTACACAAAGATGACAAATACACAGCCAAGACGAACACAGGAAAACACACAGCAGTACACTAGCCCACAAGTAGTAAGAGATCACAGCACACAAAGCTTGCAGAGAGAATTCCAGAAGAAAGTGGAAATTCATGTAGCATGGCTCTACGACCTCCCCAAACGTTTGTGAATCTCCATTGTCTCTTCACTGTAGTTGTATCCAACGGCCGACTCTTTATTACATGACTGACTGCTCCTGCAAGACGTTGCTTCTACAACAAACAACAGAACTCGGTACACAGCTTAGTTCAGCATTCTCTTGAGGTCTACTCAACGAACGTTCATCTCTATTATTCCACAATTGCTTAGTTATTCTCTCGACTACTCGATACTTTACTATGACTGGCTGACTTCAACTTGAGACTGCAGGTCTTTTAAAATTCTTGGGAGGCGCCAAGAAGGTTCTAGACCAATAAGATGCATTTTGATACCTATTGGCTAAATTTCTAACATTCACGAAGTTCCCAGTAATATCTATTTAATCACCAATTGCTCGCAAAGCTTTGAGAACACTATCGCAGTACCCGATGAGCATCGATCCAATCTTATCGTAAGAAGGTCTTTTCAATAATTGAACTAACCATGCTGGGAAGCAACAATATAAATTTGTAATACCTAATTATAATTAATAGCAAGTATTGCATTTTCTGTCGGTGATTTAATTTGGCTTAGTCTAGTTTAGTTACATTTATGTCCAATTTCAAAACAACCGGAGAGATCTTTTGAGACAGTCGTAATTTTGAAGATATGTGAAATGACGAGCGTGACATTGGAGCCATTAAATCCTTTTTAAAACTTCTGCTCTACATCAGTGGATGATCCTTTGACCCCGAGGGATTTAACGAGATGAAAATCCGCACACACGGAGATTCCTGGATGAAATTGGATTTTCGAACTTGGAAACGATCAGATTTTGACTCCGATGTCGCAACATTTCAATCGCATCCTAGGAAATCTAGGCGAAGTAACTTAGACAACACATGTGATAAGTTTGTATTACAAATCTTTCCAAGGAGCACATTCTCTTTCTGATACCCACGTACTCATGTATAAACACTCATTTACCATTATTAGTAGTAAAGATTTGCAAATGATATATTTCGGATTAATTTTTCTTTGCTATTGATACAAGAATATTTATTCTCATAAGATCGAATATTAATACTATTCTTTTGGAAAGAGCCTAGACAATTTGTGTAATCTATGAAACATTTTGGTTTTCTTACGATACAGGATTGTTTAGGCTTATACGATATTATAACAATACTAATCTTTTGTTGAGAGATCTAGACAGTTTGCACTGCTTGCGAAATGAAAACAAGTATTTCTGAACAATAGGAAATATTATATTCTGAGTAGTCCTCGTAAAACCTTCATTATATTCAACTTATTCATACGGAACGAATTATTCTGCTATGATGCACTATGACATTTCTAATGAGAATATTTCAGAAGTCCTGCATTATTTAATAGTTATACTATAGAGATTGTAGTAGAGTTCTTTCATTTTGAGCAAATAAAAAATAAATTCAGATGTTACCTGTTCTATAATACAAACAAATATTTTTTAGATATATCTACTTATCTTTTTAAAATTCCTAGTACACGTACAAGCGTTAATAGTACACGTACATATATTTATTAGATAATATTTTCCTACGGTGTCTTTAACACTGTAATTGAACTCCATGAACTATTCAATTTTATTCATTTTTTACTACTTATAAAAATCTTGGGGAGACAGTAATCAGTGATATCAGAATGATTTTATTAAACTAATAACTTTAAAATCTTTTCTTCAACAAATTTAATAAATTTTTAAAGAATATTTTCAAGAATGAACGTTTTCAATGCTCAGACTCATAAACGATTAAAAAGATTGAATTAATTCTGAAATTTCCAAATTAAATTTTGTGTTTCTTTTAAGATTGATTTTTTAAATCTATTTTTATTAGAAATAGAAATAAAATAAAATTTTGACTGTTTCTACATAAAAATTATTCATGTAGTTATTTTTGAATGAAAAATAAATGATGAAAATGTATTCAGTTTAAGAGAAGAAACAAAATATTTTGTACTGAAGGATCACATATGATTAATTATGTAGCTGCCATGATAAACAATTCATACAGCTGAAGGGGTTGCAAGCATGAATATTATCCTTATTCTCCGCTAATACTAATGCAGAGCAGATATTCCCACCAAATTATAAATGGTTTCAATTTATATCTTCCCAATAACAGCAAGCCTCGAAATTTTGCTTTCAACTTTACAAAACAAAAATCCATTTTTAATTAGGTGAAACATCATTATTCTCCAGTTCTTCCAGATGATATCGGTTTGGTGAACTTTATAACGATTTACAAACATTTCATGAATTCGGTAATAAAATCATATTGTAATTTTAAGTCTAAGTAATGATTGCAATCAATGCTATTAATATAATGATGATTAGCATCAAGGATATTACAGAGAAACATTTATTCAGTTTTCTTTGATGTTTGACAAATGAAAAACTACTTATATTTGACACAATACATGAGCTTCCACTGTCTTATTATCTTTCACATCTTCCTCACAACAAGTTTGAGATTATAAAGCGAACAATTATTTTACTACTACATTTTTCCTAAGTAGACTAAAATTCTTATTATTGACATATTCTGTCTTTATACCTTTAATTAAGATTATTTCCTTCATATTTTTAATCCTCTGCATTACAGCCTCTTTTGTTAAAAAGACTATATTATGTTAGTTTAATTTACTAGAATATTTCATAAAAAGCCAAAAGAAATGATATAGAACAATCAAAAACATGGAAAAAGTCTCACATCAAAACTATAAATATTCGATCATATTTTTATGATCTAAGACCCTGCTTATGCCTGAAGAAATGAAACTCACATTCTGAAAAGATCAAAGATCCTTCCAAGTCTCTAATATTAAAAAAAAATCAAATCTCAAAGAGTTATATATTTTTTTCAGATATAAGGCACTTTTAACATATTCTCTTCTGTAGAGCATCAAAAACATGCATCCCACACAATAAAAATTTAATAACACCAAAATGTATATTTTTATCTCATTCTGGGTATCATCAAAACAAAGCGGAGAAATCTGAAAAAATTTAAATCTCATATTACAGGCAAATTTCCGTTTAAATCACAAAGTCCCTTTTACTGCATATTACCTCAAAACTCTTATAAATATATATCACATTCTCAAACATATAACAGAGAAAAGATCTAAAACTCTTTCACAGTATATGGTGAATCGAACAACCACAATAAAGCTTTGAACTTTAATACGAAATCTCCACCTCTTTCTTATTGACTTTATTACAGCAAAGTATTCCTCTACAACCTTAAGGAGCTAAGTCAACGGTTTTACTTAGGTATGGTCTTATCAGCTAACTTCCCGATGCGAAATCTTTAAGGCCAAGCACCTAGAAAAGGGAACATGTCGGAGGGGAGGAGGGTTGAGCTTAGTATTCCCCTCTCCCCCAAGGGATATCTCCACCGTCTTAAACATCTGCCAATAAAAATGTCCTCCTCTCTCAGTATGTTCAGCCGAGGATGAAGAGGTACACGCGCCATTGCAAAATTTAATTCTTCACGCGTGGCTGACTCTTTCATTAGATCTAACTTTCAATTCACGTTCACGGTGTGTGTAGGTGCCTTCTGGAGCATATGGTTACATTTTTTCCCCTTCCTTCTACATTTGTCTTTGCTGGATAAAGGAAGTTTTATCTTGGGCCTTGTGGAATTATCTACCCGCTTTCCCTGGAGTGATGGGAAACAAAAAGCGAGATTTCTGGAGGCATTTTTTTTTTCTACTCTTTCGGTACTTTTTTGTATTGCTTAGAAGAGATTTTGCTACTTAGACTTGGTCCAGAGATGCTGTTATGAGGTAATGTGCACTGGAGCAGAGGAATGATGATATTAAATGAAGTCGGAAATAAGAAATTGCGATTTTTACTTCGCTGAAAGCTTGTTGGAAGCCTCATGTGATTACTGTTATTTTTTGTTTAGATGGCCACCGAACCATTAAAAAAAATCAAGTTTTATTAGGGCTCTGAACAATAAGCTGATATAAGGGATTGTTACTGACTAAGAAAATAAATATAGATTTGAATAAATAATATATTGGACGTTGCTCTGAAAAAAATAATACCTTTAATGTAAATATTGATTTATATAAGATATTATACTATACAAAATCCTCTCATCATCGGTGAATTTCCTTAAAATAAAATGAGGGAAAAAAAGAGGCATTTATTTAAAAAAGAATTGATAGTTACTCTGTATTCACAAACTGAATACTCTGACCAGCTATAAAGCACACGAAAAAAACCCCCAACGGATTACCGCGACAGCAATTCTTGTGGGAACTGAAGTTAAGCTCTAAGGGCCATCACCAGCCATGGTACAACACTTTCAATAGAAAGTATGTCCCTCCCCCATTTTATATAACCACCAAGGAAATGAGAAACAACCACCATACCGGGAACTTCTCATCTTCGTTTTTCAGGTACCCTTAGTGGGATCGACAGTTATTTAGTAAGTTTTCTTCTATTAAAAACCTTATAAAATTAAAGATATATTTATAATTAGAAAAATAATCTAAAATGTTTAACTAAAAATGGAAGAAAGAAATGAAATTCTTTGACCGAAAGTGGAAGCTCCTTGCTGAAAACTGATGACTAATGTGAAGAGCGTTTAGAAAAATAATAATAAAAGCTTTCAATCTATTGTAACACAATTTTTACTGAACATAGAATTATATTGAGAAGTTCTGATTTAAATGCTCTTATACACAAAACATCGGGTTTTCTCGTTTATGAGAAATAAAACTTATAACTAAAGAATCGAATTTGGAACTTCTTGACTCGATGACTGATATTTACTGATTAAGTAAGTGAGGTTTGTCATTAGCCACTATTTCTACTTTTTGTTTATTTTTTTTAATCTCAAAAGTTAAATAGTTACTCCTGATAGTTATTTCATAAATATTTTAATTAATTCATCAAAATTCATTATTTAAGTAATATTTTTTCTCAATTTCTTGTAGATTTTAAAAAATAATTTTAATTTTCATATCATTTAAAAATTTAATCAAAGGAAAATATATAACAAGATTTGGAAATACTGATGCGGTATTTAATTTTTTTATACAAAGAATACATATAATTTCGAAAAAACCAGAGAGAAAGACGATTTTCTCAAAATTGCTTCTACAATAAGTTTTACAAAAAAGAACATCAGACGTAGGAGAGGAAATGATTAAAGCATGAATTTTATCCAGCCTTTTTTTCCTTTTAATTTATAATAAGTTGATTCTAAATTAGTTACTTTTTTATATTTTTTTGTTCTATAATCATCTATAATGCCATTAGAAAAAAAAAGACTTTAAACTTTAATTTTTATAGGACTAAAAATATTAAGGCAAGATCAAAGGGAAGTTATCTAGAATAAATTAGTAAATCTTACTAAAATAATTTTGTTCAGTTTTAGGTATTGTTTTATGTTTATTACTTTATCCCCAAAACCAGTAGATATTATTTTATATATTTTTTTTTTACTAGAAATATTATCCCATACTCGAGAAATTAAGTTTAGTTTTTATTAAAAGGAGAAAAATCTACATTTCTTATCTTAGGATTAAAATTGCTGAAGTTGTTCAGTCAAAAAAATTCCTTAAAGAGATTATTTCTAAAGTAATGAATTCTAAATTAATATTGATTCACCTCATAATTTTATTCATATATTGAATACCTTGAAATATAAATTTTGAATAATACAATAAAAGAAAAATATTTCATCCACAATATCTAAAGAAATATATAGCATTAGAATTGATATAAAATTACTTCCATTAATCACATTGACTATTCTATCTGTAACAAAAAATATTGTATCACTTGTAAAAAATCCTTAATACAAGGATATCTATCATTATACACCTCTTTGGCCTGTGCCTAGAGGTAGCACGTCTTCTTCGTGTTCTGGGCGTCCCGGGTTCGAGTTCTGGTTGGGGCATGGTTATTTCTTACCCTATCTGTGAAGTGTGTAACGTTGTCCCCACCCGTAAAAAGGGTTTGGCGTAATGTGTTGGCGGAATTGTGCCAATACGTAGGTTGAATTCCGTCAAGGATCGAACCTGCGATGTTCGGGTTTGAAAGCCAGTAACTTATCCACTATACAAAAATGGCCACCAATGTTCAGTGGTAGTTACTGGCTTATTAAGATGTCACCACAATACTCCCCTACCAGTGAGTTCGCTAGAGAGACGAACGATTTTATTGCGCCAAGCGTTATGGCTAGTGTATGAGCGTTGCTGCTGCGTCAAGTGAGTCTGAAGGCTTTGCGTTGCTGCTGCGTCAAGTGAGTCTGACGACTTTGTGTTGCTGCGTCAAATGAGTCTGACGACTTTGCGTTGCTGATGGAGAGATGGTGTCATGAGAGCTGTTGAAAATTCATCACGTCCGAGGTCATCAATTTGGCGTACGTGTTGGCGGAATTGTGCCAATATGTAGGTTGAATTCCGCCAAGGATCGAACCTGCGATGTTCGGGTTTGAAAGTTAGTAACTTATCCACTATACAAAAATGGCCACCAATGTTCAGTGGTAGTTACTGGCTTATTAAAATGTCACCACAAGGGCTTGTGTAAGCTAGTGTACGTGTCATCCACATATGAGCTAGAAGTCAGTTTTCTGTCTTAGAGTGGTCAGGAGTTTTTATCCTCAGAAGCTACTGCAAAAATTCGGTTTAAATCTCTGAACTTGCCAGTGTGCTTGTCTATGACAAAAGCCATAAGTAAAAGCAAGGACCTCTTTCATTCTAACATTGAAGAATAAAAATTCTTTCAATAACTGTCTCTATTTCTGGAAATAAAATTACAGTGTTGTTTAAAGTCCTCTTGTATCTTGTTATGCTGTATAAGTAAGATAAGGTTAGGGCTAGGAACATGATATAATTATTTCGTTTCCAATCGTTATCAGTCATTTAGTAAGAGTTAACGATTTCCATGTTCTATTTTTTTTTACAGTTTTATCCTATTTGATACCAAAAGTTACACTAATGCATTAATGCTTAACAAAGACTGGCTTGAATCTTTTACTTTTGTGTTTCTTGAAGCCAGTAGCTTTAGAGATATCTCGGATATATTTTGTTTGGATACCTGGACGATATGAGCCTCTATATTGGATATTCTCGTCAATTGTAAGGATAAATTTATGACAAAATTTATGATGAGTGATAGAAGCGATGAGTTTTAGCAATTTATTTGTCAAATGTTGATAAAATGTGTTTAATCAAGATCAGTGTGTGTAAGGGGGTTGGGGGGAGTTCTCATGATTAATGATGATTATATAAAATTTGGGATGGATGGATGGATTTGTGAATTTTAATGGCGTAAGAGCCAATTCTGACCATACTGCGCCAGACGTACGGTGTAAAAAGATTAAAATATTATGTATGTAAAAACTTAATAAATGTTGAAAAGTACGAAGGTTAAAATTTCGGTACACTGTCTCTTGAAGAGAAAAAAAATGTTTAAAAAGTAACTAGAAAAGTATTAAATAAAATGGAACATACCAATAGCTTTTAAATATTTAAAAACGTGTTGATGAGGATGTTCCCCAACCAGACTTTGCATTTCTACCGATGAGCGGTTAAAAAATTGTTTTCGATGACTTCCAATATTTGGACACTCTATCAAAACATGAACAACTGTTAAATGTAGAAGGCAGTCTGTACAAATAGGAGCTCTTTCACCGAATAAAAGGTGCCGATGAGTTAAACGGGTGCGGCCAATGCGGAGTCTAGTCAATTTAACATCATACTCCCACACTGGATGACAAGCCCAGGGTGAAATTGTAGGTTTTACGGAATGAAGCTTATTTCTAACTTGATGATTCCTGCCACAGCATATATAAATGACGCACAAAAGAATTTTTGACATCGTTACATGGTATATCTCGTTTCAGAAGTAAAGATGCTCTCTTTGCTGCATTATCCACCCTCTCGTTTTATAAAATTTGGGAAGTAGAATGTTATAAAGTATCGTTATTTCTTGTGAACGAAAGCCAACATTCACTTTCTCAGATAACACTATGCTGTTTAATAGGAGCCTACTTACTGCTTTGAAAATCACTTGCTTGAGGAAAAAACGACAGCATGGCTGATTTTAAACAAATAGGAATACAAGAGTTAATAGTTGGGGCAAATGCTTCAGTTACTATAATAAATAGGTTGAAATGAAATTACAGATTCTATTTTTTTCTCGCGAATGTCACTATATAGCAGTTTTTACAAGCTAAAGGAAAAATTTATATTCGAAATGATTTGCTAATATATAAACTTGGAGAATAAATAAAATTTTAATGTAGAATCGATTACTAATTAACAAATAAAGGTTAACATCCTTAAAGAAATCAGCTGAATGTTTAGAATTATGGGAATCACAGAAGGGAAAATAAAGTTATTTATTCAAGGGTCTAGCAACTCAGAGTTGAGATGTAATAAAAAATCCAGAATGCTGTGATCTATAAAAATGAAATTACTATTTTTAAAAAATTAGATGCCATTACTTGATATATATAAGACATAGAGATGGAAAAACGTGATGAGTATATCTTCAACAGACGGAATTCTGTTTGTAGGCATAGATATGAATATATCTCTAAATTAAATATTTTGGGTCAATGAATTAAAATCTAATATCAAATTAATTTCCAGAGTCATGAAATTGAATTCGAGGTAAACAATAAAAACTACTTGAATATAAAAAAACATAGTTTTTGATATTTTTTTTTTGTAGATTAAAAACATCTTTATCTTCAGATAAAGATACTTCTAATCTATATAAAATTTTAAAAATATGGAAAAAAAACGGATAAATCTATGGAAAGTTTTGTTTTGTCAAAACTTTAAAATAACATGCCTATAATCATTTTTCTAGAGCAAATACTTTTAAAAAAGGATCTAAAACATGTACTTTTAAAAATTTTGGAAATAGTCCTTCATTTCTTTCAAGCAAATGTCCAACAGAATTAATGATAAGCTGCACTTGTAAATAATAGACTTTTTTCACATAATTTATTTAAATGATTTTTTTTTGTAAATTGTGAATATTTTTAGGAATAAATATTTTTCTTCAAGAAAGCTATACATTTTATATTCATATATTTATTAAAAAAGAATTTATAATGGATTTTGAATTAAAATATTTAATTTGCAGAATTACATAATTCTGATGTTAATACATTTTTGCATTAACGAAATTCTACCTTCCCAATTCAAGAAAATTTAAATAATTTGTTCCATTTCGTAATCATAAATCCTTTTCGTTCATAAATCCATTTTCCGTAATTCCTTCTGCAATATAATGGCAATATAAAAAGGGAAGATTCAACGTACATCAATAAAATGTATATTATTAGAGGAAGAAGCTTTAACTGCAACAGATGATATAAGTTACATATTTCATACAAAATGCATGTATAATGAATTACTACAGAGTATCTAGATTAATTTAATATTACGTCATACTTTTTTCAGTTTACTTTTATTAATCTGCCGAAAATAAAGTTTATGTATTATATAAAATTTCTTCAGGAAAAAGATGATCTTATGTGTAAGAAATCTATTTTTAGATTTCTTATATAAATTTTTTCTATGGTTCTTAGGCATGATTATTTTTATATTTTATATCCATGACTCCTACATTGAAAGATTATAAAGTGTATAAAAATTGAGAATATATTATTTTAAAATGAATTTATACTCAAAAGCCTTGAATAAAATTATCAGTTTCATCATTCTTCCGCATTGCTTAGGAATATAAATTGTTAACATATTCCAGAAATTTTAAATTAGAAAGTAATTTCTGATTGAAAGGCTTGCAATTTTGACAGCTATTATTAAAATGAATAAATTAGTTTAGTTAAACCAATTAAGTAATACATGCTTTCTATGTGATTATAAAAAAACAATGTTTAAAATTTGGTTACAAATTAATATATAGTGACCTTTCAAATTTCGGATTTATAGTCGATTTTGAAACAGTTGATAAAATACATCAAATGAATTCAATCACTTAAATTTTATGCTAGTTGAATTAATACATAATTTGCAGAAGCAAATTACATTTTAAACTGTTATTCCATCCTTTTAGTTACATTTGGTAAAATACTATATAAAATTGACTCTTAAATTAAACTATGTATTTATAACTGACCGAATTATAAAACTTTAAATTCCATTTTTTAATGTCAATCAAAGCCCTATGCTTAAGGTATGCTCATTGATTGATAATTCTTTTCCCGAAAATGGAAATGGTATAAAATAGAGATATTAAAAGTTGACTAACTTTGACTATCGAAATAAATGAACACAATCTTCATCTCATAATCTTTTTGAAAATATTGGTCAGCTAGAAATGGTCTTAGAAAAAAGTTCGTAATTGCTAAGATTAAAATGAGCAACTGGAGTAATGTTGTGAGCTGTTTAAGGATTAGCGTAATTGTGGATCAGCACAATTACGCTAATTATATAATTCTTTGTCGCAAAACAATAAAATGGATGACATAAGAGATTAAAACCACCTGTCAGGCATTTTTGTATTCAATGGAAAGAAAGTGGAATATTTGCCTTCTTAGTTTCGCAATCGCTAAACAATGTACATAATTATTTATTACAAAGTTTAGTTGCAGAAACTTTCGCGGTCATCAGTCTGTATTCATTTGTTTTGTGTTTTGTTTTGAGCGGCCATTTAGAATTGCAATATTTCGCCATTATAACCAACTTTCATTATACCAGCAGGAAATAAATAGAAGAAAGTTAATGAGAGACATGATATTTCTTATTTAAATACTGTACAAATTTTTCCCATACTAAAAATAGATTTTAAATTTTGCCATGACCATTCTGTTGCAAGTGCATTCACTTTTGCTTGACTTCCGAAATGAAATGAGCGATTCATGTTTCATGACCAGTCATGATTTTGACGAGAAATCATGTTAATGTCGAAACAAGTGTCATAATTCTTGGCATTTATAGAAATGTTAAATTACTGTAAATTTATAGGTAACAGCAGTAAAATAAAGTAAATGCAGTGGCAGTAAATGATAAAGAGCACTTGCCATGCATTTTCGAATTCCATGCCTATGATTGGGATATTTGCAGAAAACGCCGCCTTCATTTTGTAAATGATGTAATGATTTTTCACAAAGCTCTAAAATGGTTCGCATAAAACAGCGAAATTTAAATGAATTAATTTTGGATATAAGGATTGAGATGTTGAGAGCAATCACTCCTTATATTGGCAACTGCGATATAATTCTTTGTCGCAAAACAATAAAATGGATGACAAAAGATACTAAAACCCCCTGCCATGCATTTTTCTATTTAATAGAAAAAAAGTGAAATATTTGCCAAACCTCTTATCTTTGCTTCACAGCCTCTAAACAATGTGCACAATAATTTGTCACAAATTGTCTAGGACTGGGATATTTGCAGAAAACGTCGCTTTCGTTTGGTAAATGACGTAACGATTTTTCCCAAAGCATTAAAATGTTTGGCGTAAAACAGCGAAATTCAAATGAATTAATTTTGAAATTCATCACATGATGATTGAAATGTTGAGAGTAGTCCCTCCTAGATGAATTGTATAGGTGATATAATTCTTTGTCTCAAAACAATAAAATGGAGGACATAACAGATTAAAACCACCAGGAATGCATTTTTGCATTCAATGGAAAAAAGCGAGATATTTTGCCTTCTTAGTTTCGCAATTGCTAAACAATGTACACAATTATTTGTCACAAAGTTTAGTCACATAAACTTTCAGTGCCATCAGTCTTAAGAGACGAATCTCTCTCACTGCATTCTTTATCATAGAAATTTTATCGATCTCTGGGAAATTATAACCATCACTGAAACATTATCTGTTTATTCATTACACATACACCATCTACTGTATAAAGCTGTTAATGATTTTCGTGCTTTTCGAAACTTCATCACAAACCTAGTTTTGTCTAAGAGGAAAATGACAATACAACATTTTGAACCGTTAAATGTATTGTGAAATGAATTTCTAGAAATAAAATTTTTTATACCATCATGTATTTTATAGTTTTTCCAATATTTCACAACTTAATATGCGATGTAAAATTTAATTTTTTCTTCTTTGTTCGTTTTCTGTACCAACACGCATTTTCTCTAGAGGGTTCTTTATTGTTTGCAAGGGATATAGTTTGTTCCCTCGTGCTAGATGGGGTTGCTTTTCGGCAGTCCCATAAAGTTTTACGCACTGTTTCTGGCTAAGTCGGGATATCACACAGTATATTATTATTACATCAATGTCGTAGACATCAACCTTCCATACGTGCTTATTGTCTTTCTCAATTCAAGAGCTGTCAACAAACTTAGTAATATATTAATGTATAGACATATTCTTCACTTTTCTGTGAAGCTTTAAACCAGTTTTCTAATGTTCTAAATATATTTCATAACAAAATAACTATTCAGACAAAAACAAATATAGATTCAGTCAAAAAACGATAAAAATATTCGCAATTCTAAATTTATAATTTTGTAAGTCAAGTTTGTAACTCTTTCTGTTTGATAAAGAAAATACATATAAAGTCAAAATACATTTCCGTCTTTAAATCAAATAAGCGATATTTGTGCTTTGATTCGAAAATGAAGTTATTTTAAAATAAGATAAAGCTTCACATTTCAAATTATTCAAAAAGAAAAAAAAGAGTAAAATATTCGATCAAAATTCGTAGCGATGAAATGTTCTAATAAAACTTAACAGTTATATTCAGTCACATTTTCTTTTTTATTCTTACATCCTAGACTAGAAATGCAGTTAGGTAATTTGAGGAGGAATAAAGGGGAGAGGGAAAAAGACGATGTAAGAAAAAAAAAAAAAAAAAAAGCAGAAAAAAAAATGTTTGAAACAAGCTCATTAAATTTTTCTGGAATCTTTCCTGCTGAGTCCGGCAGTTTCTATTTGTAACTTCGTTCTGCATTTTCGGAACAAATTCGCCATTTCTGCTGAAGATATAGTTTCTAGAAAAGTTGAAAATGTCTTAGAAGTCGAGTTTAAGTTACACAGTTTTGAAAATAATAAAATTTTAAGATTGCTTCCCAATGCATAATAGTAAAAATTAATTTGGCTTGTATTACAAGAATTTGATCAAGAAATGATTTATTCATGCTGCATGCAAACAAGAATATTCATGAGCAAAATGTTTAAATATTCTTAAGATTCTGTTTACAATATGTGCATGTTGCTTCTAAACAATAAGCGAAAATATAATATTGGAATACAGACTATATTTTCAATTTCAGCATGAATTTTGTCCTCATTTAGTTTTTAATTCCTTATAAATTACCATCAGACAATATTTTAAAAGGAGAAATGGCATACAATAAAATTCTTTTTATTTAAAGATCTAAATTTAAAAGATAGTGTGATTCACATATTCCTTATTTTTTGAAATTCTAATATATGATATTCAGCATTTTTTCTCAAAAATAATCGAAAATATTTCTTCTAAAATTTTTATCATAAGGCTTTCATAAAAAATATCACTGTATTATCTCATTATTCCTGATGATGTCATGTCCGTGTTTCCTCGGAAAGGGGGTGCAGTAGCATCTGAAGGTAAAGACCCCTGAACACCCATAGGTCAGAAGTCTGACTTCTAGCTCATATGAAGATGACACACACATTCGCTTGCATGACCCCTTTTTACAGGGAGAGCTCATTCACGCATCTCACAGATAGAACACACAGAAGAAAAACCATGCCCGAACCCGGATTCGATCCCAGGACGCTCAGATCACGTGGAAGACACGCTACCCCTATGCCAGGATGCCGGCCTTGTTATTCCTATTTACTTGTAATGCAGTGATGTGTATGAATGTCTTTAAATCGGAGTAAACGCTTTAAAAATAACTTTGCAGCTATTTAGTGAATTGTGAGTTTATGCTCCAAAAGCAATATTTCGCCACATCTAATTGCTGAGCTGAGTTTAATCACATTGGTCAAGAATACTTAATACAAGTGTTTTATCAAAATTGAGAATGAAATGTCCATATATTAAAACATATATTTGAACCTAATTTAATATATAAGGTAGAAGTGTGATTTATCTTCACTCTAGGGGAGAAGGTGCTATCTCTGAGAGCTTTTGAGGAAAAGTAGTAAAGATTTGAGTTTAATTAAAAGAAAAACCATAAAATGATGACCATCCAGTCTGAGAGCAATTCGTAGTAAATGCGCATATAAGTCTGCTTATTGCTGTACAATGTTGGCTACATGGCCATATGATAAAAAATGATCTTCTTTACTTGATTCATGTTAAATGTTCTATAGTAAAACATTTTATTCCATTTGAGGATAGTCGATATTTAGTGATAATGAATATCCATGATTATCATGAATTAAACTTTCATGTTTGTTTTCTTTTTTTCCCTCCTTTAACCTAAACATATTATATGTAGACTTACGTAAAGCGAATTTCGAAAGTTTAATTTTAATCCTGTAACAAAAATTTCAATAGCGTAAAAGGAAACGAATAATGTTATAGTGAGAAGTGGCTACAGAAATATTGTCGTAAAACACCAATTACTCTTATTTATTCTGATCACTCGTTGCGGTGATATATTGTGACCTTCAACAACAGTTCTTTCACACTCTTGGGATTACAAAATTCAATTATTATCGTATCGTCAGTGTATGAAAAATATTTGTGAGTCATAGAAAATTGAAAATTGGAAGTATGATTGACTTCATATTAGCACAAAGTGGTGTTGTGCCTTTATGTATAATTAAGTGTTAGTCTTTTTAAATTCTGATATTATGCTTCACAGGTATTTTAAACGCTGGACATCTGTAGTGTCCAACATAAATCCTCTAGAATGTTTATACAGTAAAAAAAATTATTCATAAAATAAGTTTAATATTTTTTCTTTTAATTTTTTTTCTTTGGTAAGTGTTGTAGGTACTCCAAATAACTTCTTTTTTGCACTTGGAGGTTTTATGAAGAAGGTCGCTTTTTACATATATATATATTTGTCTAAAATAATTTCCCGAAAATTTTTTTTTCATCTCTTTTGCAAGCTGTCTGAAGAAAAGAACTGTATTTCACCATTTTCCCAATCTTTTGTTGTTGTTTGTATTTTATGTTTGTTTGATTACATTGAAATCTTTATTTCAATAAAAACTTTCTTAATTTCAATAACTTAAAAAAACAACAAGGAATTACTTTATAATGGAAGAAAAGTAACGCTGCACTTGTAAGCAAGACGCGGAATCACAAGTAAAAAAATATCAAAAATAAGTAAAGAAATAAATTAAAGCGATGCATTCACAGCGTTAAAATATTCCATAATATTACTATTAAATAAGTATCAATAAATAGTACCCCGATCAACAGATGATCTAGATTTCTCCTTCAGTCTTTTATACAAAGTCATTACCACAAAAATGTCAAAGATTTCTTGAATAATCTTCGTCTTAGATACAAAAAAACCAACTAAAACGTTTGTCATATTGTTTAATTTATTCTACTTATTAAAAGTTCAATATTACAAATTCAATATCAGGTTTGTTATAATATTTTCCATAATGCGAAACTTTGGCTCATTAATATTTCTATAAAGTTTTCTGAAGAATTGGGATGGAAATTTTACAATGAATAAAAAAAAAATTCAGCTCACAATTGCATTATTTGATAATAAACTTGCTGATATATGTTAAAAAAAGCCATTAAATTTCAGATTTTTGTTATGTATGCAGTTTCTTTGCTTTAAGTTACTGAAAAGTTGCTCCATAAAGGGAGTCATCCTTTGTTAACTACTTTCTGTTAAATCTGCGATTTCAAATAAGGATCAAATTCAATTCATAAGGTACCGACACTTTAATTTTTGGTACGACCATAAGAGTTATTTAAAGTATAACAATAATGTTTTAAAGTCAAAGAAACATCACATTTTTACAAAAATTCACCAAAATGCATTGAAATTAGTACATTTGTATCATTTTAAGAAATAATCAAATATTTAAGATCATTCAGACAAGTCAAGATTAAATTTTACCTAGTATGCCCTCATATTTAATTATTCAAATTAAACTAGACGGATCAGATTAAAATTAGATGAACTTCATACTCAACAAAGATTTCTAAATGAAAATGTATTACTTTCTCTGTTATAAGTGCTGTAACAATATTTATCAGGAAGACTGAAATATTTTACTTTTCGAAACAACTTTCTAACTTTTAGAATAATGAAATTCGATCAAAACACCATGAATACTTAATCATATTTGAAACGTTTTATTTAATATTTCTGTTTTACATTTCGTATTTCGATATTGTCTTTGTTTACATTCCATGTTACCATGTTCCCTCTGATTAAATACTGATTTAGAGTCAGTAAAGCAAAAATTTCACAATTTATTGAAATTAGAAATGAGGCAATTCTTTCCAAAATTATTTCATTCAAATGAATTTTTGAATGTCCCTTGGATTGCTTTTATTGATCTCAAAAGACAGTTAAACCAATGAAATATTCCTTTAGTAAACATAATTATGATTGATTTTGTAAAATTAAAATGTATCTGTTACGATGAAATTCAACTTAGTCATTTTTAAAAGCAAATGAAAATGTGCTATTCATCGTCCTTTTGATCTAAGGGGAAATCGATTGATTGTCGGACTTGATGAGAATCCTTCTTTATTTGGATTTTAATTTAATTTTTCTGATTCAAATGCTTGACTATCTCTTAGTTAGATTATCTTTTAAATTTATATTATGAAAATGATGAAGAATATGAGCAATCAATGTGTATATTTCAATGTAGATGCCATTAAATAAAAATAAATATTACATTTTTCAATCTATTCTTGCTGTGTTTGTGATGTAGTTGTGTCATTATTTTGTGAAATGCTTCTTAAAAGAAAACGGGGGTAAAAAGTTTCAGTGGAACAGTTAACTGATCCATTAAAATTTTTACCGCAAATAAGAGCGAGATAATTAAATGGGAAATAAATTAAAGCTCGAGATTTATGTGAAATAGAAAGAGGCAATCTGCTAATTCGATAAAATAAAGTGGTGAATATGTGTATCTGCTTTTGTATACGCGATAAAATATGCTGGATTGTTGGAATTTAGCACCGAATTCAGGCACTCAGGTATTCAGGAATTCAGGTAAACACCAAATTCAGGTACTTGCATCAAAATGTTATTCATATACATTATTTTAGTTTTAAGAACTTATTTAAATGTATAGATGGTATATATTTGATTGATAGTGTAATCTTGATTTTGAAGGAAAATATTAATCACACATTAATATTTTCAGTCAAATAAATAATTCGATTTCTTCTTCTACATATTATCCGTTTTCTGCTATCGAATCTTACATGGGTTAAATGAAATGCACAGATCATAATTATCTACATTCCATCACAATGGTTATTAAACAATAATAAATTTTGAAACTATAGAAGAAGAATTTAAAATGTAAATTAATGAAATAATTAAGTAAAATTTTAGAAATACTTTTCCTAATGAGCACCAACTACCAAAGAAATAATTAAGTGCCACATGAGATAGTTCTTGTATTAACTGCTCACCACACAGCGTATTTTGAAGGTGTTTTGTTACATGCTTGTCAGGACTTATAGAGTGTATTTATCATACAAACATTATTTTGCTAAAATTATTACTGCAATATATAAAATATGAGTACTTATTCCATCAGAAAGTGAAATTATTCGTCTTTGTAGCAAACTCAAAACAATGTAACAGCATCTAGCTTTAAATTCTGATTATACTGTGGATAAAAATTTTCTATTTAATATCGTAGGCAAAAAGAAGTATAACTATTTCCACTTTTTTAATTATTTCCTCTTTTATGAAACAGTAAGTGATATCTTGCTGTTGTCATCAATTACAGAACTAACAATAATTTGTCTCAAATAATAATGAATCTCTATGTAGAGCAGTTATTGTGTCATAAGACATTGAGTGGAAATGTTCTACTTACTTTACTCTGATGTGACAAATGTCATGGGATAACATTATACAAATATACAGATAGCAATGGTATCACTTAAGAATCTTATTAATGTGCATCGCAATGGCAGGAAATTTCATTTCTATTCAAGTGGTCCATATGGAAATGTTTATGGCGTGATTATGACCGCAAGATGAGAATTAATAGACTTTGAACGCGGAATGGTAGCTGGTGCCAGATGCATATCACATTCAATTTCAGAAATCATTAGGGAATTCAAAAATGTCCGAGACCTACAGTGTTATGGGTGTGCCAAGAATACTTAATTTCAGGCATACCCTCCCACCACGAGCCATGCAGTGGCCTATCCCTCAGCACTTTATGACCGTAACTTGAGACTTGTTGATAGAATTGACAATGTTAACGAGTAAGCAGCACTAAGCCAGATGACCACGGAAATCACGACAGACGTATCCGTTAGTTCAATGCGTCGAAATTTGGCTTTAATGGACCAAAGCACACACACATGCACAAAAAAAAATCAAGTACCCTTACTAACAACATGAAATCGCTTTCTGTGCTTCTCCTGAGGTTGTGACCATATCGTTTGGAGCCAAGACAATTGGAAAATCTTGGCTTGGACAAATGAATCGCGATTTCAGTTGGTAAGAGCTCATGGTAGGATTTGAGTGCGGTGCACCACACCACACTCAAACACCACTCAGGACACCACAGAATGAAGTTGTCGACAAGACTCTGTTAAAGCTGGTGGTGGTTACATAATTGTGTGGACTGCTTTTACACGGAATGGATTGGGTTCTCTAGTCAAACGGAATCAATCCTTGGCTAAAAATGATTATGTTCAATTACTTTGAGATTTGATACCATTTACAGCCATTAATGGACTTCATGTAACGAAACAACGATGTAATTTTTATGGATAACAATGCGCCATTTCAATTATTCGCGAGTGATTTGAAGAGAATTCTGAACAATAATTACTGTGAATTATTTGGCCACCTAGATCTCCAGATATGAATCCCATCAACCATTTATGGGTTATAATCGGGAGGGCAGTGATGACCCAGTTCTGCAATTATAAAGCCAGCGTGGTTTATTATTTCTGTAATTGTTGAGTTCATGCCACGTCGAGTTACTGTACTTCACTAAGTAAAAGGGTACTAATATAATGAGTACTAATATATTATTACAGTTAATTATTTTTTAAGTTAAAGCTCTTTAGGGAATAGCAATAATATAACTATTCACAGTTCCTGCAAGGAATTTCTTTGATCATCTCCTTTCTCTTGAAATCAACAAAACTGACCATAGAATTCAAAATTCTTCTAAACGAATAGCTTTGTAACAGGCCATCGAGTGGCATTACAACACCTGTGGAACTTCATCGAGATTATCAGACGTATGTGTGAGGTGAAATTTAATGATGAATAGTTCTATTACCGCACAATTATAGATTGAATAAAAGAAACGTATTTTTGATTCTGTAAATTTATAAATTTTTTTGATGGTAGAATATTATATATTTCTACTTCATTTGGTCTTATTGATTCAAACGAAGTCAAATATCAAAAACATCCATAAGAATTTAGCGACAATATTTTGAGCAGCAAGGCATTCTTACCACAGAGCCTTTAGAGGACATATTCTTAAATAGATATAAAAATTAAAATTTACAAAAGAAAATTGCTTAGAACATAATATATTTTATGACATTTTTATTAATCGAATTTAAAAATAGAAATTTTCAAATAAAAATTTGCTAAGTCAGCAAGGAAGGAAGAGTCAGTAGTCTAATCTTGGGATTGCAATAGGGCAATCTTGAAATGCGAATTTGTATAAGTGAGTTGATTGGTTGATATTTCAGTCAGTCATATGATTCATTGTTCAATCAACATTTTGCTCCTTGGGAGTAAAACTTTTTAAAATTCGAAATAAATGATCGAAATCTATATTGATTTCTTTTTTCAATCATGCTTTAAATTTTCTGAGTTTGTATTAATCGAATGCCTAATGCTAATGTGATTAATTTAATTATTTTAAAACAGATTGCTGATATCATAACAACAATTAATTAATTTAATATTGCGATAAATTTTAGAAAGCATATTAAAGTATTCAGACATTCCAACTTCAAGGAATTGTATTTTCATATTGGTATAATTCACATATTAATTGCATGCGCCAACATTATTTAACGTAATTAACTGTAATTATGCTGACGTCCTGGCTTAGGGGAAGCGCGTATTCTCCGTGATATGCCACCCCCCAAGTTAGAGTTCTTGTTCGGGCATGGTTGTTCTTCTCTCATGTTTTATTTGTGAATGACCACCCTACCCTGTAAAAAGAGGTTGTGCAAGCGAATGTGTGTGTCATCTTCATTTGAGCTGAGGTTACACTTCAGGCTTCAAATGCTCAGGGGTCTTTGCCCTCAGATGCTATTGCAACCCTCTTACGTGGAAATGCAGACAAGACATCAACATCAATTATAATTACAATCACGTTATTAAATTATAATTATACTTCTAATAATGCTGTAAGCTGCATAAAATATTGAAGTCATTATCAAAATTACAAATTATTCATAATAATGTAAATGAATGAAAGATCATAAACTGACAAAATGATTGTGTCAATTAAATGTCCAATGGATTAATAATCCAATATATACTGAACAATTT
>JAPMOQ010037232.1:98749-152220 GCA_026543055.1 Argiope trifasciata | reverse complement strand
GAAGAGCCTTAAAATATTTCTTCCTGTTTTATTTTCGGGAAAATGCTTTTATTCGTCAATAAAATGTAAGACACTAAACTGTGTATGCTTATAATAATATCTGTAATAAGATGAGCATTATCTTAAAATGTGGTTTTCACCAATGAAATCTGCAAGCTTTGACAAGATTATTCTGTGTTTAGTTGTGTATATTTTAAGTTATAGATCGTGATCTGGACATGCGCATAATTAAAAATTGAATTTTTCTTTAAAAATTTCATTCCCATACTCTTTCTAATTTAGTTCCTTATAGAGAATTATACTCTCACAAATTTTGTTCCATTGAGTTCAAAAATAAAATATTCCTATATATGAGTTATCTTTTAAAATTATTATCAGGTTAGAGTATTATTATTAACAATTCATTCATTTTTTTACTACAAAATGTTTCTCTAATCACAAATTTACTAGTCTGATCCGCTCTAAGGCATATATGAAAATCTGAATGACGGAATCACTGTTACTGCATTTGGCAGAAACTGAAGTTGAGTTTTAGGAACCATAATCGATCACAATATAATCCATACTGTGGAAGCTACCTCCTGTCATTGGAAGGGGGTAACCGTCCCAACACCATTCCTATACCCTCACAGTTGGGAGAGAATCAATCACAATCTGGAACAGCCTCATAATATATATTTGAGGTGCTTAACCTCCTAGTGGGAGAAAAAGTTTTTAAAATTATACTGTTACAAGTTCATTTTAAGAACTTGTAACAATAAATTCTTATTGTTACAAGTTCATAACATTTTTAATGTCTTGTTATATTGATTGTATTACACGGAAGAACACATACACTCTCTGGCAGAAATTTATTTGGAGTATGGAAAATATGAATACTTGACTGACTATTTGGAATTAATTTAATTTTGCTGAAACGTTTTCTCATAATTTAAAAATTAAATGTCCATGAAATTATTACTTTTTGAAGTTAAAAATATCACAGTTGATCTAATGATAGATTTCATGAAAACAGAATATTTTCATTAGTTATTTCATATGAAAACTAGATACGCCATCATTGGTTTTCTACCTCTCATCACCTCACTTTTTCGATAGAAATTTGTAAATCATTACTTTTTTAGTGTTTATTGGTAACCAATAAAAATTCTCCATGTTTATTGTGCAAGTATAAACTAAAACAGTGTTTTCACTTTGTGCAATAAGAATACAGTTTATCGTAGTTGATGGACAATACAAAATGAATATTTTATTATTAAAGTATCATCGAAATCGAAATAATATATTGCTGAAAGAGGCTAATTTTTCTTAAAAATAAAATATCGCTATCTTCTAATTAAGTATATTTAATTTAAATTAAAGATTATTGCGCTATTAATGAGTATAACTTTATTTATTATCTTACCACTATGAATAATTACTGTTTGTTATCATACATCAATAGGCATTGTTTACTATTTCACAAATTTTTTTAGAAAAATAAACATTTCACATAAAAATTATAGGTTTAATATTTTTAAACCAAAAACTTTATTTACGAATTGAAGGATAAGTGATGTCTGAATTACCTTTTTAATGAATTAGATTGAAAAACTTTCGTAAAGAGCTAAAGTATAAAATATTTTTTCTGACTAATTTTGCAATAAAAGCAATTAAACTGAACATTAACTACTAAATTAACTAGTTATTTTAATGCTTTAAAAGTAATATTTAAAATAAATCTTACTAATTGTATAACTTTATAATATAACCTCTTTGAATAATTACTACTTAGCTGTTTATATAAACGGATATCATCTACTGTTTTACAGCATTGTTCAGAAAATAACAAAATTTCTCATACATATTATAGGCAGTTTTTGCTATTTCAAACTAAAATATTTATTTATAAATGGAAAGATTAATTAAGTCTGAAATAACATTTTAATGAATTGGACTGAAAATGTTTCGTAAACAGTTAAAGAATAAAATCTTTATTCCGTATAATTTTGCTATATATATATAAAAAAAGAACAATTTTTTTTTCTGAATGAACCGGGAAACACATTGGCCAGAAGAAAATACTCTGCGACAAAGTTTCCAAAACTTCTTTATTCTGAAAGAAGAAAGCGTGGAAATTCAGTTAGTGTAAACCTGTGACAAGCAATTTTTAGAATGGAACCTTGCTTTCGTTACCATTTCTAAAATGCATGACCGTACACACAGGTAATGGACAAACTTCTCCCCGGTGGAGTTTACCCTGAATTTTAGAGAACGAAGTTATTACAGCAGACGTGACTCATTAGGTTCGAAACTTTTTCTGCAAACGACCCCGCCGTATATTGCCTAACCCCTGTGTGAGTGATCGCACCAAATTAGATTGGGGAAGTAGGGGGATGGAGTTTTGCTGGTCTTAAATTCGTTTTTGTTCTATTTAGAAAATGAAATTTAAGAAAGTGACAATAGTACTTAGTTTGATTTACTTTTCACACAATTTTCACTTAAAAAAATTATCATTTTCTTCATTAGCTGTGTAAAATATTTAAAAGACATTTGGAAATATAACATAGGTAAATGTAAATATATACAAATAAGTATTAATTTATATTTACTATTAATAATTCGGAATTTTAATATCTAAACAAATTGAATCAATATTTGAAAACGAATTTCAATTATATTACTCCAGTAATTAAAAAACCTCTTTTGACGGTATTCAGTTTTGTCGTAATTTCAAACCATTGTAATAAAGTTATGATAGCAAAATTCAGTAAGCTATTTCAATTTTGTAGCTATTTTCTTAAATACCTTCGGCCAAGATATTATTAGCATGCATCAATGTCTACCAACTAGGATGAACTATATCGTATTGGACAAAATAAAAGTGTTATTTTAAGTTACAGATTTTTTAAATAAAAATATAGCATTCAGATTGATTAACTAGGCACATTTTGTACGCGCTCTATTGGTTAGCTTACAGACAGTTCTTACTGGCGAAATACATTCAGTTATTAAGATTGATTAAGATTATTAAGAATGATAACTCTCATTTTACGATATGATAATAAAGCACTGGTTTTACGATATGATAATATAACTGACATTTTATGATGATAGGGATAATTGATGACGCTGTACGAGAGTCGCAAACTTTCATATGAGATGACGAAATCGGCGCATTCATTGGAGGAAAATATAGAGTCTAATAAAACATAAAATGAAACTATGTTTTTGAGACTTCCTTAAATATATTATTGATACAGTGGATAAATGCCATATTTGGAGGTTATAAACTTTTTATGTGATATAGAAACAATCAAAATTGAATCTGTGTTTAGAGTTGAGAACTTGTTATTTGGTTTTCCAAATAATTTTAAGTATATCGGGACTCTTGAAGTTGTTTTAGATTATAAAAATAAAAACTTAAACTAAAAACATTATAAGAAATTTTTTCCCTAATAGGCTATATAACGTCAAGTAGAAAAAAACTCTTGTTAATGTGAAGAATTGTAATGTTTAATTTCTAAAGATTTCACACATTCTTACTATCTTATTGCCATAATTTTATTTTACTAATTGAAACGTCGTAAGGTCACTGATTGAAAAAAGTGAACGCATTTCTTTCAATAGAAACTCTCAACTCATCAAGTAACAATTTACTTTCTACATGTTTTCAGCGTGAAAATAATAGGGGTTAAATTTGGTAAATATGTGGAATAATTGGTCTTTGTTCTGATCTCTTCTTTTTAAGAGAATTATATCAATGTAGTTGCACTGATTATAAAGATAATAATTAATTTAGATTTAGAAGACAGCTTCATTCCGCAGTTTTTTTAAGTCGTGTCTTTTCGATGAAAATATTTCGATATGAATCACATAATGATTGCATATGAGTGTTTTTCAATCTTTCATACATATGAACTGGTCAAAAAATATCATGACTGTATTTAGTTCAACATACTATTCAAAACAATCTGTTATGTTTTTCGTCAGTTTTTTTAAATCGTGTGTTTTCGATGAAAATATTTCGATATGAATCACATATTGATTACATATGAGTGTTTTTTAATCTTGCCTACATATGAACTGGTCAGAAAATATCATGACAGTATTTAGTTCAACGTGATATTCAAAACAATTTATTATGTTACAGTATTCCTTTTCCAGTTTATCTATCATTGTTTATATATTTGAACTTGCACTCAGTTTTACCAAGGTGAAATCGGATGAAATGGAGCTATATGAAAGTGTTAGCATTAGAGCAGGCAGCAAAAGATTATAATAGTTAGTTTAAAAAAATGTATGCGTAAAATTGCGTTTTTTAAGGAAAAATACTTATATACAATGATGGAGAAAAAATCCCACCACCAAGAAAAAATTATTGTAAAGTAATGAAATTTTAGGAATACATTTGTCTAGGTAACAGATTTAATTGATTAAAGTTTCAAGATCACAGGTAGAGCCATTGGCGAGAAGAGCCATTTCAAATGTGAAATGTTGGTACATTAGTAACCGGTGTAACCGCAAGAATTTTGAATGCAAGCATGCAAACGTGCATGTATTGTGTCGTACAGGTGTCGGATATCAGTTTGTGGGATGGAGTTCCATGCCTGTTGCACTTGAGCGGTCAATGCAGGGACGGTTAATGCTGGTTGTGGATGACGCTGGAGTTGTCGTCCAATGATGTCCCATACGTGCTCGATTGGAGAAAGATCTGGTGATCTAGCAGGTCACGGCAACATGTCGACACTCTGTAGAGCATGTTGGGTTACAACAGCGGTATGAGGGCGAGCGTTATCCTGTTGGAAAACACCCCCTTGAAGGCTGTTCCTGAATGGCAGCACAAAGGTTGTATCACCAGACTGACGTCCAAATTTGCAATCAGGGTGCGTGGGATAACCACGAGAGTGCTCCTGCTGTCATACGAAATAGCTCCCCAAACCATAACTCCAGGAGCACGCACTGTGTGTCTAGGCCGCAGACAGGTCACTAGCAGGCGTTCACCTGGCCTCCTTCTAACCAACAAACGGCTATCACTGCGACCAAGGCAGAAACAGCTTTCATCAGAAAACACAACAGATCTTCACTCCGTCCTCCAATGAGCTCTAGCTTGACACCACTCACGTCGCAAACGGCAGTGGTTTGGAGTCAGTGGAATGCAATGTACAGGGAGTCTGGCTCGGAGCTGTGCTTGAAGTAACCGATTTGTAACAGTTCGAATGTTAACCGAACTGTAGCTCGAATTTCAGCTGCAGACGCAGTACGATTAGCCACAGCCATACGCCGAATACGACGGTCTTCCCTCTCAGTATTACCACGTGGCCGCCCGGTACCTGATCTTCTTGAGGCAGTACCTTCCCTTGACCACTGCCGCCAATACTCAGGCACAGTGGATACATTCCTGCCAAGTCTTTCAGCGGAATATATCTCTGAAAGAAAACCCAACTTCTCGTAGCCCTACAACACGACCTCGTTCAAACTCAGTGAGCTGTTGATAATGGCTTCTTCGTCTTCTCAGAGGCATCCTTGACTAACATTTACCCTCTACGTCAAATCTCAACTGTAAATAACGATCACGAACCTTACAGCGCTTATTTAAAGCAAACCTCATTTGCATGTTCATAGTGTCGTTACTAGCGCCACACTTACGCGCGTAGCTCGAAATTTGAATCGACGTCATCTTTCAGATGTATAAACACGCCTACCAAATTTCGTTTATCTAGCACAGCTCCTTCCTAGTGTTGGGATTTTTTCCATCAGTGTAGATTAACTTAAAAATATTTAATATAAATACATGAGTATAAAATATTCCAAACCCAAGATTGAAATCGAGGACCCATAACATGCAGACCAATCATGTTGTTCTGATTACGATATATACTGATCTTACTTCGAAGTGGAAATTGAACTTACTTATTTTAATAGTTAATTATAAAAAGTTGATTTTTTTTTACTGTGAAAAATCGAAGATTTTTAGGAAGCATACCTATGTAGATAATTCGAAAAAAAACCCAAAACTATCTAAATATAAAATTTAACCCAAATTGTTACAGCCATTTCCAAGATAAACGAAATAAATTTATATATATTCAAGAATTGTTCGCTTAAAGTTATAAGATTAGGAAAATTGATGTGATACTATACTTTGTTAAAATAATGCTTTTTGAAACTGTGCATGCATTTTTGGTCTCCTTGCACATTCATGATATTTATCACTAATTTTTTTCCCACGGTACATTCATATATTAAAAGCACGAGAAATTCTTTGGAAATAAACATATAGATTTGACAAAGTATAAAAAAATAGCATTATAAAACTCATGCAAGAAACCTAAAATTAATATAAGAAAAGCCATTTGTAATATAAGAAGTTAAGATTTAATGCTGTTCCTCCTAAAGTTTTCTATCTGGCATAATGACACACAATTTAGA
Organism: Argiope trifasciata; assembly: GCA_026543055.1. Lineage (NCBI taxonomy): Eukaryota > Metazoa > Arthropoda > Arachnida > Araneae > Araneidae > Argiope > Argiope trifasciata. The sequence continues at coordinate 145,809 of JAPMOQ010037232.1, read as the reverse complement.
ACATTTATTGAATTGGATGTCTGGTTAGAATAGGTTAAGTTATTTTTCTACGTTTCTGTTATTGTAATGAAAAAGAGAACGACGTTACATAAAACACGATCCAATGCAAGAATAATATAATCATAAGAAAAAAGAATCAAATTACTTTTGTGCTTAGATGGAAGTTAAAATAAAGTATAGCTTGGAGCTATATAATAGAATGGAACATCTCAATTCGATTATATATTAGAGCTCTTAAATTCGTTTGGATATAAATAAAGAATGCTGTATTTTATTTTAGCTATTCATTGCATAGTAAATTCATTTTGTTATTTAAAGAATGAATGTAATAAAACTGGACTTTTAACTGAATTTAAAATTTAGAGTAAATCTTCGTATTTAAATTCAACACATCTTCAGTAGAAATAAAATAAATAAATTACGATGAATGTAAAGATGTTTTGGAAAATTGAAATCACATTTAGTGATTTTTTATCAAGTCTATCTATTGCCCTTATTTTTTCTCTTTTTTTTGAATCACACTTATACGATTAAAAGCCAGCCAGAATATATTAAAAAGATTTAATCATTTTTGTAAAGATAAATTTTAAATCTTTGACTGTATTTATTTTCCTTTATTTCTGCTTATTATTTAATTATCATCGATTAAATTTTAAAAATAATGAAGGAATTTGACAATTTTTTTAAATTCATGATAATATCTCCTTAGATTGGAAACATATTATTTAAAATTGATTTGAAAAAAATTGTTTATTACTCACACTATGATTTGTTGATTTCTGGTCATTGGGAAATACCACATATTGAGAAATTAATATTAGAAACTACAACTTTTTTGTTTGTAAAAATGTAGCCAATGATATTTATTGAAACATTTTTCACATTTCTGGTAAATTGCGTATGAATTTTATCTCAATTCAGAAGGTTTCCATCATTTCAATTATATAGGCTTTTTCTGAAGATACATAGGGTTTTCCCTACATGCCTTCACATTTCTTTTTGAAATTTATACCTTATGTCTCTGACATATTTTAATACTTAGAAATTAAAATGTCGAAATGCCGAAGTTAAATACGAAATGCTTAGGTAGGCCATTTTAAAATTTAAATCTGCTAGTCGTCTCCAAATATCAAGTGTGCCATTATTGCTAGCATGTCCATACGATGAGCAAATTCATAAAAATAATGTCATTTCTTAATCAGATCTTGTTAATTACTCTAGTCTACAGCCCTTATTAGGTATCCCTTTTCAATCAATCTCTCCAATATGCTTCTAGGCAAGTCATGACCAGATATAGTAATTTCTTAATTCCCAATAATTGGCATCTCCTCTTCAGAGCTTCATCCTTGGTCCTAATAAGCGTTCATGGATACTCCTAATCTTTAAAACTAATTGTATGGCATATCTTTACATCATCGTCCACTTGTAAATAACAACCCCTTAAAGTTTAATTTGATTCATTCAAAATATACTCATAATGAACTTCTTCACTTGACTCATTGTATTTCGATTCTTAAGCATAAGTTTCTTGATTGCAACATTCTAATTGCATATTGATTCCACTCAGTGATTTATCTAGAAGAGAATTATTCTGATATAATCATGGAAGTCTTAATAATGTCGAAGTTTGAATTAATTAATCGACCAATGAACATATCTCTAATTCTCTTCTCTTATTAATATATTTTAAGAATACAAAAAGGTTGGAGTAACTCGCAACCCAAGGAATGTGTTGGATTCTCATCCCTTAAGCTGTGAGTTCAAGCCCCGACGACCGAAGGCCTTTGTGTGTGGTGGCGGTTGGGGTCGTGGACGCAAAGTCCTGTTGAGTTTAATACCACTAGGAGCACTGGTTCAGAGGTGATCGTTCTCTGATCCAGGTCTAAATTATGAACTGTGGATGACTAAATGAAATGTTTGAATGTGGCACGTGAATAGTTACCTTGTAATCTTGGCCCTAGATGGCGCTACTGAAAAATAAGGGATTTATAAAATTCAAAAATAAATAAATAAATAAAAAATTAATTAAATAATTGCCTGTGTATTTCCTTGTGTAATAATTACTTGCGTGTTAATAATTGGTCTAATTTAATAATTACTTGTGTATTTCCTTCCTGATACCACCGAAGAATATCTCAGACATGAGGATGAGATACTTGCAGTATGGTGGTTGTTTGTCGTCACCCGGGTAGATACAGAAATGATGGAGGCTGATTAACTTCTACTGTTGGCAAGCCCTGTTTCTCACGGAAGGGGGTGACCTTGGTTGATGATGGTCCTTAGTTTGAAAGATTAGATGGTCAACTTTAATTCTCACCAATGCTGTCGCAACAGTCAGATTAAATCCGCATGACTTAGAGGCGTGTCGAGTTGCCAAGTTTCTGTTTACTTCCTTCCTTAAATGCCAACAATTATTTCAATTTTAGGGATTTAATCCGTTTACAGAGTATAGTTTTGTGTGTCAGATTCATTTTAGGTAGAATAAAATTTTCGTCTTTAAAAATGATCAAATAAGCCATTGAAAATAAAGAATTTAAAATGAATGCAAAATTAAATGAAATATTGACAATTCTCGAAAAACAAACATTCAATATAACTTAAATTTACAATTCGCTTATTTTTACAATAGATTCGTAAAATGTTCCGGAATTTATTTATAATATTAAAAAAATATTTTTATATCTATTCTATGTTATAATTACTTGCAGAGAAGTCATTTTTTAGCTAAGAAAAAAAAAATGTGATCCTTTATAACGGATGTAGTTTTCTGTAGATGCCAAGAAGACAAAAGTAAACCGTTTCTTGATAATCCTCTCAAAATCGCTATTCTATGAAATGGTTTTTATTTTAATCTATTTGATTTTTTTTCCTCCTTAATACAGCTTAAGAACTATATTCTTATTACTTTCCCCGACATCTTTTTTAAAATTATATTAAAGAAATTCCGTGTTATTTTCCGTTTTAAGCTTAGAAAATTCAGATTCTAAAATGATAAATTGAAATATAAGATGATGAGATTTAATACGTCTACAATACTCTCCCAAATGTTGCCACTTCAAAGAAAAAAAATTAAGAAATGTATTCGTCAAAGAAATTACAAGAAAATAGATTATAATAAAAATTTGCATTTAAGTAATCAAAACAAAACTTTTAATGAAGGTTGTTAAAACAGAATTATATTATGAAGCCAATATTTCTAATTTAATTATTTAGAAAATATTAATATTAATTAGTCATAGAATATAAAGTTAAAGACTTATTAAAAATTCACAGAAAATATTTAAATGAAATTAATTTCGAGCAAAATTCAGAATGTTTAAAAATATTTGCACCAGTGGAAGTCTTTTTGATTATAAATGAAGCCATATTTAATTTTCCCTTTTTTATATAATGAATAGATTTAATAATAATATATTTTGCTTATTAGATTAGCATTAAATTTGAATATAAGTAATATATTTCGAACATTTCATGAATAAATGTTAGGGCAGGAAACTGAATAGATCCTTTTCCACATGAAATATACATTAACACGGAAATATAGGTTTCAAGACAATAGATTTATCATCCTTTATGCCAACTTAAAAAGTAGATTTATAATGGTTATGAATCAGTTCTGAAATTACTGATTTTAGTGATGCTTGGTGACATCGCAGCTCCGATGAACTCCATTGCAGCATCCTTAATAAATAACACTTAATAGATGATAGTACATGGTGGATATTAATGGAATAATTTTTTTCTTCCTTATGATCTATGACAGTTCGATTACTATAATCAATTAACTACTAATATCACCAGAAGGATAGATTTAACATTGCATTTTGTATTAAATCGCACTGTGTTGTATTGTTAATATTCATTTAATGGGTGTAAAAATAGGTTTTTTTATGTTAAAGCAATATACATATTTATTGTAAAGATTAAAGAACTTAGTTAAAATAATTCCCTTCAGAGGCAACACCATTTTTTTAGGCAACAACTAAATTTCGTAAAGAAAAAATCTGGTTGTTTAGATTCAAAGTAATAATGTAGCCAATTTTTGATATCTGCTTAGGAACTTCTATACTCCTCAAAGGGCCTTTTACACAGATGGAAACAAATGCCAGTCGGAAGGAGCAATATCTGGTGGATTTTTAGAGTTGGGTTACACATCCTAACAAAGTGATTCTAATATTTCTTTGCATGGTCTAGCAACATGTTGGCGAGCTTTCCGTATTGCATGATATCCGTGGCATGTTTTTCTCCAAATTTCAGACATTTATACTATTTTTCTGTTGCTTGTATCATTCGGTAATGATGGTTTAATTGGATTTCAATAGTTCACAATATATTTTGTCATGCTTTTCGTCATATGTATTGAACTTATCAATTTTAAATCACCGAAGCCAGTCTTTATTAGTTCTATTCAATAGGGCTTGTTCATCATATTTTTTCAGCAAGAACCCATATGTTTTTGCTATAGTTTTCAAATGATTTTAAATAACCTTTCCCAAATGCTGCTTGTTTTACAGAAGATTCAAAATATTTTCTAAACTAAAAACTCATTTTTAAATATTGTTCTTTAATCTCACACTAATTTTTAAAGGTTGTTAAATCTTACATTTATCGATTACATTTTTAGAAAAAGTTGGGGTCGTTTAATTGATATTACATTTAATTATTATAATAGTTTTATTAATATTTGATTTACATTCCTCTTCTATTACTTTCTAGAATTCATCAACTGGGCGAAGCTGCGCTCAGAAAAATCTCTTTTCAATGAACCAAAAGTCCGTATTCTACAAATGAAGCATCAAGATTCTTCGTGCGAAAATGTGGATAAGCATATTAAATATATATATTTCTTTCTTCAGAGTATGCACAGGTACTTTTGGATGTATGACTTGTAACTTTGTCTTAACGAAGTTTCACTCTTTGTAAGCTACTGAGTTAAGGAGATGAAATATTTATTTTAAAAATATCGGACATATTTTTTTTCTGACAGTACGTCGAATTAATTTTGATATAAAAAAACGCTTAATATTTAATTTATCAGCTTAAGAAACTGTGACACTCACAAACATTATAATGAAACTTTCTGTGTTTTGATGGAAACAAATTTGTTCATTTTTTTTTCTCTTCATTTTCAATAAGAAATGGATTTATTTTTGATGCAGTCATTTAGGTAATTAGATCACAATATATATTTATTTGATATTTTTCATGCAGATTTCTACACAGTGTTCTGCTTTGAACCTCATAGCTCTGCAAAAGCTGGCTGATAAACAATATATGTTTTAGCATTTTTAAGTTCTAAGTCTTGGCTTACAATTTTATTTATTATTTCTACAGATGTATTCAAAGATTCTGCAATTCATTTTATCTCGTTTCCATTGATTTCATTTCAAAAATGTCTAAAACAGTACGAATTTATTTGGAGTTTTCTTTCTAAGTAATGATAAACGGCTTTTACCACTCTGTTTAACAATGTTACTTATTTTGCACTCAGAAATTTTAATACCATGTATTTCACAACGTTTTTGATTTATGGAACAGGAATACGAAAAATATAAAATTACATCCTTCAATCCATGGTCTTTTAAAAGGCAAAAATTTTAAATAAAAATAATTTTAAAAGCAGGCATTTTTTTTCATTTGCAATAACAAATTGCTGCTAGACACTTTAATTCAAAATAATCTTTATACTTTTAAAAATTTTCTACCAGAATTACTCAAATTATGTAAATATACTTTGTATTTATACATTTTCCCTAATTTACTTGAAGGTTAATTATATTTCTAACACCATCTATTAAAAATGGGCTGAGACATATTTATACAATCAATACATTTGATATTGTTTTATAATACCCTTAGAAATTACGCGTCCTTGAAAGATATGACGACTATGTAAATATAAATATGGAATAAAATTATGGTTCTTAAAAATGGCTGATAACCATATGTTCAACTTGTTTAAAGAGTAATTTTTTAATAATGGAATGACAAACGTTTCAAAGACATTTCTTTAAGATTCAGAGAGTCAAAATGTGAAACTTCATCAGGATTTCTAAAAACATTATAATACTTTTTAACTAATATCTTTATTTCTTATTTCTTCTTCTTATCATGCTCTTATTTCTAATCGATAGAATTTCTCCCATTACAATACCGAGCGATTTAAGATAATTTCAGAAATGGACATTATAACGTACGAACAAGAAAATGGTGATGAAATCTTTGTAGAAATTCTCTGAAATATTAATAAGATTAATGAAAATAATGGTACATTCCAGTCTATAAAATCCAACCAGGCGACAATCTCCCTTCTTAAAGGACCCCTCTCCAAAAGTATCAAAGGAAAATTCTACTTCCAAAAATCCCAGCTCGGCTATTAACATGAGCGATAGGCCCAACATCTGTTCTTAATAGCGGCGCTTCGCTATGTCCCAAAAATTAATCATAAAACGTGGGTAATTATGCGCTTAAAATGCGAGACGGGGGATTTATTAAAGACACCTCAAATTCTGAATTATAAAACGATCGTATTTTCTGGGAGCCGACCTGACATCCTGCCAAGAGGATGGCAGTTTGGGATCTGGCGATATTGAGCTATAAACCAGGAGACAAAGATGGCCCGTTGCGCCAAGACACGCCCTTTATGCTTGAATAAAAACCTCAAGAAGTTTATCTTGAGGAGCAAACCAGAGCTGTTAAGGTGTTTGCTATGAATATTTATTAAAAACGCGGGGTGTCTGCTGGCGAGGGATGTTTAATATGATGTAGAAATTGTTAATTCTCAATGGGGAAAGATGCATCGTAATTTGGTTGCTGTTCGTTACAGGTTTTGCTAATTCCCGATGTTCATGAAAACTTACGATGTTCTGCTGTGAACATCTGTAATGTTAGCCAAATTATATTGCCCTTGATAAAACAATATAATTTAACGTGTTTTGTAATAGTTATGAGATGCTATACATTTCTTACTGCTGATTTGTTGTAATCTTTAAAAAATTGAACTTCAAAAGAATAATGATATAGCACATTTAAAAAAAATATAGTTGAATCCGTTTTGCAAGTGACATAAATAAGATATTAAAATTATTGTAGACTCAATCTGAAATTTTGAGACAATAAGGGCAGTTTAGTGTCAAATTTTTGTTTCAATTGTTCGTGAAAAATGAGTCTAAAACTCAAAATTCAATTTTTGAATATTATTAATTCATGCCAGGTATTGATCGCCAAATAACTCCCCAAGGATGACATGATAAATTCAGGAAAAAATATTAATTTTACGACAAAAGTTAATATTTCGTAACTCTTGTACACAAATCCATGACATGTTTATTATATATTTATTGCCTAGAGTTTGCAAGATTTTAATATTTAGCAAAAAATTGTTCAGTGTATTCAAGAAAGTTTTGGAAGATCACTGTCGTTGGTTTTTTCCTAAACGATTTTAAATGAAGAATTATGTAGGCATCACAGAATAGAAAAAATGCTTAATTCGAAGTTACTTAAATGTTTCATTTAGCCCTATTACATATTGACAGATATATGATTCTCAGTTCAAAAAATTTAGTCTTGACCATCGATTATAAATAAATTGTTCAGTGTTTAAAAGTTTATCTTAAATAAAATAAAATAAATATAAATACATTTTATGATTTTGTTCACTCTTATTGAAAACTTAAAGAGGTTGAGATATTGTTTTTTACTCGAAAAGTTGGGTTTTCATAAATATTAATGATTTATAAAATGAAATAAAGACCACAAATTCATTGTGCTGTAGAATTTTTTTTTCATTCGTATTTGACCAAAATATAAAATACAACCGAAAAAAAAATTCTACAGCACAATGAAATAAAACTTTTGTATTAAAAATGCATATAATTTAAATTTTTTAATGCATTTTTAAGCAAAATTACTTAACCTTAAATGACTAGAAAAAGGGGCTGAAAGAAAAATAAAATTCTTCTTGTCTGCTGGCTTGAGAACAAACCTCCCTGATCGCTTGTTTACCTAAAATGCATGCATAATGGCAATCATTCTTTATTCTTAATAAAGAGGGGAAAAAGTAGAGCATTCGCTGCATGAAAAGAGCATTACACTAGAAACTTGCATCCGCTTCTGGAGTAATCGCGTTCTGAAAGCTTATAACCACGAATTGGGAACTCGTCCAAAAACTGCATTGTACGGGAAAATCCTGCCTGAGACAGGACAAAGAAGTAAAAAAGACGAGAATCATCTTTACCATCAGCGAATCCTACTGATCCTATCAGGCAAGTCAGGAGCCGGATATAATCAACTAATAGTTAACACCAGCAGAGCTTCCGGCAGTTCACTTATCACTGACTAAATCCCGGGATGGGAACTAATGCCGGGAAAAGTAAGGAAGAAAAAAAAAAACGGCAAAAAATCTAGGAAAAAGGCCTAACGGGCGGTAATCTCTTTAGGCCTCTTCTACAGAGCGTTAAAAGGCAGGCAACTCTAAAAACTTCGTTAGGCTTCGTGGCGATTCACTTTTTTGGCGCTGATTGCACTCCCCATTTCAATATGCAGCTCACGTTCACCTCCACTTCCGAAAGTTGATCGCGCAACGGATGTAACTTCCGAATTTGTTTTCCTCTTTTTTTATTATTTTTATTATTTTTTTCTTCTTCACTGGTGACTTATTTTATTTTTATGTGGAATTACCTGTGGAGTTTTCTTTTTCTTTTTCCCTGGTGGTAGAGTTTTGTTGATCAAGTGATAGAAGGCTGTTACAAAGTTTGAAAAGCTCTCAGTGATATTAGAAGAGATTAGAATTCACTTCATGGCGCCACGCTTGCATTCTAGGATAGTTCTGGGGAAAAAGGTGCTTTTCCGCGGAAGTTTTGTTTTTGTTGTTTCCAGAGTGGAAACCTCGCTGATTAATTGGCCGGCATTGGATGAAGTTTTGGCGATAAAGTTGGCCTTTTTTTTTGTTCTGTTGTTGCTGCTCTGCTAAGTATTTTTCTAATGCAGATTAAATATAGTGTCGAAATAGAAAATTAGGAATTGATAGTATAGTTTAAAATGTCAGAATGAAAAATGAAAGATATCTAGTTAATTTTTTAAAAAGGTTCTCTTATTTTGAATACTCATCGTATTTGTATTTGTTTTTTTTTAAATTAAATTTTAATAGTTTGATAAAGCTTCGTTTAATCTTCATTGATGGATTGTTTTTAAAGTTTTTCGATTTAGTGATTACTAAATAGTTGAAATAACTTTTCAAGTAAATCATTTCTTATATATATGAAATAATGTATTGGTATAATACGCAGAAAATTCATTCTGAGTCGGAGATAATTAGCCATTTAAAATATTTTGCTTCTGTTATTTTATTTTATTCATCTTTTGTTAAATACTTTCATCATTTATGTATTTTCCTTGTTTATTTCCTTATACCAGTAACAAACCAATATGTATTGAGTAGTAAAATTCTTGTTTCTGCATCGCTGGCTGATAGACATTTCTTTGCATTTCAAAAAAAAAACAACCTAGAGAGTAGTTATGGTGATGTCTTAAAAAGTCAGTAACAGCCATTGGACATTGGTGATACTTTTGTCAAGCGGTTATGTTATGCGGTTACAAATCGTAAGGTCGCGAGATCGATCCTTGGAGGAATTATATCTCCAAATTGACGCGACTCATCAATTCAATTTGCTACATTGATGACATCGGACTATAAACACGTTCTTCGCTCGCCATAACGCTTGACACTAACAAAAATGCGCTCTTTGCTCAGCATAGAAAGTAACCATAACGCTTCACTCGACAAACACATTCCACTCCACCCATAACGCTTGAGTATTAAAAATCGTTAGTCTCTCCGTAGACTCACTGGTGGGAGTGTATTGGGGTGATGTCTTAATAAACAGGTAACAGTCACTAGACAATGGTGATCATTTTCACCTAACGGATATGTGAAGAGGTTGCAAATCGTAAGGTAGCGAGTTCGATCTTTAGCGGAATTGAATCTTCACATTGGCGCGCACCACAATTTAATCAGCTTCAAAGTTATCTTGAAACTTTCTTGTGTACTCTCTAACAAATGCACGTACATATTTTTAAGTGTATGCCATTGATGAGCAATGACTAGAAAAAGAGCTTACGAATCCGGATTTAGGAGATTTTATTTTGCGATTAACCGCTAGAATACTATTAATAAGCAAATGATAGGGCACAATTGTGTATTGTTACTCTTCTATTTACTATGGACTGAAACTATAATTTGACAAAGAATTTCAACTGTAGCCACATATTCACTTGTCAAAATTTCACATGTAAGAGTCACTACGTGTATGAGTTATCACATTTATATACATGTGGATCCTCAGACTTACAGATGATAAAGCCTATGGCAGATCTGATTTTGAATATTATGTATATATTTATGTATTTAAATATTTAATCAGAATACAGCATTTTGTCCCCATAGCTGTCTTCATTTTGCAGGTATCTTATTAGATTGTATTCATACAACCAATCGGACAAAATTCTTATGAAAATAAGAATAAATTTTATAAAAATTACAAATGTGGTGTAAAATTCATATACAAAATTTCATTCATCTAGTTCAGAGTTTCCCAAACTTTTTTGTGTCGTAGACCCCTTGCCATGTTTTTCCGTATTGAATAGACCCCCTACTTACCTGATATTTATTTCCTGCAAATTTCTAACTGTAGTGAAGTTTACTGTTAAAAACTTAAAGTAAAAACACATGTTAATTTATACATTTATTAATTGAATATAAATTTATACTACTTAAAATAAAATTTCGTATCTGTTATGTAAAATCTATGTAACATGAAATAAACATAAAATAAACTAACATAAGCAAAAAGTCAATATTTTTAATGAGAAGGATGGGCCTGATGCTTACACAATTTTATAAACATATATAATTTTTTTTTTACTTCATAGGTACTTTTATGAATAATGTAAATGTTTTGATATTATAAGCTAGTATGATGTGAGTAAATAGGTACTATCAGTGTATGTGTTGAGATTTACTATCGTGGATCCCCATTTTCATTTCATGGACCCCCAAATTTTTTTTTCGCTGACGTAGACCCCTTGCAGGTTGTCATAGACCCCTAGGGGTCGATATAGACCACTTTGGGAATCACTGATCTAGTTCTAAGCATTTTTGGATTATTGTCTTAATAGACAATTCAGATTTTAAAAACACAGGCTCGAAGATATATTAAAATATAAATTGTCTTTAAAATCTTCAGTTCGATTTTTTTAATGATTGCAATACATTTTTTTTACGTTAAAGTAAAAAATATGCAGGAAAACAAGAGGTCATTTACCCTCTTTGTTCTTCGGGAGGTAGAAAGAGAAGATCTTCTTTTCCTGAAGTCAGATTTCTACCTTAGTTGCTACTCGGGTACTCTAAGACCCTTTGAATTAACAAGAGCTAAGTTACTCCACTTTACCACGGGTCAATATTTCTAGGATTGAATACATGGTTAGATAAAATGGGATTGGTTTAGGATATTGTATAAAAAATTATTCTAAAAAATCGCTAGCTTCTCCCAGCTTTTGTGTCCATGCGCTCGAAAATGCACGAATTGTCAGATGTTCGATTTTTTTGCAGATTCGGTTTCAAAATTTCTATAACTCCAATGATGTCGTGTCCGTGTTGCCACGGAAAGGGGGTGCAGTAACTTCGGAGGATTACATACCTCTACGCACCCACAGGCCAGAAGTCTGACTTCTAGCTCATATGAAGATGGCACACACATTCGCTTGCACAACCCCTTTTTACAAGGGGCACATTCACACGCTTCGCAGTTAGAACATAGACGAAGAACAACTATGCCAGAAACGGGAATCGAATCCGGGATGCACAAATCAAGGGGGAAGATGCGCTATCCCTGAACTAAGACGCTGGTTATAAATCTAATGATGAGTATATGTGGTTCAGTTCATTCATTGACATTTACGTTTGCTGTTCATACATGAGAGAATAAATCGTTAGTAAAAGGAATTCGTTCAAACTTTAACAGAAATCACATTTGGTTGAAAGGTCATATGAAGAAATTTTTCTTCTTGTGTTCTTAAGTTACTGTGTTCGCATACCAACAGGTCGCTCTGTATCCCAAATATCTATTATATATTTGGGACTCAAGGTGATCTAAAACATAAATATTTATCAAAATCTATTGGTCAAATTATATTTGGAAATTCCATTACTTTTACTATTTATTTTTCTCATACGAGAATATTAAAAGTAAAAATCTGATCTTTTTTTTTTCTTTTTTCCTTTCTTTCTTTCTTTTTTTTTGCTTTTTTGTATTCGAAGTAAAGTCGTAAATCAAAAAAAATGAAAACGAAATTTTGATGAATCTAAACGTTTTAGAACTCTCTGAGTTTGAAAAGAATTTTTTTTGGAAAATGTCCATCCGTTTGACTGTGACAAAAATAATTCAAAATCGCATTGAGCTAGATAGTTTAAAATTTAGTATACAGCCTATACACTGAATTCACAAATTTATGTGAAATTTTGAATAAAATCTCTTTTGAGAAAATCCATCTGTCCAACTATTCGAATTAAAGTTATCACGAGATAATTATAAATACGATAATTATAAAACGAAGAGAGCTAAATAAATAATCTATAGATTTTATATCTAAATTTCACATCCTTATAAAATGTTTTCGGCCAAATTCAATGAAGAGTTGACTGCCAGTCTGTAGGTTCAGGTACATATAAACACGATGACTCAAAAATGCTGTGCCTTAAACATGCCGAATTTGGTATAAGATATTGCGACTACAAATGCAGTTTTATGTGAAATATTTGTTTAAATCAGTTGAGAAAAACGTGCCTAAGCAAAAATTCATCCAGATGCTATTAACGCATGCCGATAAATGATGCCAACTGACTTGCCAAAAATTAACATGATATATTCAATTCAAGCCAAAAGTTAATATTTCATGATAATTCTACGCCAATATTACGTAAAATGTTCTCTGACATGATAAGTTTATAAGAGGAAATATAAGGTTTTTAGCTTAAGTTTTTTATGCAAGTTTTTTTATTATTATTTTAATTATTTAAGTTTATTTATGCAATAAAGTTTTAGGAAGATCATGGTTTATAAGTGGAATAAGATTGAGTTCTGCCTCTCATGAAACATTCCTTTTGACTTAGCCATTTACAAACAAAATGCGTTGCGGAGTTTTACCCAAAACATTAACCAAAGAAACGGTACATCTAGTGGAAACGGATTAACCGGCTCAATCAATGCGAGAGAAACCTTGCAGGAACTTAAGAGATTTTCTTAAATGAAAGTAAAATTTTATAAACTAGAATTCTAGAAGGTTGTGACTGCTCCCACGAGGCGACAAGGAATGGGGGTGAAGCAAGGTGGGAAGAAAATCCAGAAATGGGAGGAGAGTTCCAAAATGGCCCATCCACAGTCTCGCTATGAAACGAGCCAATAAATCTTAGCCTTCATTTTAAAAGGTAAAGCCGTTCCTGAGTATGGAAGTTGTTCGGAAAGTTTTAATGGTTGAAGCTGAAATGTGTGTCCCGGCTTAGGTCTCTTCTACACTGACGTCATTCAAAAGTGATTGGTTCATAACTCCTCAGGTATGAAACGTCACAACTAGGGGGAAATTCTTCCAGATATTTATTTTTATTTTTTTATTTTTTTCAATCTTCTTCAAGATTCCGTGATGCGGAAAAGTAAACTTTAATCGTGAATTTCCGAGTTCTAAGGTGCGGACTTCATCTTGATCAGGACATCATCGGGAAAAGGTACATATTCCATGAAGTTCTGGCTGACTTTTTTTTTAACTCTCAGCAGCGAGAGTTCGAAATGTTACCTGATTTTTATTGTTGGTACTTTTTTTATAGTGAAAAATGTTAGAATGTGTCAGAACTTCGCTGAGTTTTGAAAGAAGTTTGAAGAAAAGGAATATCAAAAGTAGTAGTTTGTTTGATGACTATTTTTTTTAATGAGGGATGAAAAGAAATTTATAGCTGGAATTAAATAAGGATAGGGGATTTATATGTGGAAGGAAAATGTAAAATTATTTAACTTGATGTGACAGTATTCAGTGGGTTATTTAAGTACTATTTTTCAAGTAGGATTCTGTTTTATACAATATTCATTGTGATGAGCTTCTCAACCTATGATGACGAATTTAGTTTCTTATTTCAGATTGATGTAATGTATTAATGATTTATTTTATGTTAATATTTTTTAGATTATTAATTTTGCGATTATGTATATAATGATATTCCTTAATCGAACTCAAATCCTATTTAATTTCCTAATTTTTAAATTAATTTAGCCTTTATCAATTTCATTCTAAAATATTCTCTTATTTCTTGATCCAATTCAAGTTTTTAAAGAATATATATAAAGGCTGCAAGTGCTCTATAGAACTGCTGGTATTAGGATTTCAGCATGTCCTCAAGCTCCAAATGAAAGAATAAAGCTCTAAATGTTTACAGCATTCTTTTAAAGATGTCTAAAATTCTCTTTTTCTAATACACTTACCAAAAAAATCCCTATCAAAATTTTATAGTAAGAATACTGAAGGGAAAAATTATAGCCTCTTCTGCTCTTCTGTCCCAATGTAGATTGACGTATTTCATCGCTTCTTCCTTTTATATAATAAGCCTCCAGTGATGATTTAACCTTTCTTCTATTCCACTACGCAGCTGCTAAAACATGTTTATAATTAAATAGTCAACAGGGTTCGAACTTGCTCTAGAAAAACTCAATGGATTTCAATTCCATAGAGGCTTAAATTAAGAAAAAAATAAGAAATTAAAAACATAATTTAATTTAATTTTAAGTAAATATTATTTTAATACTTTTTAATTTATAGAATTATTTCTCAAACAGTATATTAAAATTTTCAGCCCATCTGGCTTCGGCCTCCTCTCAAACTAATTGTCTTAAGCAGCTGCCTAGTTGGAAATCCGATTTTCAAAGATATTCAATAATAATAAGTAAAGAAAGTAAATAATCTTTAAAATCATATTAATTTATAGCAAGGGTGAAAAAAAACCTAGAGAATCTATGATAAAACACCTTGTCCTTATTTCTGGTTTATGAAATTCATCAATTAATTGAAAGATGTGTTAGGACTAGATATTTTATCAAAAAGTAATTGACATATATAAACGAATTCAAAAATATCATTATCTCACTATCGAAATAAATCCAGTGTAATCCGATATAAGAATCTGTCTTCTGGAGAGGAGTTGCATTTAAAAAAAAGAACACTAGTTTATTTATTTAATTTCAAATGACAAAGAATTTAAGAACATAAATACAAAAAAGTTGAGGCTTCCTAGAATAATAACGACATAATTATGGTTTAAAAAAATAAAAGGATTTAGAAAAAATAGATGTCTAATCAAATGATTTTTTAGGGATTAGATTACTAAAAAGAAAGATAAAGAATAAAATATCTTTTGAAAAATCAGAACATTAAAAATTTTATAGAATAGTATCAATATTACAGTAGATATGCAACACATACTATTGTCTAGTGAATGTATGATGTGGAGCTCAGCAATCTCGATGTATTATTCCTCAAGAAAACAGTACACTTGCAAGAATCAATATACATAGGCCAACTGTAAATCATTATTAATGAAATAAAGTGTTTAGAATGCAGTCAGTAAGATTGCTCTACTTCAAACGAAGAATAAAATTGTCTAGACAGCAATCTCTGCTTAAATAGCTTCCGGAATAGTGCATTGAATCGTTTAGAAAAATTGCCAAATGTCGATTGGTAACAAGAAAATCATCTTAAATTAGTCTTAAGTTTAATCTTAAGTCTTAAGTTTAATCATCTTAAGTTTTTTTTTTATTCAAATATCTTCATTTTTATTGCCAAAGTTGCCAAATTTATTTAACAGTCGCCAAATAGTTGCCACAATCGGCAGTTGACCTGACATTAACTCATCACCCATTAAGATATCTCTATAAATAACTTCTTTTTTGGGGTTTAAGGGAGTAGTCCCAGATTCATAACAATATTAAAGAAATGTTACATCGAAATTCAATTCTTATCTAAATGATTTCCCAAAGTTATGCTCTGCTGGAGTTTGACTTACTAAGTGGTTCGTCTCACAGTGTAAAAAAGATTAAAAAAAATTTTAAAAATGCAATAAAAAATAAAAAACAAACAAACAAAAAGATAATTGTGTAGAATAGAATTTATATAACTTGCAAATTCAGTAGATATGCACTGCATATTAAACGAAAAATACAACAAAATTCCATAAAAATCTGCGCTTACAATCTCCAAAGTCATAAGATTTCATACCCGCAGCGACTTGATACATAAAAAAAGTAATGATCCAATATTAAAGGCTACCTATAATGTACTTGGAAACTTGGCATCCTAACACCATTAAGAACGGTTCACCAAAGTCATTTGAAATGGTATAGCTGTATCGAAATGACAGTCACCAATTTGTGCCTATAGCCACATATACGGGCACAATGATGCGCCTTAACGAACGCATAGTTTCCCGTGGGGCAAGAACTCCCATTTAAAATCCCAGGGGGCGGCGAATAGCTATAACAGTAATCGATAGGCTCATTTCACCTTTCAAACATCGATATTAATTAGGAAAGCTATAAATGACCACATTACGCATATTATGGAGGGGAGTTTTCATGAGATAAAAACTCCGCAGCGCTCTGCACGTACAAGCTATCACAAGCATTGCTTTAAGTTTTGGGTCGTAAGCTTTAAAATTGCTAGCGAAATAAGTCGTTAAATTCAGTTTTTTTTGTTAAATTTCATTTTTCGTCATATTTTTTTCTTAAAATAAATTTTGTAACCTCATTTGCATTCCAGTTATGCGGATGGCTTATCTGATATATTTGGATTCTTCGAGGGAATTGGAGGAAAAAGATTATTTTAATTTTTACGTTTAATTTTAAATATAAAGTTTCGGGATTAATTGAAAAGCTGTTATTTCAATTTTTATCTTTGGATACAGATAGCAAAATATGCTACCTTCTGGATATAAATAAGATATTTTTTATGACAAATGATGATGATGATGTTGTGACCGTGTTTCCATGGAAAGGGCGTGCAGTATCTTCTGAGGGTAAAGATCACTGAGCATCCAGAGGGAAGAAGTCTGACTTCTAGCTCAAATGAAGGTGACACACACATTCGCTTACACAAACCTTTTTTACAGGGGGGCACATACATACATCTCAAAGATAGAACATAGAACAACCATGCCCGAACCGGGACTCGAACGCAGGACACCAGATCACAGGAAAGACACTTTATGAGAAATAAAATGAAAAGAAGAATAGAAATTCAAGACAAAGAAGAAGAAAAATTGCAATTTTCGCATGTGGCAACATTTAGAATGCTATATTTTGCTTATAACTGCTAACAGATGGATACATTTTGCTGATAGAAAGGTATATTTCAATTAAATTAGCTATTTATACCAAAGAAAATAATAAAGACTATCAAAAAGCAAGTCAGTTGTAAACTTTTTATTTGTATCGCGTTGCAGAATATGCTTATTAATTTTTACTAACAGTTCCAAAGTCTGCGTTCCTGGCCTAAGGGTAATGCGCCTTCTAGTGATCTCAACTTCCTGTATTCGAGCCCAGATTCGGGCATGGTTGTTCTAACCCTTATTTTATCTATGAGGCGTGTGAAAGATCTCCCACACTCCACACAAAGGGGTTGTGCAAGTGAGTATAAACTTCATGTGAGCTAGAAGTCAGAATTCTGTTCTCGGGGGCTCAAGGGTCTTTACTCTCTGAAGCTGCTGCACCTTTCGTTTCTTTGTAACACGGACACGACATCCCCCTCAATAAATCCATGTTAAAAATATTGATTTTCGTTTATTGACTTAATTCAATCACTTAGCCTTCTACTGATTGTGTCAGAATATCAAAGGCATGCCTTTAATATTTTAAAATGTATTTAAATTTTTATTGACGATGAGAATTGGTCCTCTAAAATTTTTTTTAAAAGTTCTTTTCTCAAGTTCTTTTTTTAAATTTATGTTTGCTATGTGTTGTAATTTTTTTCTAGTTTATAACGGAGTCGTTTCTTTCTCGATATGATTATTTTTAAGGGTATACAAGAAATATTCTACTATTTTGATATGCAAGGAAACTATAAAGTATAGGAACATTTTTCTCATTTCATGCGTTACAATTTAGAAAAACTCTTGTATTTAAATGGATATTAGGTTTATTTTTTTAATAACGTGTATATCATATATAACTCATTTCTATAATCTTAACGAAATAGAATCTAAATTATTGTTCACAAACATAGTAGGAATTTCCAGAAATTGGGAGAAAAGTTTACCGTTCATTAAAATGGGAATTTTTTTCTTTCAAAGTGTAGCCTAAAATACATTTTTTATTAAAAATTTAATTTTTGAATATGAGGATGAAACACCACCATTTTTTAATAAAAATTAATGTGGAGAAAAATTTCTATTGCTTCTCATTAAAAATAAAATTGAAAGCAAAAAAATATTAATAGAAAAGAAGAAATTTGTTTTATTTTTATGCATATCACTTCAATAAAACAATTTGTTCTAAGCAATTAAAATTAAATATTTTAATTAGTCTTGACTTCTTATTATAATTGCATTTGAAAATTAATATCTTATCTTATTTAACTATTTTTGTTAACAGAATAAAATTTTTAAACTAAACTTTTATTTATAATAGAAGAACTGTATTTTTAATTACTTTAGAATAATATCATAGAAACAGCAATA
Source organism: Argiope trifasciata (assembly GCA_026543055.1). NCBI lineage: Eukaryota > Metazoa > Arthropoda > Arachnida > Araneae > Araneidae > Argiope > Argiope trifasciata. The sequence continues at coordinate 127,043 of JAPMOQ010037232.1, read as the reverse complement.
GTCTAAATATTACCTTTTCTATATAAATTAGTTAAATAACATATAAAAAGATCGATGCAAACTGTTTACTCGTAATTAAACCTTTTATATTCCCATTATGTTTATTATATATTATGTTTTAAACATAGCCAAATTGATAATACTTAATTATGTACAATAATTATTAGCAACCATAAGTTAAAAGCACTCTGTAATTTTTAAATATTTAATCTTTAAATATTGTAAGGTTATTTCCAGCTTCTTATATATTTTTTTGTCTGTCTGTTTTTATTTTTATCACCTTATTATTAACGTTATGCAAAAGTGCTAAACATATGAAGACCACATAATTATATCTAAATTAATTAATAAAAATTTTCCTATTTAAAATTAAAAACATCTCGCATTAAATTTACAGAAATATATAAAATATTTTATCTAAAATGCAAGCCATATCTTATAATATCTTATTCATATTTAAGAAAGTCAATAAAATTTTTAGATTTATGAACTGAGAAGAATTTAAATGTAAATCTAAGATTTTATTACACTCCGTAAATTGCATTTTGTTTAATTAATTTTCAACTGATTTCATTTACATATCAAAGGCAAGTCTATTGGAAGCATTAAAACTAAAACAAATACTTTTATAATGCGACGAAATCGAATATTTGTCTTTCAAAGAAATTTAGCAATTTTCATCAATGAACAAACAGTGCTCGAATATGATTTTAATTATCTAGAGATAAAATTCTATGAATTCTTTGAGTATGGCAGAAACCATAAAATTATTGAGATAAACATTATCAAAACAATTCTAAGTAATATAGAAATAAAACAGAAGACTAAGATAAATTCTGCTCCTCTTCGACACTGAAAAAGATAATGCAAGCTATCTCCTTTGAAAATACAGCGACAGTAAAAATAAGCATATGTTTGTATAGTCTAGCTCAGTAGAGCAGCTCCGAATACCCAACACAGTTTGGATCAAACATTTATAGCCAATGACTGAGACATTTCGTGTTATTTGACGGAAGACAAATATTTATTCAGAATTCTGTAGGATTATGATAAGAGAATTAGGATATAGATAGAATCATAAAAATGTAAAATTATGATGTGACTGATTCTTAATATTTGTATTTTTCTTCCAGCATCTTTCTATTCGGTTGCTGAAATGATAAAAATAGTGTGTCGCGTATAGTTTTTGAATATGATTTACACAACGTCTGGATAAAAATATTGATAAAATTATGCAGTTTTTATATTAGATTTGCTAGTGAGTATAGATGTTGCATTGCAACTAAATTTGAATAATATTTATGTTATGGAAGTTATGTTAATTTTATTTATATTTTGAAATTCTAAATTTACCCTCTAGAGAAAAAAGACCTGAAGCCAGAATAAAAAATTTGGGAAAATTTATTTCAAACTGTTGTTTTTCAGGTAAATTTGAATAAACGGCATTTTTCTCAGTTCACATTCGACAATAACGTTTTTATCCTAACAAATATAAACTTGAAAAGTTTGAAAAAAATGTTTGATTAAATTTAACTTTATTTCATAGGATAAATTATTGAAGATATCAAAGCTGCTATTTATGATTAAATTGTAGTGCATCCTAAATTTAATTTCCTAAAAATTGAGGGAAATATATTGAAAATTAAGTAATTCTTTTGAAAAATTCCTTTAAATGAATAAAATGTTCTAAATAAAATAACTAAATGATGTTTGAAAAAAAAACTAAATTCGAATTCATAACATGATACTTATTTTTCAACAAAACTATGAGTTTCAGTATATACGCATCTTTTTAAATATACGAGAAGCCAGAAAAAGTATAATATTGACTTTTGAAACTAATAATTTAAATTTCTTTCAAAAATTTATAAAGATCTTGATTACAATTTTTATATAGAACACTTATACATAAAATGCAAAATTTTTCATTTTGGTTTCATACAGTTCATATACATAATTATGCGTTACTATTTAAATTATATAATCGTTGTGAATTCGTTTCTAATTCTTCTATAAATTCTGAATTAATTAAAATAAAAATGAAATCATACAATAAAATTTTATGAAATCCCCCCTTCTCCCCCTCAAAAGTTTCAAGAAAGCTTTCTTAATTATTCCAAGATTTATTGATCAATATTCGGATCAAGATTTAAGCTGACTTAATAAATGAGATGAATGCTCTAAATAGGTTTGTTCAAAGTTCCTTAAATTTAACAATAAAATTTTATTGTACAATTTGAAAGAAAAGTCCTGTATTAATGTGAATCAATATTATAATTTGATTTTATGATCTCATCATCCGGGAATTCTGAGAAAAAAAAACTCACAAGGGACATCTGAAAAATTAGTCATATTTCAAAACAATGCTTATTTTTAGAAAACTCCCCTGGAATCTTTTTAATCACAATATTCCTAATTTCATTATTCTAATGTCTCACTTAAAAATTCATTTCTTTCCAAAAAATAACTGTTATATTGTTACAAGGGCAGATATTAAAAATAATTAAATTAAAGCCTAATATATTTTACGGAATCACTCCAAAAATTACTACCATATTAAAATTTTAAGGTATAATTATGCTTTACAAGATATCGTAGCCCCTTACAATTCTTGAAATGAATTCATTAGTCAAACAAATATAAATTAGAATAAATTACCTTAAAATTTATAATAATTATCTCAAATCACTATCCAATGAAGAAGATTGATAATGAGCTCGAATAATGTTATATTCGAGCTCATAATACCTATCGAATGTGTCCGAGTGTAATTTTACTGCATTTTCATGTCATAAGTTACGTATGTCGCATCTCTGAAGATCATAGTCATGTAATGCGGAGACAAATATCGGCAGTCTGGTTAAAATTAATTACTGCATATAAATCTCTCAGTTTGATTTACATTAATAGAGGCGCTGAGTTAAATCTAATACATAGTTTCATTCCCTGGTGGTTCCAGTCGTATGTGGTCTCTATTGTTTAGTTAGACTAAGATCTCATTGTTTGCATACTACTAACTGTTTGATAGTCACTACAAATGCATTCTTGCAGATAGTAGATGTTAGTTTATATGCAATGGATTTTGAATGTCTCTCCTTTAACTAATCCTATTCATACAAATATAAATTGTATTACCATATGTATGAATGACACGACATCTTGCGTTGATGCATATCATTACTCGCAAAATCAGCATTGCTCGGCAGCGGAGATATTGTTTGGAATAACTACAGTTCTGAAATGCAGAAAATGGTAAACACAATATAAATATATTCAGTAGAGTCTATTTATTAAAATTTTCAGTCTAGGATTCACGCGATGGGTAGATCGATAATGACGTTTTTCATTTGGTGTTTTTCTCTTAATAGTAGTAGTGTCCGTAAAATGCATTTTGATTTAACGGAGATTTGTATGAAAACTCTCATTTAGAGACATAATATTTGAGTGCAAATCTTGTGTTAATTTAAAATTCAAGAATTCTCTTACTTTAATTTTGATTATTTTAAATAAATACTAGAGAAAGGCTGAAGTAAAAGATATATTATGCTATTCTTGATTGAAAATTATTTATAAATACATTAAATTGAATAAGATGTATAATTATATTCAAGATGAATTTTTTGAAAAACATTAGAAAACAGCTCTATTTTTGAATACTTGCATAATAAAGATTGTAAAAAACATCTGTGAAACTAAAATATATCGATTTAAAAAAAATAATAATTGGAATATAGTTTTTCTTTTCAGCTTAGAAGAGACATGAAGTAAAAATTATTTTTATTTCACAGATTTATAAATAATTTGCTAAAAATTATGCTGATATCTTAAGAAATATACGATCTAATTACCCGGATTAAAAATAAGTATCGTTTATATCCATTCTTTAAATAACGGAGTATAATTGATAAATAACCAAAAAATTAAAGTTTTGTATTGTGAAGCACTAAAACGAATATAATATATTTTTCAATGAATATACTACTTATTCCCTAGTTCAGCAGCTGCAGAACATATTGAGAACTTATTAAGTAAAATTTAAACAAAAAATATGCATTAGATTTTAATTCATGAGGTTTTTCATACGAAAATTCTATTCAAATTGCAGAATTTATGAAAATAACATCTAAAGACGTAAAAATGCATTAAAACATATATAAATGGAAATATTAAAAACTGTGTAACCACAAAAAATAGGTTTCGAAACAAAATTCTGAAAGTTTCATGAAGAAACCTGCTTAAATTTTAAAATTTTAAAATAAAAAAAATCATAATTCCTCAAAAACTTGAATTTTTAACTTAGTTACCTGTTATATAAATGGAAATATTAAAATCTATGTAACCACTTAAAATAGGTTTCGAAACAAAATTCTGAAAGCTTCATAAAGAAACTTGTTTAAAGTTTAAGAATATAAAATTAAAAAAATTCCTAATTCCTCAAAAACTTGAATTTTTAAGGCAGTTACCGACCTTAAATTAGTTTGAGCATTTATTAATAAACAAATAAAAATGCAGAATAGATAAACATAAGAAAACTCAAAAATTTTGTAAGTTAAACTGACCTTCAGCTTACAGATTCAATATTTCTACTGTTCCTCAGACAGGCTGTCATAAGATTCTAAATTTTAACAAAGCACATCTTTTTGTAAATTTGTTAAAATGAAGAAAGAAAATAGCCTTAAAAACTGCGTAGTAATGCATTAACATAAAGAAGAATCATGCATAGTTAGAAATGATTGTTTCTTCCACCGAAACAACTCTTGACAACTGACTAACGAGCGAAAAAAAAAATTTAGAATTTCCATAATGAGGAGAGTGAAGTTTAAAATATGCATTTTATTTAAAAGGAATGAAACTAAAAAAATATAAAAAAATAAATTTTTTAAACGTGTGTTTACCGTGTGAAATTTTGCATATCTAACAGCATCGCTAACAACATCCTTAAAGTACTTTTTTTTTACCTTGGACTTTTGTAATATATGTTGATAAATATTTGCCTAAAGACCGGAAAGAAACAATAATACTTTAAAAAAAAATCTTGTTTTTCATAATATCTTTTTTTTTTTTTAATTTTTCACAAATAAGAAAGATTTTGTTAACATGAAACTATAAGCACCTTTTTCATGGGCCATCACTTCTACAAAATTTTCGTTAAGTCATTTGTGGTGAAAAATCGCACTGCAAACGATAAAAAATGCAAGAGTTTTTTATTCTGGGATGGCAATAAGTCGTTAAGCAGTCAGTCGACTGAAGTGCTCCTGTTATTGAGTTAAGTTTTTTTTTGTTCTTTGGAAGATATGCTTAAACCTTTAAGTATAGCAACAGCAGTTGGATCGTGTCTTTAACACAACGCAATTCTTTTCTTTCGAACCCCAAGGGTCTCATTTTCGTCTGCTAATGATCATAGGAGAGAAAAAATGAAGATTCGAAAGAATCGTCTGCCAACTGGAGACACAGTTGCGGTTGTAGATAAAGTCATTTTTCACGAAAATTATAGCTCTGTTGCTTCTGCCATGCCTTGTCAAGTTCTCACTTTAATTTAATTTATAAATTTTTCGTTTTTTTTCCTGTAGCTATTCTCATGACTAGTTTAATAGTTGTGGTTTGTTTTCAGTGTTCTTTTGCGATTTTGGTAAAGAAAGAAAAAAATATATACCCTTTAGAAGCTCATGTTATAGAGAATTCAAACGAAAAGATTAATTGTTTTGCTACTCATTTTTTAAAATTAATTTCTAGATAATTTATAATTTTACTTGTTGATTTAAATGTTTAAACTAACATTTTTTCTTCTTTAAAGCCATAAAGAACTAAAAACTAAACTAACAATTTCCAAACGGAGATTCCAATAACTTTTTTTATGCATGGTAGTGAAAACAATTTTTTAAAATTAATAAATAAATTTAAGTACAAACTAAAAACTGGAGGCTATAGGAGGTTGTATGTTAAGAATTTGTGATCATTGTAAAGAACGCTAACGAAGTATGTTTTAAAAAATTATAATTTCATCAAATGGTTTAAAGATTTCTTAATGAAATTAAAAAAGCAAAATGTTCAAATAAAAATTTGAAAATTGTTTGATGTAAAAGATAATTCATTTTTTTTGGCATTTCAAAATTATTTTACATTCTTATAAAGATTTAAAAAAAAATATTTTATTAAAATATATTTGCATTTTTAATAACAATTTATTTTCAGGTAGAAAAATATTTTTTAGAATTAAAAAAAACTAAAAGAAAAATGCTAAAAGTTTAAAAAAATGAAAAAGAACTCACATACGCGACTTAGAAAATGAAATGTTTTCCTAAAACAAAGCAATCACAGTGTGGAGATCTATAATTATAGTACATTTAGCAGCTTTCCTGAGATATTTTGAAGAGAAACTAAAGCTCTCTTCCAGTACAATCAGTTAAATATCTCTTTTGTATTTTGATTAAAAAATGTTTAATTCTCAAAAAATTAATCCCTAAAGAAATATCTATTTTCTAAGTTTGGTGTTATAGATGAAATTCAAAGTCTTAGCAACGGAACTTTCATTTCGAGATGACTTTGAATACTCCCACATTAATAGGCATCTTAATAAAATCCATTATCTATAATATTATTATTCTAATTTACTTCACCCGATTAAATCAAATTTTCCTTATTATCACATCATGTTATATGGCTCCCAAAATATTAAAAGATGATCAAGCTCACGATCAACAAACTCTTTCTGAAGTTAATGATGTTCAATATTATATTAAAAAATAATTTAATTTTGCTTTTATGTTGCATAGTTCGAATTATCTTCGAAAAGCTTGTTTTATTACAATAATATAATAAATGAATTAAATCATTAGAAGCAGCTGTTTTATTAATAATGTCATTCAGTATGATGTTACACTGCAATGTCATTGCGCATGACAATTAATATAGAGCTGCGCATGTTTTTGCCTAGACAATATATTTTTCTTCACATATGATCTGGAATTGATGAGAAAATAATATTACGATCCATTAACTTGATTTGACTCTAAATAAAGTTTATAAAAGGATTGTAAAATAGAGCAGAAATTGTTGCATTTTAATAGAAGAAAAAAAATCATGTTCAGTTTTCCTTTCTACCTTTAAACTTATTTGAGTATGCAAAATTATTTTATTTATTGTAATGTTTTCGGTTTTAATAATCTGTTTTGTTTCAGAAGGTGAAGGTGAATTCGAACAAAGATATTTAAATAAAATATTCACCTCATAAAGAAATATTTAAATTTCTAATACCATTATCTAGGTATTTCTTTTTCAAAAGCACGGAAAAGAGGTTCACTATGTTTGTCATTAATCTTTACCGAGATTAATTATAACATTTTAATAAAAAAATTTATAAGTTAATCGTTCATACATATTTGTGGATAATAAAGCATAAAAAGATCAAACGGTTTAAATATTCTTTTAATTCCTCCTGCATTTTAATCCATCAACTAGCATTTTCTAAGATCAATCAAAAATATTTTTAAAACAGGCTCTAAAATTCCACGAGCCTTCATTTAAAACCATCCCTAGGCAGGTTTAATATTTTTAAAAGAAGGCTTAAATATCAAACATTTCTAATAAAATTCCTGCACCTTTTTTCTTAGAGGATGGAGGGAGAAAAAGGTGCTGACTTTCCCGGACTGACAGCGTTCTTTCGCAAAAAAGGCATTCAAAGTGAAAGCAGAAATATCTGGTTACGTATGCCTCATATTCTCGATTGGATCTGATTTCCCTCTCAAAGAAGACAGGGGAAAAATTCCCCAAAAATCGAATGCCTATCGCCAAATGGCGGAATCATGTCTACCACTCAAAACATCGATCTATCGCATGAGAGCCAGCAGATGGTGAAGTTTTTATGTTGTCTGGCGTTTATTATAAAGATTCTTTTATTGGAGCCGTAGAATAATATGCATGGCCTGCAATGTAATATTTAATGATCTTTACTGGAATTATTAGATAAGAGTTTTGCTACACTGTAGAAAAAGATTAGAAAGTTTATGGGGAAAGCGTTGTTTGTTTTGAGTCAATAGTATGCATGCGTTTTTAGCAAAATTGTTGTTATTTATTAATAGCTATATACAGATAAATTTTGAATAATTAATTGCAGCTGATGTAAAATACGTACAAAAACGATTTTCAACTGATGATGAATGCGTATAAAAATTATTTGTAAATGCCAATTTTGTATTTAAATATATAAAAATTTAATTAATTACATTAATTTAACCAATGATTATGAATAAAAATGTTTTAAATATTCGGCATTTTCTCTTAAAAATAATTTTGATTTTTCAGAAAAATATTTCTGCTCTAATACGTTTAAAGCAAATAAATAGCAAATTTACTTAAGTTAAATTAAACAACTAAATAATATATAGGCATACAAGTTAAGATTTCATAAATTAAATATCTCGATATTATCGTTTCTATTTCTTTTTCGATTTTATCAGAAATGTTTGTGCTTTAAGAGCTTTTGGCCAAAATGTTAAAGTCATTTTCATTTTTTTTCTGCTTTAATAGAACTGAATAGCATGTCAAGGCTAATAAGTTAAAAACCATATCGCGACATTTCTGATACATTTATAGAAAGGTAATCATGTCTTAAAAACATTTCATAAAACATCACTGTAAAATTTAAATCATTTAACAAAAACTAATTTTTTTTCTTGTTATATTAACATTGAATAGTTTGGATATCCCCATCAATGTAATCCCGAATTTCCATATTATTCCAGTCAATATAATATGGAAATTCAAGGTAATCCACCATTTGGCGAGCAGAAATAGTATTACATTTTATGTTTACTATATTTTAAATGAAGTAATTTAAATAACAAAAAAGGATTCAAAAATTTATTTTTTCTATTAATTTTTTATTTATGCATTAATTTATTACCAAGATTATGTTATGATCTAATGAGAATAAAAATTCAAATATTGTATTGTCGTAAAATAATTTATAAAATACATCCATTTAAAATATGTGGTGTGTATCAGCTGTTGAGAATATATAATCAAATTCATTATCACGAATATTCATTATGAGATACACTCATTTTAAATAGATGGTGTTTGTATGCTATTGACAGCATATAATAAAATTCAGTATCATGGTTATTGCTATCGCCAGCATATAATAAAATTCACAATCACAATTATTCATTATGAGATACACCCTTTTAAAAAACACTGTATACGTACGCTGTTGGTAGTATATAATAAAATTTATTATCACAAATATTTCCACAATATATCCTTATATGGTGGTAATATATATATCACCATATGTTGGTAATATATCATCATATTTCAGATTTAGCTTAGTAAAGAGATTTCCAATTATATTTTAAAAAACTCTTTTTAATACTTAAAAAATATACTGATTGATACTAAAAGCATTTGAATTCACTATTTATCCAGAATTTGAAAGATATGAAAAATAATAAATATACATTATTTTATTATGTTTATAATTTGAGATGTGATTAACTGACAATGTTTGATTTTTAATGCATATAGCATTTCAATTTTTGAATTAATTCAGCTAATGGGGGAAAACTTATACTATTTTGCTCAATTTCTAATTGTTCTCATATGTTTAGATACTTGAACGAAATGAAAAATACTAAAAATGATTTTCGTAAGTATACCGTTTTTTTTCATAAATTAAGCAAATCGAAAAGCAAGTCAACTTTTAAATTATAGGACAACGAGTTCGACATTGATTAAACTCTTCCTGAACTGCGAACGCTTAAAATCAAGAGAATATTTAGGAATTTTAGAAACTGCAACAAAAGTAACTCAGCAGTAGAATAAAATGTTTTTCCGAAATAATTCTCTTAAACGTTCTAGGCAACTCTTCGATATAAGATACGCTAAAAGTTAGAAAACAAAAACATGTTTTCCCCCCTTTTCTTTCTTTTTTTTTAGCTTAGGCCCATATTTCATAGAAGAGTTGGTATCTTTTCTCTTTTAAGAAAGTAATTGAAATATTTAGAGGATGGACGTTAGCCAACTTTCAGTTTTATGGAAACACGCATCCATATTTTTTACAAAGAAATGTTTATTTACAAATAAATCTAGATCTATATATAAACAGAAATAAACATTAAAGGGTTCAAATAACTAAAGGGGTTTATACTATAATGGTTTATGTAGAAAATGTAAAGCATTTTTTATTCTCATTAATAAATTATTATTTCTTAAAAATCTATAGCTAAAAAGAATTGAATATTTCTTTAAAAATTTAACAAATAAAATTTCGAAATTTTGTTCATTCAAATGATAAGGAAATCTAATACAAATTGTAGCTAATATTGTGGAAGAATACCAAAAACGAAAGGTACGATAAAATATACTAATTTTATATTTGACAAAGGAAGAGACTGGTTTGATTATCTGAACCAATAATTGTATGTAGTTCTTTTAATATGGTTTATGTCGATTTAATCTAAAAAAAAGTTAGGGAAAAAAACTCCAATTATTAAATTGGTATCTATGTATTGTACAGTTTCCTTGCTAAATTTGTAGTTGTATGGACTTGATATTTTAGCATTGTAATATTGGTTGATTCAGAAAATGTAAATGAACAAGTTTCAATTCTTCTTTAATACTGAATGCAATAGTGATAATAAAAATAATTATTCTGATTAGAGCATGGATGTTCGCGGCAAAATGTATCCATATGCAATGAGTTATAAGGACAACAGAAAAGAAGATAGACTAAACAAGTAGCGGGGTGAATACCTCCGATTTTTTTCCCCTGTGCTCTTCAAATCTTATCACATAGTATTTTAAGTATTTATTCAAAACATTATGAGTGCACCGTGAAGTTAAAGTTATAACTAAAAATAATCTACCAAATGATATTGAACCAAAAGGAAACAAGACCACGGTGCCGCAGGGGATTATACGCCGAAAAATCATTTTCAGGCGGTTAACAAGTACTCCCTAGTAAAACACAAATATAGCCCCATTTCTCTCGAAAATACTCTAAGGAGATTATTTAACTTCATACACAATTCAGCTAAGTCCGGAGCCTACATGAGGAATAATCAAGGATCACAAAGGTTTCTTTTACTTATATTACGAATTTATTTCATGGGTTAAGATTAAAAATTAAAATGGGGAAAACAATCATTAAAATTTATTTTAATAGAGAGCAAAATAGTTGTTACTATAATCTATATTTACTTCTGTAGATTTGCTGTTATAAAAGTCATATCCTCTGACTTGATGTCGATCGCATTTCTAGGCACAATCGAAATTTGATATCTCAATCCATTAACAATCATATTATTAAAATTAAACATAAATATTTCATTCTAGTTTTCAGTACAGCGTATGGAATTCGCAATATTTGAGGATAAACAGTTTTGCCATGTAAAATTGAGAAACTGTATCAAATAATTTTCTCGCAGTTAATTCCAAAATTTTGAGTTAATGGTTTATTCAGTGGAGCACCTATAATTTCTGCAAACTGTGAATTAGAAAAATTTATTTATGGGTGGATAGAATTTAAGATGGTGGTTGGCAGTAGATATGAAGATAATTTAATTGAAAATAATTTCCACTTTCGAATATATCTAGAGTTTCAAGCCATTTATTTTATGATAAAATGCTGTAGAATTCATATAGCGTATAAAAATAATATCCTATCAAAAGTTTTGAGATAAAATGTGAGAAATAAAAACGTATCATTACAGCAATAACAACAAAACATATGATTTTTCGATCCTTTAAGGATATTCATTAATCGAATTCGAATGTATTATAACAATAGCTTGCACTAATTAAATTTAAGTAGTAAGTATCACTAATTTTATGTATAATTAAACTTGCTTTAAACCTGTTTTCAGAATAAAATATAACAAAAGTTGCATTTTATGCTCTTCTTATACCAATATATCTCATTTAACTAAAATATTTAATTCTATACGGTTAATTAATTGAATGATTTCCATCCTATATTAAAAACTTACACTATTTCATTTAATTTACCATAAAATGATAAATTCAATTGCTCTATAAATGTACCATTATGACATAAGTTTAAATATACAGTGTGAACGTGACCTGAATATGTTTCGGGAGACATCCATTATATTCATACACTATTCAGAAAATACAGCTGGAACCACTGGTAGTAAAATTTATTTTAAGGCTAATGTTTAAATGCGAATAGTAGGCAATTATTATGAAATTCTATTTTTGATACATAAAATATGTCACATCTTATGAAATATTTAATTAAGCGATTCATTTGTACAATTAAATTTTTTAACTTGATGTAGGTATTTTATATTTTATGATAAAACGCGAAATCCATTCGGTCTGTAGAGCCATGTTTTATTAATTTTAAATGAGGTATTTTCAATTATTTGAATGATAATAACCAAAAAGGTTCTATTTCATTAAATAGAAACTATGGCTAGTTCTGTCTGTTAATGAAATTGTTTTACAAATACTATTTATGTGTAAAATGCAATATTAAACTGTTATATGGATCGCTTTTTTCCATTTCCTACTATTAGTTTACACTCTCCATATATATATTTATTTATACATCTTACACAAATTTTCAATCTTAATAAAATACTTTTTATTCATCCACTCAAGTTCAAATACGTTTTTTAAACGTAGTGGATGAAACTTGATATTAATACAGTTTTTTCAAATATTAATTTAATTTAATTAATTTTTAAAACTTTAAATAGAGTTTTAACAGTTTGTAATGAAAATTCAAATCAACAAGCAATAGTTCAATCTGTAAAATGCAATGATTTCCGCATTTTTTCACTTGAAAATGAAATACGAGTTCAATTCTTGCGAAAATCAATAATTGTTTTGGATAACTATTTAATAAAAATTAATAAAATAATAATTTGTTGACTTAAGTAAGAATTGAATAAAATTTTTTTATATTACTTTATATATAAAAATATGTAATTCTGAGATATTTAATTTATGCTTATCCGAATAAAATTAATCTAATTAATCCAGTTTATTAATCAATATAGGATTTTTTGATGCTCCAGAAGGTTTTCTTTTCTATTAAAATATTTCTTAATACACTTCATTGAGGAAGAATTCCGTTATTGAAAATTTAATAGCTGATTTACAAGTTTACTTTTTTAAAAGGATAAACGATTTTTAAAATACACTTGCTAATATCATTCCGATATTTCTTTTTTTTGCAATCCTCTTTTATTTATTTTATTATTTCAACTTGGCAAAGAATATAAGCTTCTAGAAAATAATTCTAGAAATTCCTCTATGTCAAAAATTCTTATATAATCCTTTTTGATATTACTTCAATAGGTATTCGTTTTCGAACGTTTCAAAGCACTTTGCTTACACACTTTAGTAATGGGGATATGCAGTTTAAGAGAAAAGGAGATTAAATATCACTCGCTTGCTTATTTAATTCTATTTAAGCCTGACTTTACTCTTCTTATTCCAAGTCCAGCATTTCGATAAAGAATCTTTTGCTTTCAGAGATAAATTTATCTAGCATTTCGAATTGGACTTATTATAATCTATTTTCATTTTAGAAACAGACTCTCGAATCATTTCGTACTTGGTTTCTAAAAAAGTGTTTCTTTAAATTTTTGTTTTTCTTTTGCTTGCAGCTTACTCTGATGTGATCTTTAATAATGCTTCAATTATTTTTATAAAGATATGACAGCTGAATAATTTGTAATTCCTCATTTGTATTTTTGTACGTTTACATAAACATAAAAACAGTAAAACCTGCTTAAATAGTTTGTTCAATATGTTTGCATACAATAGCATGCACAACAACTTTTTACAAGGGGGCTCTTTCACACTCTTCACAGATAGAATATAGGGTGAAGAACAACCATATTCGAATGAGACTCGAGTCGGAATGCCCATATCACAGGGAAGACGTTCTATACATATGTGAGAAATTAAAAGAGTGTCATTTAAAAGAATGTCTTCCATAAGTTGAAGAGAGGATACCTATGATAATTTTCTAAAAGAAAAGAATAAAACGCCAATTAGTGATTGATATTTTTCCGTTAAAATGAGCCTCTTTTTTTAAAAAAATGATGCATTAGCAAAATGATCTTCATATCCTAGTTGGGTATTGTTTTATGTTTAAACAATGGCTCGAACATATTAATTCCACAAATATGCTGAGGAAAAATCTTTAAAAAAAACGGGATTTGAGATTTCTCTTGAAGTAAAACACAAATCACCAAAATAAAAATGATACTCATAGCTACGCACTACTCTACTATATTTTGATTACGCACAAAAAATATTATTCAAGGCTAAAAGCAAACAAATGGATTGAAAAATACTCTCTTTTTTCGCTCCATCTCTTACATTAGACAAACTGCATATTAAAGAAAGACAACAATTTTTCTCAATATGTAAAAATGCGAAAACAACTAGAGAAAAGTTTTCATTTGCAGATTTACCTTATGTCTGGGAGGGTGGAGGGTAGAACAAAATCAGAGCCATCTCCCAAAGAAAAATACCCGAGAAGAGTGAAGGAAAAATTACCTTACGCCAGCAGAAAAAGGCAGATAAATCTCTTTTCCCTGCTTTTATCTCCGTAAATTAAATTCGAAAGATAGCTTCCACGCAGGTGGCAACGACTTAGCCACCTGAAGGGCGAGTTAGGGTAAGTCGGAAACGCAGACGATTTATGACACGTCCCAGGGAATACATTTTCTTGCTCCCCGAAAAATGCAGCCACATAAAGTAATCATAAAAAGTGGACGGACATCTGTTATCGTGTACCTTTCACGATATTTTGTAGCTGTCGAGTCTTAAATAAGTTATTAGGTGGCTGAAAGTTTTTATGCTTCCAACAAAAAAAGGAGAAAAAAATAAATAAAATATCTCTTTTCATGGGGCTTTTCACCGTTATTTCAGATGGCTGGGTTTTATTTATTCTCGGCCCATTGACACACATACTCATCGATTTTTTTTATGAGAAACTCTTGTAGACAGCTCCATTTTGCAGGTGGTTTTATTTATTTTTCTTTTTTCCTTTTTTTATGTTCCGCAAGGGATAAGTAAAATTAAGCATTTCATCTGTTTCTGCTCCAATGAATACGCGCTGAACTTTGTCAGACTTCTTTTCAGAATAAATTTGAAAATGAGATTGCGAAAGCTTTATGAAATATGAGCTTAGCTTAAATGTATTTCGACCATTTTTTATGATTTACGCTACCGAATTTATTCTGGGCCTTTTTTTGTTAATCTTTGATTTTTCAGGCATTAATAAAATTAGAAACTTATGCCATTTGTTTCGTAATTAATTTATCTGAAAACTCGCTACAAAATTGTAAAAATTCTTTAATTTTTTTATCAATTTTATTATTTCTGTTATATAAAATATGGTCAAATTTTTTTAATTCTTTGGTTTCATAAACAAATATTGATGCACACAAAATTTAATAAATATTTAATTAATGCATATTTCGTGGATGGATATTTTTAAATAATACTTTTCTTTTTAGATCACGACACATGGTCTTAATTAGATATTTCCCATCTCACATTTTATTTTGTACAATCCATTCAGAATTTTATTTAAAAAAATATTTCTTATTAATGTCTGTTTGTATTAGCCTTTAATATCCGTCTAATTACAAAATTAGAATATATAATCAGGAAATAAAAATAAAAAAATATATATGAATTTTTAATTCGAATCATATCGCATAATAATGTTTTGCGCTTGATTTTTTAAAATAAAAAATTTATATTTAAAATTTACTCTTAATCATTAAAAACTGCGATAACTCGCAAGAAGAAAGTGTATTAATATCCTCAAAACGAGCAAAACTATCCATGAATTAAAACTATGAAAAGTATTGTAAAATATATTTTAAAGTAGCTCCATAAAATTGATTAAAATTAGAGAAGAATTATATGGAAATACAATCCATTTATCTCAGTGCAATTCTTTTACGTTTTAAAGTTAAGTTGAAATATTTTTAATCCTAAGATGACTTAAAAACTTTAAATGATCGAGAAAACTATAAGAAGATCATTCAAAACTCTGTACAAAGGCAACAGCTGGCAACAAATGTGGTATTTATTGTATAACAGCAGTGAAGTTAAAAGCGTTTTTGTGAATTTTTAATAAAAAAAATTAATCAAAAATGTAATGATTTTTTTATTAGTTTTGTATCATAATTTTTGAAAAATATTTCAAGCATATGTTTCAATAATAACGACAGATTAATTCTCATATGGAGTATGGTTATTTAATTCATTTTTTAGTGCACGATACTTCTATACTTATAATAAAGCTCAATGTGTGTGTGTGCGTGCGTGCGTGTGTGTGTGTGTGTTGGCGCTCTACAGGTCAGACGGTTGGACCTACAGCTACCAAATTTGGTACATGTATACTTTGGAGGTTCGGAATGTGCAACTCGGAGCCCTTTTTTCGAATTTTTAATTAGAATTTGAATTAACTAAAATTTAAGCGAAATTTCGACGTTTTTCCGCTATAACTTCGAAAATATTATCGCGCAAGCATGATTTTAACATCAATTTGAGGATAAAAAAAATTAGCTTTCTGATGGTATCAGAATTTTAATGTATAACTTAAGTCTCTATTTTTCATGAATTTTTAAAGAAATATTTTAACCATGTTTTTTTGAGCACGTGACTGGATAAAATAAAAGAAAACAGTGACGGAAGTTCAAATAATAAAAAAAAAAACTATCATCGTAAATCAAGTCTAAAGAAATGATACTTTTAGCACGTGACTGGATAAAATAAAATAAATATAAAATGTGATATTTTCTAAAAAAATAATTGCAAGGCAAAGGTTTATATAATCGTTTGCAATATCTATATCATTAACTCAATCAATCTTTATTTACGGTAAACCTGATTGAATTTAGACATGATATGCATTGAAATCCCGACTTAATGGCATATTTCTGTAATCGTTTGCAATATCTGTATCATTAATTCAATAATTTTTTTCCATTATAAAATGTGATAGTTTTTAAAAAAATAAATGCAAAGCCAAGGTTTCTATAATCTTTTACAACATCTATATCAATTATTCAATATTTTTTTTCCTTTTTCGCTTTCTTTAAAAAAACACATTTAATATTGAAGCATCACGGAAAAAAACATTTTTAATTTCAGGCCAATCAAAGCCCGGAATTGCTTCAAGGCTAACGTATATGTGAGTTAATTAAAAATTATAGAACGCATTATTCTTGGCGAACCAGCTGGTCGCCGAAGGCGGCTAGTTATAAATAAGAATAAATTATTAAAATAAAACAAAAGTAGACTTATTAAATTACTATATTTCTGATTAGAGTCATGTTGCCTTTAATTCGTTTTTTCATGTAGCTTCCTTTTTATTTGCTTGTAATAATGTAATCACGTGAAAAAAAATTGTTTTCCATTCGCCCAAACTAAATGAATGAATACAGCATTGAATGTTTTTTTTTGTAACAAATGTAATAGTAAAGTCTTTTATCTCAGATTCGCTCACTGATGTAACTTCACACGCACACACTCAAATATATTTTAATTTCAGAATTTGATAATTTTTTATGTCCCTTCATTAATTGTAAATTTAATAAATATCCCTTCATTCTTGTAAAGTTTAATTTGTTTTTTCTGTAGAAACAATTTTTTGGAGAAAAATAATGAAATGATGATAGTAAAAAGTTGTTAGAAAATTTTAAAAGCTATTAGATTATTCTGCGTGCATTTCTATTCTTTAAACAGATTTAGAAGACTTAAAAATCCTTCTGACTTTCCTCTCTATTTTCACTTAACGTTCATTTTGGCTTTCTGTTATATTTGTCTCGTTTTATATTGTAGTATTACTTGATATTTCGAACATAAATTTCTATCCTTATGACTTGTATCATTTCAGCCATTTTCACGCTTTCCTCACCTGTTGCCATTTTCAAAATCTTTTGCTCCAATTGAACGGATCACGTGGTCTTTTACTCCTAGACCGGGTCTGACATTGTTTGTTATTTTTGCAGCGAAACTAATAATTAATTTTAATTAATATTTTTATTAAAATCTTACATATATTTGCTTAACTTCAAAAGTGGCATTTATCTTTTACATTTGCAGAACATGCCACTAGAGTTTTCCGTAATTACTTTTTCGAATTTTGTATCTTCTTTTTCATATTTTTGCAGAATTTTCTGTGTCATTATCGGCGCAAGTCAAAATTTGAGAACTGTTGCGCTGTTTTCTCTTTAAGGTAATTTCATAGGAATTTCAAAAGTATGCATTGATTCAGAGTAATTCGTCATTTAAAGTAATAAAATTAATTGATGTAATAAATAATAAAATAAATGTAGCATTCAAAGGAATTCAAATTTAAGTAATAATTGGCAAAATAACAATTTTTTGTTTTATTATACCTTGAAACAGGTTTAATATTCAATTCAACAAGCATAATATTAGAAGTCGAATTTTTAATTAATTAATTTCCTTAATTTTACATATTTTTTGTTTATAAAGATGAATATTTATATTCAAATTTTCATTAATTTAGTCACGTACTAGAATTCTGAAATTTGAATTTTAGTGAAAATAATTTTTAATTATATTGGAGCTCATAATTATAACTAGAATTTATTATTTTAGTTAAATGGTTTTTTTCACTGAAATGTTTCAATGAATTATTAGTATATAGATTCCATAATATATTTAACAAGGAATTATGTATAATAAAAACTAAAAATAGAAAACCATATCATACACCACTTTATTAACGTAGTAAAAAGTAGGAAATAATTTAAAAAAATTGAAATTGAAAATTATTCTAAAGAATATATAATATAATTATTAAAAAGGGATCCTTGGAAATTCTTTTTTAAAAATTAAAAGTGAAAAATTAATCTAAAGAATATATAATGTAATTATTAAAAAAGGATTCTTGGAAATTCTTTGAAAATTAGATTATTAATGTAAAGTTTAAAGCACATATTTAAAATTGTATTAAATATACTTAAATGTATTTTAAATGTCATCTATCAGAATATCTCCATCGGAATTTCATGTTATTACTGTTTTGTTTTGACATCCATATTTTTTATTTAAAAATTTTCAAAACTGAAGACTTTATATTGTGTAATAAGAAAAATAAAAAGAATATTTTTAGAATAAGAATATTAATAACGTGTTCTGGAACATTTGTTATTCTACAAAATACTAAGTATCTACAAATAGAAATCAGAAATTTTATTTATAGGAATGCGGAATATCAATAAAATATAATTTTCTTCCTGATAAAATTTTATATCCCCATTAAAAATATGGATGCAAATTGCAAAAAAACTAGACAGACTCGGTATTATGTTCTAATAAATTCTAGGATTCTTCTGTTCAGATAAATTCTAGGTATTTCACGTCTTTTTTTCACACTCACTATGATTATTATAACAACATTATAATTATTAATTATATATAACAAGAAAGAAAGAATAAAAATAATAGAATAATAAATATAAAAATCTGTTTATCATTGTATTAAAATATTTTTAAAAATTCAAAAATCCTGCAAGCAAATAAAAAAAGTTGTGAAAAGCAATATCAGGAAACGGTAACACTACAAAGGATAAAGTAATCTCCAAGCAATCCAAATATATTGTTATTTATATCGCCATATACACCCCCAAGATGTCAGCGATTAAGTCTGCTGTTTAAACAAAGCTTGTGTTCTATAGTCTCTGAGTGTAAAGACCCGTGAACACTCGAAGGCAGAAATCTGATTTCTAGCTCATATGAAGATGACACTCACACATTCGCTTGCACAGCCCCTTTTTACAGGGGGGCCCTTTCACACATCTCACAGATATAACATAAAATGATGAACAACTATGCTCGAACAAGGGCGCCCAGATCAGGGGAAAACATGCCACCTCTAGACCTCGCTGGCAATCTAAATGTTCTTCACACAAATATTTAAATACGTTATAAATGTGTATTTGTATACCAAATTTCTACAACAATATCTGTCTGCTCTATATTTATATACTTTTATTGTGTTGACAACAAGGATTTAGATAATTTTTAAAATATATTCTTTAAAAAGTGTTTTATATTTATTTTTTCAAACAGAAATATTTTTTTAAGGAAAGGAAATTTACATTTAAAACCTTTTTTGTAAATTTTCATTATCACTGAATTCGCTTTTCAGTCAGTTTAAATGCATCATAATGCTACATTTCCATTAATTTATCAGTTGTTACGTGTAATTAAATTTCTGTTACTGTAAATGAATTTCCTTTAGATTTTAGATCGTTTATGCTGCATTTTGGATTAATTATTATTGATGTTTTCTTGTTCGATACGTGGAGTACTTAAATTATGAATTATTGTAAAATACTCTTGTAGAAAATTACTTTATATTTTAACCGTTTAATGAAAGTTTACAAATTGGCTTTAAATTACAACTACAAAATTCTTATTACCCTATCGATTTTTATCGTCTGCGAGCGAAATCATTATATGCTGTATTTAATTCCATGAAATTTCGTGAAGCCCAATATCTGATTAATTGTTTTGAAGAAACTTATAAAGTTTATTTGGATACCGGTATTACGCATTGGAAGTTTTGATATTATTTATACAAAATTTTTCCGTACGTATTTTATTTATATCATTTTTTTTTGTTTAGAATGAAAAAAAATTAAATGAGAACAATCTTTATAATTATAACACATTTTTTATTAATTGTATGCTATTTATAAATTTGTTATGTTTTAATTTTGACGCAATTGCAAAGATTTAAAAACTATAACCTGCAACGAATAAATTATAAATAAGCGTTTTCTTTGAAGTTGATATTTTGAAATAATTTCAAATTTCAGATCCGAAAAAAAAGGTTATCGATTTACCAAAATAATAAATTACAATAGAAATTCATCCTCTCGTATTAAGGCAGAAATTATGAGACGTGACTTCACAGTTCTGTAGTTAAACTTAGCTAGTTAACGTTTATTTAAAAGATATTTATAAAACACTGCAAAAGAAAAAAGAAAACTTTTTACAGTATGAAAATTATTTCGTTTCAAAAGCATTTAAATAAGTTTAAATGTTTGTTCTCGCATTTTTAAAATTTCACATAAGATATTTAAAAAACATAGAAAAATAGGAAAAAAATCTTCGACGCTATTAAACTATTTAATATCATAAGAATTAAAAAGACATTTAAGACTTTCTAGTTGCATTTTTGAAATTTACAATGAATTTATATTTTATTGAACATTATATTTCATTATGGTAAACACATAAAAATATTTTGCAATAACCAGTACTGACTAAATATGCATCTAAATCATCTATAAATGTATAGTGAAAATTGTTCCAAAGTTCAGCTTTTCTTGCAAATTATGTGAAGAAATATATAAATGCATTCACCTTATTTTAAAGTATTTCTATTTTCCATAAAATACATTTTACAAAGAAATTTATTACATTTACTTCTAAATAACATAAATATCAATCAAATAATTGTAATTAAAATTCTAAATTTCTGTCAAAATATTTTTAAAATTTCGATTGTATTATGTATGTAAAATGTCTTATGCAAACATTTTATTAAAACAAAAATTTCCACAGAGAAACAAAATGAACTTAATATTTATATTAAAGTAAATAAAAAAGAACAGATAAATTAATATACATCGCAAAACATGTTTCTTGTGCATTTCTATGAATTATAAATGATGTAAACAGGAGATGCTTTAATAACCATAAAGTAAAATCGTCAAATATACCCAATAGTTTGTTTTAAATTAATATTTCACTTATTTTTCCATGAAAACTCTGGTCTCATATTTGTCATGTGAAAATAATCAATTTTTCTTTACTGTGCAATTTTTTCCCAAAATATTCATTATTTTGAATCAATTCAATATCCAAAATAATCATACAACTTTCCCAGTTATAGATCATGCCATAGATTATTTCTCCTACTTTAAGGGAACAAAAACACTGAAATTGAAATTTAAACACGATGAGTTATGGCTAATAAAGAATAAAAAAAGTGCACTCGAACCCAAACTCAATTTACCAACAGCGGAAACTCTCATAAACAAAATTTTTCCTTTACCACTCTAGGACATAAAACAAAAAAATAAAAGCACATTTCAAAAATAAAAAAAAGAGGGTTACGCTATCCAACAAAAAAGATACCGAAAGAAAAACCGTTTTTATTTATTGCTCAATAAAAGCAATATTTATATATCCACAAAGCTGTCGTTCAGTTTCCGGTACACACCAGCTTCGACCGACTCTGAAACGAAATCAATGACTCATATTTTCTCCGATAATATGCATTCGGTACAAACGGAAGATGGAACGGGGAACCAAACAAAAGCGCAATTTCCGTCAGCAAACCCCTTCTAACAATCAAGATCATTATATTTTATGTCCTATTATGTATCCTTTTTGGGCGAGAGAGAGTATATAAACAGTCGGCGAAAGTTTCCCCCAAATAGAGAACAAATTGAACTTTTTACTCCCGCGCATTTTCTTTTTGTTATTATTCTTTCTGCTTTTCGTTCATTTTTTTGTTTATTGTTATCTTAGGTTCCAATCGGTTTTCGATAATCGCTTGGCAGAGACTTTTTTTTTATCCCTTTCCTGTGTTTTTCCCTGTCTTGCGGACGCGGAGTGTGTGTATATTTATTTCTACTTGGGAGATAGAATGGTAAGTAAACATATGTCAGCATAATTCCGAACACAGTCTCGTGTCGATAAAATTTTGTCTCTTGAAGATGATCCGCGTAAAAATTTTGTTGTTGTGAGTTGTTTTCGAAGCTGGATTGTATCGAATAATCGACTTATGTTTCTAAATTTTATATACTCTCCTCATGGAAGTACTGTGGTCTAGCTTCATTTTTTACTTGTTACTTTAAACTTTTTTTTTCATGTGAGTGGTCATTTCCTGCTGAGGTTGCTATTTTTCACTATGTATTTATTTACCTTCTTATCAATGTTTTTGATTTCAAATGATATTTCATCGGAAATCATATTTTAGTTGGTTGTTTCCGATTCACAGAACTGCTGATTTAAGCATTTTAAAATAATTTTTTTTTTGGAAAAAGAATTTAAAAAATAAAGATGTTGATTAAATAAGCTTACGACCAATTTCGTATATGCGTTCATTTTTAGAATTCATGATACATTTTGGAAGACTAAATAATTAAATTAATTTTATTATTTGGTTAAGATTGATCAATTTAAAAATAAGATGTCGTAGAAATAAAAAGCTTCTTTTTAGATGGTTTAATAGATAATAGCAAAGATTAAATAAAATAAGAAATCCATGTCGAATCAAAATTTCAGCTGATATCTGAAGATATAATTTATACATAGAACTATGGGGAATGTTTAATTATATACTTATTGGATGTAAGGAAATATAAAATAATTTCAAATATTCAAATTAATTGAAATCATTTTGGAATTGAATTCTAATCATAATTAATAATCGAATATTAATATTTTTAAAATTTACTTATATTGTATGACTCTCTTATATTTAACGACTGATTAAACATATCTACCAAAGCTAGTTATTTTTTTCTGTCTTCCCTTCAGAAAAGTACCCGCGGATAATCAAACATTCGAATATTTGTTCAGATAATAGAAATTCTACTACACATAATACCTTTAAAAGATTTGTGGTAAATTATTAAAGGAATTCGCTGCGGCAGAATGAATTTTAATCCATACACTATTTCATTTTCTATTTTATTACAAATTTGTAAAAAAAAAGTTATCTTCAAAATTTCCATTTCATTTCTTTTTTTTATTTACAATGCATGCTGTTTTAACATTACTGAATTTTTTAATTTTTTTCCTTCTTGTACTTCCTGCCATGCTTTTAGTGTTTTTAAATATTAACACTCGTACAGCTACCTCTACATTATTTAGTCTTAGTTGTACAGAATGAGAAATAATATTTCATAAATATTTGATATTACCACTGTAGTTGTGTACAGCCAGCAACATACAACCGTTGCATTTTTTTAATTTAATGAAATGCGTGGGTTTCTTGCCTCCAAGATAATTTCATTTTTGGAAGTGCAACCATCCAGTATATTCAAAGTAACTTTAATATCAAAGAGCATCTTGATGCTTTTAAAAAAGACAGGCTTTAGAAGAAGAAGGAGCTTTAAAACAAAAGCAAAAGTCAAGTTCCTGCTGCTCACAAATACCAGATTTCCACTTTGGTTTTAGGAGATATGTATATGGAAATTCCAGACCTTAAAGGAAACAGGCAGGGGAAGAAATTGCATTTGACATGAAACTATAGTATGCTTTATTTAATTTTGTCTGGCTGCTATATATCTGTTTACGAGCTGAACAGGAAATATCTCATTTAATATTTCAAAGTTACAGACGAGACAAAATTCAAAAAGCAATGTTGCTATGTATAATTAAATTTTAACGGATATTTAAAAGATTTTTATATGCCGCAGACGATGGAATCTTTTGTGGGAATGGAATTTCCTGGATTTTGAGCATAAGTCACAATAAACGATTTTATAATAAATCAACCGGCATTTTATTATCTTGATAACTAGAGATTGATTGATTTTGAATTGTCTGTTCATAATTTTAATAGTGCTTTTTGAATTGCAACATGAATATGCTTCACACTATTGATTAATTTTAAATTAAGAATGATTATAAATTCAGTAGAATTTATTATAATGTGAGAGCATGATATTGCTTTGGTTTGAGGTTTTTTGAAGCCTCAAAATGAGTAGGCAACAAATGTGTGTTTTACCGATTTTGAGGCATCAGTTTTTCGCTTTTATGGTTATTATAAAATAATGCAGTTGTTACATTTGGCGATGTATCGCTAACTAATGTTACAGTTACTCCACCATCTTTTGTTCTGGAACTCGACAGAATTTTAGATGAGGAAAAAAAAAATTTGTTTTTTTAAATATCTAATCGTGTAGTCTCGTGACTGTTTCAAGCCGGTTTGAACTGGTTATTGACTTAAATTAATTGACAAATAATGACAAAAATAAAAATGTTTTTGTAATATGATTTAAAAAATAAAATATAACTAGAAATATGCGATTGTAGATATTTTTTTCGTTCGTAAAAAATAACATCTAAACAATATTTATTGCATGCAACAATGTGCAAGTAAAGATATAATTTCCTTATAAAAATATGGCAAGAACTCAAAAAGTTACCTCTATAATTTTATGCTACATCTAAAAATATATGTTCGCTTATATATTATAGCTAAATCAAAAGGATGCAATTTAATTATTATGTCTTAAGTTTTACTGCACGTAATTTTAGAAAGCTTCTAGTAATTCAAATTTCATATAAATTAATGAAGAAATCAAAATCTCAAAAATTATGGAGCGTATAAAAATGGTGTAATTACCAAATTTTTACAATAAAGAAAAAACTTATACTTTTAATAAAAATAATACTTTTTAATCCGTTAAAATAATATTTAAGTTTTTTTTAACCTTAATATTTTGAGTATGTATTTTTATAACGGATTATTTTATATCATGCATTATTATAATATTTGAACATAACTATAGGCATTCCTGAAAGACGATCTCCATTGTTTTAATGATTGCAAGAATTTGTTTTTAAAATTTATTTTAATAAAAGTTATAAATTTTAATTAATTTCTTACTCTCTAATATATGAATCAAACAAATGAAAGCATTGAAAACTTTTTTACTTAAATTTAATGATTATTCGCATTTAAGACTTGCAAGTGAATGGAGCAACATTTTTACTGTTTCCCAAACACTATACGAAAAGGAAAATTAAAAAAAGTTGAAATATTAAACTTTGCATTTTTAAATATGTTTTCGAAAAGAAAAAGCAAATTGCAGAAACAGTTAAAAATCAGTGCTTGAAAAGAGGATTTTAAAAACTTAAAACGCAAAACATAAGTCATATTTTGATATCAACCACTTTGGAAGTTGAAATAAATTTGCAACTAAAATATCTAAATAACACATATTGAAAGAGTTAAGGCAATTGTTATGCCGAACTTTTTCCGAAATTTTTATTGCGATATGTTTAAAATAATTTTAAAGGAACAATTTTCATTTGAATTGCAACGAATAAATGATAAGGTCTCCGTGTTGATGGGATGTAAAAAAAGCAATTTATATAGTGAAACCATGTAAATTACTTATAAATAAACTTAAATATAATAGTAAAAAAGAAATCAAAAACCTTATTTACGTGTTGAAACTATATATTTAAATGAATACTTTAATATCTAAAAAAATCTATGAAAACATTGTATTCTAAGTAGATAAATGATTTGTTAAACAATTATAGAATATAATCAAAATAAAAGAATTAAAACCCTTTTTCTTACCTCTAAATTACTTCTTGCTCAAAATATTCAGCCATTTAATTAAATTAGATAGATGCAGGATGAAACACAGGATATTTTTGTTTAAAATATTTGCAGAGAAAGTTAAAATATTCAAATATTCTTTTCTGTGAAAATATTCAGAACTAACTGTGAAAAAACATGTCAAAAACAATTAATGTTTGTCGTTAAGTTTCTTTGCTTATTTAACGGATTCTTCGAATAAAAAAAAAACTCAAAAATTAAATTGTCCTCGTTATTGTTTTAAATTAAACAGAATTTATGAAAAATATATCAATATTTCAAACGATTCATAGTTAGATTTATTTTAACACAATTTATAAGAAATAAATTGAACTTATTAATAATGTTATTTAAATCTAGTAAAGCAATAAAATTAAAGACGAACCGAGGCAACTTTGTACTTCTAAACTCCACAGCAGCCGATATTCAGGTCTCACGTTTAATTGAAATCGCAGGACAGTTTTAATGAGACGCTGGTTCGAGAGTATTTTTTTCCCGCCGTGAAACGAAATACAGAATTCGTCGGAGAACTTTTTTTTCTTTCTAATTTCTGTACAAGATAACTCATTTTTTCCTTTCTTGAGGATTTAATTGGAAAAATTCTTTGTACCCAACTAGTCCCATAACATTTTTGGTGTGTGATTTGATTAATAATCTTTATTCTTTTTTTTTGGCAATCGTAATTTTTCGCGTTTTTGATCTCGGTTGTAACGATGGTAGCAATTTTTCTCTCTGCAACTTCAGTTTTAATTAAGGCTATTTTGAGCCTTACTGCGCTCATTATGATTTTTGCCATTTTTTATTTATCGGTGGTTTGAATTTCTTACGGAATTTAATAAATGCATTGTCTTTGAAAAACAACTGAATCTGCCAAAATTAGTTTGCTTTTCTTATTTTTCCGTGGATAGAAGCAGAGTAAGTCAACTTGAAAAATAGTTTTTTTTAGTCCACGTCAATTAGCTTTAATCTAAATGAAGTGGGTACGAATTCATGAACAGATTTCATTTTTTTATATTTTTTGCATGTTAAAAATATTTCTTTGAAATTAGAGAACGGTAAAGTTGTTTGAAATCCTAAATTAATATCAAGAAATGGTTTTTTTTTTTGAATTTATAACTAACAATTGCTTTTTTAGAATATTTTTTATAAAATATATTTTTTATTTTAATACTAATGTACAGATGCTTTTTGTTAATCAAATATTTATTTTTTCAAATCTTGAGTATAAATGAAACATGTATATAAAACTCCATTAAAACTACTAATCCACGAAAATTGCTGAAAAGGTTTTGAACCATTTTTAAAAAAAAAACTTTCACTAAGTTTTTTTAAGTACTAAGTTTTTTTTTGTCACTTATTTTTAAAGGTTAGTGCAATAGAAAAGAAATAGCGGCTAATTTCCGTTTCTATTTTACTTATTGAGGTGACTGTGAGCTTTTAAAATATGCAAAATTAGACAAAAACTTGGTATTTTATTTTCATCGTTTCCTTTCCGAAAAAAAAACCTGTATTCAATTAAAATAATATTATAAAATGTATTGCTCATTAAAATAAATATTTGAAGAGCATAGGAGGAAAAAATGTACTGATTTTTCTCAATGTAATATTGTAATTAGGTTTAAATATCTTTGAGATGTTCAAAGCATCTTAATTTTTGAAGAATTTACATAGAACTGATAATAAGGTTTCGGTTGAATATTAAAAGAAAATATAGTATGCAATTTACATTTCAATTTTTTCTAGATAGTTAAAAATCAGAAAAAACGTAAATTTCCTATTAAAATTTAGTAAGTATGCATAAAAGTATTTCTAAAAAATTAGCTTTCGTTCGGAATTATAAAATCATATATAAATATATTAATATTGAATAACAAGGGGAAAACAATATAAAATATT